>OY751321.1:2010028-2137078 GCA_963564615.1 Rhorus exstirpatorius | reverse complement strand
GTTTTCAGGACAAGAGCATGCTAAATTTTGCTTCGCACAAATTGAACTAACAATCTAGTGGAGTTATAATCATCAATAAGCTCAAAATCGGCAAAAAGTAGAGAGATTTTCTTCGTCACTTTCTGGATCATTCCTTCGCACTGAGCCGTTACGTGAGTTCTATCTACTACGCATGTGCAAGCGATCACAAACCTCAACACACACATCGCTGGCACCAAGTTACTGGCCTCACGCACCGACCACACACCCAAACACAACTACCATCGCACTCTGTTGTTCTTCGAACCAGTCGTCACTGCGTGCGCGTGAGTACTGAGCCAGTGCTTGTATTGATGGTTCAATACTCTTACTGCTTCTCACTACAAGTCTCTCGTCGAATTATTAGTTCTTTGTTGACATCGTCACACAGCTATCATCTGGCGTGTTTAGCGTGTACATATCAAGTCTCTCTTGAGAGCTTCTTTGTGTGTGAAGCCCCCACTGGTTTCTTGTCATCTCTACTCTCTTACCGACTGTAAATGGTTTATCTTATCATTTTGGTTTACTGAGAGTATCTCTCGATCTATTATTATGTTACGGATGATCGATTATTGATAATTTCTTTCTGATCTACAATCACTTTACTCTTAACCGCGAATTTCTTTCGTTCTCCCCATAAAGATGTCGACACGGTGCACTATTTGTACTCGCTTACTAGGTAGAGGCGGTGATATCATAACCTGTCTGGGTGAATGTGGTGCGAGCTTTCATGAGAATTGTGCAGCTGAAAAATTTTTTTATGACTTTTCCGATTTGAGTAAGGTAACTTCCTTCCGTTGCGATTCTTGCGCGATGCAGCGCTCCTCTATTACACCGCGTTCACCAAAAAATCTGTCCTGTACTTATCTCGAATCTAATACTGAGGTGCAGAAACCGGTGACTCTTGATGACTTGATGTCACAACTGCAGCGTTCAAGCGCTTTAACCGACAATAAGCTTGAGCTCATACGGAATACGCTTGCGGGTGTTGAGCATAATGTTGCAGAAATACGAGCTGATGTCTCTGATCTTTCTGCTTCTCATGAGGCAATGTCGAATAAAATTGTGAAGCTCGAAGCGGAAGTTGATGATGCACGTGCAGAAACGGCAGTCTTAAGAGAAGAAAACAAAGAGTTTAAAGACCAAATTATAAATCTAGCGAATCGCCTATCGAAAATTGAATCACGAAATACTGTTAGCGATATTTTCTTAACGGGTATTCCGATCACTGTTGCTGATTCACCAAAAGAAATCGTTCAAAAAGTTTTTAATGCTCTTGGCGTACCGGAATTACTAAGTGATGTGCTCGATATTCGTAATCTGGCTAATAAATCGAACAATGTAATAGGTGATGGTCGGGCACCATCGAGTGTGGCCCCTCTTTTCCGTAAATCCCTCATTGTTACGCTCAAGTCTTCATTAGTGCGAGACCACATTTTAGCCAAAAGGCGTGAGAAAAAGAGGTTGACTATTGCTGAAGTGTTCTCAATAGATACGAGAGGAAATATCTTTATTAATGAGTTTTTACCGGCACCACTCTACAATCTGCTTCGCCGCACAAAGACCAAAGCGGCCGAATGTGGATACAAGTACGTTTGGACAAAGTCTGGAGAGATTAAGGTCCGCAAGCATGATGGAGCTCCGGTCTTGAGCATTAGATCAGAAGCAGATTTGGCTAACTTCACCTGACTCTTGCCTAAGCCTTCATTGTCTACCAATTTAGCATCAACGGTGTCTCTGGATAGTGCCACTTTCATTAATATTGTGCAATTTAATGCGAATTCTCTTTTAGGCCATATTGATCTTGTCAAAGCGCATGTTACTTCTCATTTCTATCACATTATATCGATATCGGAGACGTGGCTTCATCCAGAGATTTCTGATGATTTAGTACGACTGGATGGTTACTTACTGCTACGTAATGATAGAGTAGGAAAACGTGGAGGGGGTGTTGCGTGCTATATTCATGAATCTCTTAGAGTTAAGATGCTTGCGTCGTCACCGAGCGAGTTTTCGAATTCACCGGAATTCATTATGCTTGAAATATTATGCCCGAACGCCGAACCACTTTTATTTACTTCGATGTACAGGCGACCGAAGGGGCATCTTTTTAATGATTTCTTTAGTTTATTTGATAATTACTCCGTAGCTTATAAATACATTATAATTGGTGGTGATTTGAACTGCAATCTACTGAGCTCTAATTTCGAAGCCAGGTTTCTTCGTGACATTGTCTCTTCGCGAGCTCTTCATGTAGTAAAATCGGAAGCAACATATCATTCTTCTTCAGTTGATTCTTGGTTAGATGTATTTATTATTGATTCCTCTGAAACAAAGTTCTGTTTTTCGAAATCAGATGCTCCGTTCATTGCAGGCCATGACCTGATTGAGTTACGGTATGAGTTTAACGCACCAACCATCAGTGACAAGATTATTACTCGTCGCAATTATAAACATTTCGATGGAGCTGCTTATCTGGATTCGCTCACTTCGAATGTTCTATCTCACCAGTTGACGATAATTCAAGAAAATACTCCGATAGTAAATATTGATTGTTTTTCTGATCGCCTTTGTAATTCGATTCTACTTGCGTTGAACAACCATGCACCCGTTCAATCTTTCACTGTCAATAAACCGCACACGCCCTGGCTCTCTGCTGATCTTAAACTTCGTATTAAAAAACGTAATTGTCTTTACAAGCGAGCGAGACGTTCAGGCAGTGTGTTGGCGTTTGCTGTATACAGGCTGTTCAGAGACGAGTTGGCACAAGACTTAAAGCACGCTAAGAATAACTACCTCTTGCAAAAACTTAATAGTATAACTGACTCTTCGAAATTGTGGAAGGAGTTAGCCAATCTGGGACTCGTCAAACCCAATCAGTCATCCCCGCTCAACTTCTTCACGCCAAATGAGTTGAATTCCTTTTTTGCGGGCATTTCCAATGCTGCACCAACGTGTGACTGGGAAGAATTCATTTCTGCCTCTACACATATTCCGGCAGCTCAAGTTATGTTTGAGTTTTCGCCTGTCACCTCTGAGTATGTCTCTACATTGATCATGTCTACCACTTCTATTTCTTATGGGGCTGGCCCGGATGGTATTTCTCTCTTCTCGATACACAAATCTCT
The DNA here is from genome assembly GCA_963564615.1 of Rhorus exstirpatorius. Taxonomy (NCBI): domain Eukaryota; kingdom Metazoa; phylum Arthropoda; class Insecta; order Hymenoptera; family Ichneumonidae; genus Rhorus; species Rhorus exstirpatorius. The sequence continues at coordinate 2,133,932 of OY751321.1, read as the reverse complement.
GCCGCTACTAGGTAATCTGTTTACATCTCTTTTTAACCACTCTTTAACACTTGCTTACTTCCCTTCATCTTGGAAGCGAGCATTCATACGTCCGTTACTAAAGATTAATCCACCTCTCTCTGTGTCAGACACTCGACCGATCGCAAACTTGTGTGAACTCTCCAAGATCCTTGAAAAAATAGTGCATAACCAAATTACTCTCTTCCTAGAACAAAACAATTTATTGGACCAGCGTCAGTCTGGTTACAGAAGGGGCTATAGCACGCAAACAGCGTTGCTGCGTATTTGTGAGGATGTCAGGCATGGAGTCGATGATCGGCGATTAACTATCCTAATCTTATTCGACTTCAGTAAGGCGTTCGATACAGTATCTCATTTTCGCTTACTTATAAAACTTCGTAAATTGGGGTTCTCATCCAACGTACTTAGATGGCTCTTTTCGTATTTAACGGGCAGGACCCAATCCGTGGTAGACAACAATGGTGGCTGCTCAGACTGGCTAAGTACTTCATCGGGAGTGCCCCAAGGCTCAGTACTTGGACCGCTCTTGTTTTCCCTCTTCATGAATGATATTGGTAGCTATCTTAAATATTCACAATATATGATATTTGCTGATGACACCCAAATTTACCTAAGCTGTTTGCCTTCAGAGATTAATGCCGGAATTGCCAAGATTACACACGACGTTGAGGTTATTGCTCGATATGCAAATACTAATGGTCTTAAACTCAATCTAAAAAAATCTAAAGTCCTCATTCAGGGTAGTGGCGCACACATTGGCCGGCTTGATTTGGATAGTTTGGCACCTATCACCGTAGATGGCGAAACACTTCCCTATGTCGACAAGGTGCGTAATCTTGGCGTGATCATGTCTTCCAACCTGTCTTGGTGCAGTCACGTTCTTTCAATTTCAAAGCGAGTCCATTTTTCGCTCTATAAACTTAAATTTCACAGAAACGCTCTCTCACGTGAACTCAGAATCACCTTGGTTGTCTCGCTCATATTTCCGATTTTAGATTACTGCTGTTTGGTTTACAATGATGTGACGGGAGAACAAGACATGTCACTACAGAGGCTCATAAATTGCGGTATTAGGTTTATTTTCAACTTGAGGCGCGATGAACACATCTCTCCTTACCGTAGGCAACTGGGCTGGCTCACCGTCAGATCGAGGAGACTATACTTTCTCGGAACCACTACTTATAACATCTTGCAGGGAAATTCTCCGGCTTACTTAAGAGAACTTTTTATTAGATCTCAACAATCCGAGCGTCCCTCGCGCCGCCAAGTTCCGTTGGTCTTTCATACACCGGCGTATCGTACATCGACTTATCGCAATTCCTTCTCACTTTCCGCAATTTATTTCTGGCACTCCCTTCCTATTGAAGTCACCTCGTCTTTGACTGTCGAGATTTTGAAGAGTCGCCTTTTTGCCTACCTCTTTGCTCGTGATATTGATATGTCAACTTGAAATTTATTTTAATAGCATTTAGCTTTGGTCCATGCCGGCTAAGCTCTGAACAGTCGCTGACCTTTAGCGTCGAACTGATTAGTCCAATTATTTCTAAATTAATATTAGGTTAGTTAAGTCTACCATATTCTATCACTATGTGATTTATTGTTAAGTTTATTGTCAGAATTAATTTCATTAGTGCGTTACTTTAAACATATTGTCTGAATTGATTTCATTAGTGCGTTACTTTTTTTTATTTTTTTTTATCAAAATTGTTTAAAAATTAATTGTATTGTAATTGTTTGCCTAACGGTTTACCAAGGCATAAATATATATCAATCAATCAATCAATCAATCTCTCTCTCTCTCTCTCTCTCTCTCTCTCTCTCTCTCTCGAAAATAAAATAAATAAAGAGTGTTTTTCCACTCGAACCGAAGACGGCGTTCGAATGATTCCCCCACTCTTAACTCAATTCCGATGTGAACAACGAGTGGGAATCCATTCTTCACTTAAAGTAACAATAAATGAGGAATGAAAAACCATTCGTCATTTTTTTTAAGTTAATTATGCCTATCTCTGCACGTACTGTGCCGACTCGTACTTACGGTGCCTTCCGTAGACTTTTCAAGTACTGCGAAAAGGTCACCCGGCTCGAAATCAATGTTTTCGGTTTTTGGACTCTTATGATAGTATATCTGAATTATATTTTCAGTATTTGAAACTAGAGATAAAAATTTTACTCACCATAATCTGTAACCTCACACAACACTGTGCACGCCGCTGTTACGTCCTCAAAATTATAAATTGTTCCCTCACACTGATACTTGTGAAGATTCAATATTCACAGTTCCACTAGTTTATCACACACGTTCACCTTGCGATTTGTAGAACAACAGCCGTGGTTGAAACAAAAGAAGAAGTGTTTTTGCTCACGATAGCTTGCTAAAGTTGTGGAGGGGGACTCTCCAGTAATTTTCGTTCGAGAAGAAAAACACGAAAAGTCACGTGACTTCCAGTAAAACACATACCCCCCCTTTCGACCTGCGGCAGCCGTGAGTAAACAAAAAAGGGCAGCAGTAGAGTAGGAAAATCATGGGATTCCTTTGTGGAGTACTCGTTTGTATTGAACGCCAACAGTCTTCCAGCACGGCGGGGCGGAGGGAGGGGGGGGGGGGGGGAGTTGTGGGCATGCTAAGAGATGCAAAAACCGGCCACATGTATTGGTATAAACTTTCGATAATATTCTATCTTTCGCTAATGAAATGATCACAGTTACGCAGGAATAAAAGAATTATACTGATTTTGAATCCAAAATTTTTACAGTTCTCAACAGCTCGTTACATTTCGTTGGATAAAGTTAAAATTGATTAGATTCCTTAAAATTTCTTAATACTTATTGCTAGCCAGATGCTTCAAAATATTTTTCCTATACTTGGGAAATTGGAAATAATGGGAGAAATATTTTCATGGATGGGGAAAATTATTTTCCTAGTATAGGAAAAATTTCCAAAATATGGGAAAATTATATTTTACTCCAAATTTAGAAATCGTTTCCGAATCATTTTTTGAAACAACCTTTTTCACTCGTTGCATACTTTTTGCTAGCCAGATGCTTGAAAATATTTTTCCTATACTTGGGAAACTTTTCCCACACTTTTTTTTCCCGCATATGCGAAAAATTTCTGTAGTATGGGAAAAATTTTCCAAGTGTGGGAGAATTATATTTTACTCCGAATTTAGTAATCGTCTCCGAATCATTTTTTAAAACGACCTTTTCAACTTATATCATACTTTTTGCTAGCCAGATGCTTGAAAATATTTTTCCTATACTAGGGAAATTTTTCCCACATATAGGAAAAACAATATATATATAATATATAGGAAAAAAATATAGGCGAGCCGAAGGCTCACCTGGCTCCGGAAGATTGGAATACCCGTACATAGCTGAAGTCATTGGTGTTTACATTGAATTACCCATATATACCTGAAGTATGATTACAATTATTGATAAAAATAATATCAATTATATTCGGAAAATGTAATTACAGGAAAATACGATCTTTATTCCATTTTTTTGTTGTAATTGAAAAAAGGATTCCAACTACGTTCGTAGTTTGTAATTACAAGAAAAACCGACTCTAATTACTTTTATAGTATGTAATTAGAAGAAAAACCGACTCTAAATACATTTGCAGTTTGTAATTAGAGAACAAACCGATTCTAATTACTTCTGTAATTTGTAATTAGAAGAAAAACCGATTCTAATTACTTTCTCAATTTGTAATTAGGAAAAAAAATATTCTAATTACATTTGGAATTTGTAATTAGCAGAAAAATCGATTCTAATTACATTTGTAATTTGTAATTAGAAGAAAATTCGATACTAATTACATTCGTAATTTGTAATTAGAAAAAAATTCGATACTAATTACATTCGTAATTTGTAATTAGAAGAAAATTCGATACTAATTACATTCGTAATTTGTAATTAGAAGAAAATTCGATACTATTTACATTCGTAATTTGTAATTAGAAGAAAAATCGTTACTAATTACATTCGTAATTTGTAATTAGAAAAAAAATCGATACTAATTACATTCGTAATTTGTAATTAGAAGAAAAATCGATACTAATTACATTTGTAATTTGTAATTAGAAAAAAAAACGATACCAATTACATTTGTAATTTGTAATTAGAAGAAAAATCGATACTAATTACATTTGTAATTTGTAATTAGAAAAAAAACGATACTAATTACATTTGTAATTTGTAATTAGAAGAAAAATCGATACTAATTACGCTCGTAATTTGTAATTAGAAGAAAAATCGATACTAATTACATTCGAAATTTGTAATTGAAATTTTCCTAATTACACGTTGCAATTGTAATTAGTAATTTTTTCTTTCCTAATTACAAATTGAAAATGTAATTAGTATTTTTTTTCCTCTTAATTACAAATTGTCAATGTAATTAGTAATTTCAATGTAATTAATTACACAAAGTAATTAGTGGTGCCCAACACTGGTCTCTATACATTTCTGGGGTTACATTTCTGGGGTTTGCTTTCCAGCTACTTAGTTTTGTTTTGTTTTTAACATCTTTTTGTAATTTAATTCTACTGATAGGGTGGGTGAAAGGTAAAGAGTGGAAGGTGAAACATGATTTGTAGAAGGGGTAGATGTGCTGGACAAAGAACATTGGCTTTTGTAGCTGCACTATTGTACGGTCTTCGGTCTTCTTCCGTAAGTCCTCGTAGGTAAGGACAGGCATGATTTCGATGTTCATCAAGTCTGTCTTGGTGTATTTGGCAAAGTCTTTCAAGGAAAGGTTTCTCGTTCGTTATCAGCAGTCGTCATTCGTGGTCAGCAGTTGGAAAGGACAGCGGTAGGCCGGCAGCATGTCTTAGTGCTTTTTTATAGCATATTTCAATTCTGCGTAGGGACGACTTGTTGTACAGTGGTAGTAAACATCCTGTGCCATAGTCCAGCGATGGCAGCACGCATGCTCTGATTATTCTTAGTTTTATGTGTGCTTCTACTGTGCTGTAGTGCCTGATGATTTTTTGCAGGCAGCTTACTACAAATTTAGTGATGTCGAGTCTTTGGTCTGATTGAGGTGTTATTTTCAAAGTTTTCGTGACAGTGACTCCGAGATAATTAAGTTTTCTTAACGGGTCGATTATCTCGATGTTATTCGTTTGTGGGTCTGTTATGCTAATGCTCTGTTGTTCTACACATCGATGTTGTCATCCGAAAATAGTCGCTTTTGTTTTTCCAGCGTTACATTTCATTCCTCATTTGTGATAATAGTTGAATAATTCTTGTGTATTCCTTTCCACTAGTTATTGTGCTCGGTGTGGGGTATGTCCATTGTTTAGTATCATTATATCGTCTGCGTACTGAGAGCTGAGATCTGCCGTATGTTGAATGTCAGATATATAGAGGTTAAATATTATTGGTCCGAGTATAAAACCTTGTGGAACTCCGTGCAGTTGATAAAACACGTTGCGTTTAGTTTAAGAATTTGCCTTGTAATTTTCGGTTCGATAGGTATGATTCTAACATTTTTATTACGCCTAGATCTATGTCTTTTTCTATTAATTTGTATATCAATGCTTTGTGGTTGATACAATCAAATGCTATATGGCTGATATTAAAGTCTTTTTCGAGCACTAGTTCTGAAAACTTTTTCACAAGTAGGAAAGACGCCGTTTGTCGCTCGTCAAATTTTCGTGTTAAAGAGAGGAATCGCGATCTCACTTCTATTACCGGTTTGATACATGCAATTTTTTGTGTAAAAGCGCTTCTATTCGCTGTTTTAATTTGCGTCGTTTTCTTTACATACTTCTCAAATGAGAAAAGTTTCGTCTTTGGAGTTTTACTTCGATATCTGACCACGGCTCGATCGCGAATGATGCTCATTCTCTAGGATCTAGGTTATTCTCTGCAGTCGCCCAACCACTAGCCCCCACTATAAGGATTACTCATTTTCCTTAGACATATCGAAGGCAAAAAGAAATTTGATCGTGATGATTTGATCGTCGATGATACTCTGTGGAATCAGCATTTTTTGCATTCCAATTGGAAAAATCTTTGGTTTGATGCACGCGCTGTTTGAAATATGATAATCACTAAAAGTGACTTTTGTACCCAAAGAATGCTGACTCTAAGGCGTGTGATTGCAGTTCAAGGATAGGTAAAAAAATTGAGCATGTAAAATTTCAATGTCAATTTTTATTTCTTATATTCAAATTAGATTTATTATTGCCGTACACGGGAAGAGCAGTTCTGTATACAGTGTAAGCTTATATAATTAAAGTAATTTGTGATACCGCTACCACTAGCTGCTGCACCCATATTGAAAAAATTGCCCCGAGGCTTAGACATTTCGTGTTTTTTTGTATATACGCATTATAATAATCACTAACTTTTTTTATCGATTCGGGATACATCGGCTAAAAATACGCTTTGAGACTTGTAAATACCAAAGCCAGTAGACATATAATGAAGGAACATAATGCAATACGGTCCGCAACACTGCGAATCCAGACCTTGAAGCTGGGCAGCGTTGCATCGGAAAAACTTGAAGTTCCTTCGGAGTCGGATGAGATGCTGCGGATGATTAGCGGGATCCCGTAGCTGTCAAAGTAACGTCCTTTTCCAGATCGATCGACGTACATGGCGACCCTGTGGGATCCGGACAATTTGTGGACATCGGTATTAATGACGATAGCTGTCGGCTACGTCCACAACTTCGGTATACGATCAGCTGGGTATACGCCTATCGTGTGATTTAGTATGTTCCTCAGGACCTGCAGAAGTTCTAGGCTGTTCATAGCAAGAGTTTCCTTTTTCTTTTCCTCGTGAGGTCCGTCTAAGCTTCAACTCGTGGTAGTTCTATATTTCTACAGAGAAGCGATACGATCTCTATGGCAAAACCGATCCTTTATATGTTTTTAATTATTCAGTGAACATTCGTAGATGAAATTTTTACGCAGCAAGCCGTGATATATGCAGCGGGTGTCGTCTGGTTGAAGATAGTGGAATGACGGAGCTTCTTCCTCCTTCTCTAAATGTATAATGGAGCACCCGGTGAGCTGTGCCAGGTACTCTCATTTTATTGAGCCCCTCGTAAATATTCGACCGGAATGCTCTGCAATTTTTTTCGAAATCAGCTCCATGTGCTGCGGCATTGTATCACCCTCACTCCATTTTAAGCCATGATGATTGTTAGTCAACCATGCATTTTGATGATTCAACGCCGGCCGTAGATGCTTATGGTCGTGAGGTGCGGAAACAAGCCAATGAGCAGTGTACGGTGCGTTTAGGCAAAATACCGCAAGTTCATTCGGTACAAAATGGTCGTTTTTGTCTCGCAAACCCTGTATGTCGATCGAGATATTATGATGCTTCCTCGTTGCTCGATCTGACAACACTGTTCAGCTCTTTGTGCCACGGAGGCCGAGATCGTCGGGAACGAATTCTGCCGACTAGCCAGAAAAGTCACCGATCACTTGTCTGGATAAGTCAATCTTTAGCATATTCTGATACTCAGCCTTCACGATACAGCTTACCGTTGGTGTGAGAGCCTTTTTGAATCGTGCTTCTATTTTAACACTGCCGTGTTTCACTGAATTTGGATGAGTACTGCTGTTTGCCAGTAGATCGGGTGTAAGATCAAACGCGAAAAGACAACACCCTTCAGGGTGAGCCCCCCGTGAAATACAATTGGGAGTATAAATGAAATTTTTTATTTTAAAATCTGGTACTTTAGGAAAAAATATTTAGTATGTATTTTTTATTTTTTTATTCGAGTCAAAATTGCCGTTAATATAACAAATTGAAAAATATAACATTATGACGTCACACATATTACGCTATATCTATATATATCAAAATCCGTGTAATTAAATTGCCTATAACAGGTGCATCTACCATTTTTAACGAAAAATAAAAAATACGTCCTCATTGTTTTTACTTACTCTACATTATGCGCCCCAATTATTGAAAAAAAAATTTCATTTATACTCCTAATTAACTCGATCGATAACGTAAATAACCGTTCCGGAGAACACAGTATGATATGCCTCTACGTGAATGTTCGATTTTGTAAAGAGCCTTTGACGGTATTTGCATGCCATCCACATACAACGACTGATAATTCATATGATAATTATTAAAATTAAACGGGTTATCATTGAGGCAGTCATCGACCGCGTTATTATCGATGAAACCAATGGTGGTACGTTTTGCTGGCTGGCCGAGAATTCGATTATCGAGAGTTTAGCCATGCACCCTGCTTTGCATGGATATAGCCTTTACCTCTACACGTGTATATTTTGCCGTAGCTTTAAACAGAGTTCTTGCATGTGCTAAAAGTATACCCGGTGCTATCTTGGCACGACATACGAGAAGCGATGCTTCGACAATAAGTATATTATAGTCTGCTGACCCGCCAATAAGGCAAAATGACTTATTTGTGCGAACGAGTCGCAAGCGCATTTCAACACTGTTCAATAAGAATATCTCTTGATCAAAGACATCGCAGTGAAGATGGCCGAGAAGATTGGCAGTTTTTCCACTGCTAAGAAGGTTTCTACGGTTAACAAGAAAGTCATTATCTGCATGTGTATCCTCAATTTTTCCCGGTGTATCGGTGAACCAGAGAACACTCGTAAAATGAGATTGTTTTGCGCCGTCTCCATAGTTTTTCAATGTTTAAATGTACACTCTGTATGCATACGGATTATTCGGAGGCGATACAAGCTTCCGATTGAAAAACACATCTACTTGATTAAACATTGAATGCATCAGATTGTTGACGGGGCCTATTTTAATCGTAGAATTGGGCTTCTCAGCCCGACACTGTATTTGAACGCGCATGCTTAGCATGATGTAAGCAAGTTCAATGTATTCATCACCCTGACCAGGTACCACAAACTCAATTGGTGAATCATCCGTTAAAGACGAGATCGGTTTATCGTATACCCATTGTGTTCCCTCAATTGTGGTTTGTGTAGGAGGCAGCGTAAATAAATCGAGCTCTGACTTTAAACACTTGCTAGTTTGCGTGTGTGTAAAAAAACCATCTTTACCCTCTCTATGCGAAAATATTATCCACCGTTCATCGGGCCTTTCTCTTGGTTGTCCTTCTCTTGTTTATCCTCCTCTTTGCTGTTGCCCCCTTTCTGTGTTTTCCCGATGAAGACGTAGTTTATTTTCATTTTTTCACACTACGGAAACGTCACACACCAAGGCCAGCAGCAGAATGCCGAGATCGATTTATTTTTGCCGTTTTATAGGCAGAACCCGCATGAGCGTATCAAATTTTTCCTCCGCCTTCCGCTTCAGGTTTTCGCCAGACTTGCGTAGCAGCGTTTTGAAGGCTTTTCTTGGTCGTACACCATTATTCCATTATATCGTCCATTATATCCATTATATCGGTGGTGGCATTAACACTGGTACGCAGAGCCTCCTTGCCGACAGCCAGCGCTCCATTCTACAAAAGAGGTTGTAACGGGAATCTCGCGATTCGCGTCACCTTCGGCCTATCTCACCATCCTCTACGCCGGACAAGCCGTTGAGCACCAGGTAATCTTTTAATTCAACGGCGGGAATTACCGAACCCGCTAAACGTAACTTTAACTGAAGTAAACCCAAATAAAATTTAAACTAAAATGGACGCTGGTGCGTTGGATGGCGAGAATGGTGACGGTATACCCGATTCGCTCTGGACGTAGGTTGTGGTGAGAGGGCGTGGACGGATAGCCAACTCTCGAGTGCCTCCGAAAAGTTAATCTGAAATATCTGAACTCGACTCGAGAATGATGTATATGGGGCCTTGGTTCAGGCTAATTTATTTATCATTTGCGATAACGTACGAAATTATTAAAACCTTCACCAAAATCACACAAAAGAGATCCCTGACGATATTTACAAGGACTGACGATCTCGGTAACCAGGAAAATGTATGAGGACAAAAATGAAATTTTCCCACGACGACAAAATTAATTCACCGGGCGTTAGTACGATAACACCGACAAATCGAAGGGGATGATTCAAGATAGAGTCGATAAAAGTAATAAATGCGTAAATTTTAAACGGTAACTTAAAATCGGAGATAGCCAGGGTGACCATCCTGACCACAAGGTGATACTCGAAGAGACGCATACCCTGGAATTCCTATGAAAGTACACGTTATTAGCGAGAGCAATGAATAGACGATAGCGGAGAGAATGACTCGTGGCGACGAGAAACGAGAATAAATTCGGTAGCAAAGCTGGAGCCTCCCGAGCGGCGAACCGCTCAGATCAAGAGCTGGATCGTAAGAGAGCGATTCGAACAGGCGAATCGATCGAAAAGATAACGCGCACGCGTAACGAGAACTCGAAATCCTCTCGACTCCTGACGTCACGTACACTCAAACGTCTTATCTCGCACGCAAATCGGGAAATTCAAACGGTAACCCGAAATTTGAAGGACGTAATATTTTCTATTAAGTGGTAGGTGAAATCTGTCGAGACGCTACGGCATGTGGGTCCCATTCAATGCGCTGATTGTCCTGTAAGGGGTATTCTTTGGGTATGGGGAGATCCGGGACTACCTAAAACTAAACCTAACGATAACGGTCTGATCGGGCAATCCGCGGTGGTGGGGTGATTACAGTTCCCTCCGCCAACGGCCTTCCAAACGTAAACGTAACTCAAAACGTAACTTATCCGCAACCACCCTTTTCTTCTCCATACACTGTTACGAAGCGTCGAGACTCACACTCAAACCTTTACACTCCCTTGGATTACTATTTTAACGTGACCAAGTACACCGGGTGGATCCTTAATTCGGCCCTGGTCGACGGTACTCGGTATCTTTGACGCGACTGACCCAAAACAAACTGGATAACTGAAACGTACGGTAACGCGCAAACTGAAAAATTGTAACGATATCGCAAACCCCCCCCCCCCCTTTTTGTCTACGACACTTCGGCGACGAAGTCAAGCCGAATCAACGCGTCGTGAGGATCCGGCTTGATAGTGGAGAGGGGACGAAGTCGAGCGCGCCGAACAGACGCTTCATGAGAATCCGGCCTTAACGGCGAAGAGGGGAGAGGCGCAGAGGATTCTGGGACACGGCCGAGGACGGGTATAAAAGGAGGGATTTCGGCTACTGGAAGGTACTTCGCTCCGAGACCGGAGTAGAGAACGGAGCTCTCACCAGCCGTCTCTATTCTCTCTCGGAAAGACCCACGAAGTCAGAACGACACTGTTACTCTGCCCGACGACAGAACGCCATTATATCATTCAAGTCATTTAAAATTATATAGAATCAGTAGAAACATTAAATTCATGGTGAACAAAACGAATAGAAGCAAGACTTTCCTAATCTAATTCCGAGTATTGGCGACGGATTTCCTTGGGATGACCTCGGATTTCCCGCAGCTGAGCTCTTCCTAAAAACCCCCTCCCAATTCCGAGCACTAGCGACGGATTTCCTTGGGATGACCTCGGATTTCCCGCAGCTAGGCTCTACCTAAATCGTCCGCTTTATTTCCGAGTACTAGCGACGGATTTCCTTGGGATGACCTCGGATTTCCCGCAGCTAGGCTCTACCTAAATCGTCCGCTTTATTTCCGAGTACTAGCGACGGATTTCCTTGGGATGACCTCGGATTTCCCGCAGCTAGGCTCTACCTAAATCGTCCGCTTTATTTCCGAGTACTAGCGACGGATTTCCTTGGGATGACCTCGGATTTCCCGCAGCTAGGCTCTACCTAAATTATCCGCTTTATTTCCGAGTTGCAACGACGGATTTCCTTGGGATGACCTCGGATTTCCCGCAGTTGGACTCTTCATTTCCAAATTAAAATCAATCTCATCTACCCTTAGGGAAAGTTAAATTCGAATCACCATAAGAAATAAAAGAAAAAGGGAATATTGTGAATAGATAATAAGTAAAGAAAAGACTGTAAAATAATAAACGAAAAATAGAAGATTACAACGGATTAAAGTCTCTTTTCACCTGCTCCGTATATCAACGAAGCGCGAATTCACGCGTAGCGTGAAAATACGTCATAAGGACTAAAGCGTACCGTTACAAAATATTATTTAAAATCCAAGATCGGAACGACCTGTGACGCGAAAATCAGAAAATTGCGTTAGGAGGTATAATACGGCGGAAAAGTCCACTGAAAAAACTACCAATTCCGTAGCGCCTTTTATTCGGTGTGCCTATTTAAACGTTACTGATACCCTCATATGCAGTCTGAGCAATACGCGTCTGCATATCAAAGTATTTATCCCAATAAGCCATTGAGATGACTTCTATAATCCGTACGCTTGAACTGTAATGTCACTGTCAGCGTTCCGTACTCAAATTGTATCGGTTGCCCAAACTCATCCTCAATATCGATATCGATCGATTGAATGTTTGTATGAAGCAGTGGTATGTAGCGTGGTGGCGAGAAGCTTCTAATCTTTTGTAACGGGACAGACTAGGCATAACCGTTACAATATAGCATATTTCGACATCCATTGTTTATATCCATATTTGATCAATTTCGCGATTCCCCGAAATCCCAAAATAGAATCTCTCCTTCCGAGAAGCCCATGACCTCACCATCGTACCGTGTGCAAAAGCTCTAGAAGCTTGGCAAAATTGCTCTACTACAAAACCTTCGACCAATCAAATCACGGCGCCGGTTGTTCATGGAAAAATATTTAAGAGCATGACGAGCAAGCCTCGTCCTCATTTTGATCAACGGTATCGGTAAGCATTATTCGTGTCAAGCGATTTCTTGACATTCATCATTTACGACGTATTCTCGTCAACTTTCGATATCCACTTCGCGTCACCACTCTTCAAGATTCTCTACGAATTCCGATTACATCTTGGGCATCGAGTACTACGAAATCGAACGACCTCGCTGCAACGTCATCCATCTCGAAAAGTCTTTTTCAAGACTCTTCGGGATCATTGTTGACTAGTCCTTTTTAGGACTAATCAATTATAACGTACTTGCTTGTCTTTCTCAAGACACAGCAAATCACAACTCTCATTCATTCGTATTCAATAAAAGATTTCAGGTGCTAGGGAGCCTGGTTTGCTTGAAGCCCCCGCACTGCGTCGGGAAGTTGAATAGCTAACCAGGTGTACGTCTCAGAAAACAAGACCTCGAGGTAGGGAACCGGAATCCTTGGAAAAACCCTCAGCACTGTGGCTGAGGGCGGGAACAAGGAAGAAGGTGCATTGCCGAGAAAACCCTACACGAGTGATAAGCTTCACTTATCCTCGTGAAACGTTAACATCAATTCTTGAATCTTTTGACCTTCAGTCCCTATAAAATTGAAATCCTTTTGAGAATCTTCTAAAATCATTTAAATTTAGGCGAGTGGCCCTCCACTCCCAGGACGCTGGTTAAACGCATCAATTTCAGTCAGCCGACAATAAGATATCAATTTTCGAAATATAACGAAAAATTGATTTTGTGTTTCCAATCGCTTCCCGATTGGAAACACCGTGAAACTTGCGAAAACACACACACACGTGCATACACACACAAACACCAACGAACATTCACACGGGCAACCAAGCATAACAATAGAGAGACGTCGCGTCTTGAAGCACACCGAGGCTCGAAAAATTACGTACAGTCTTGCGCCACATAACTAGCGAATCGAGACTATAACGACTGACGTACGGACGAGGACAATACGACGATTCGAGTCAGACATACGAACGCAGACTGTTCCTTAACATCTTAGATTCATTTATCCTATATTGCAGTCCCAATTAATCACACCTATTCATCAACCGTTCAACTCCTTATTGCCCAGTTGCCGCTGGATTTAACTTTTGCGCGCCCCAAAGGAGACCTTGCTTCTCAAGGCTCTCCTCTCCTTTAAGTGGCCCACTTTTTACACGCCTATGATGAAGGGTCACGTTATCCCCAGGTCATACATGGCCAATGGGAAATAACTATAGTAACCAATCTGAGGCATTCTCGAACAAACAATAAAAATCATCATATTAATTCGGCAAACCTCTCTCCTACACTATACGTCACTGACCTCGGGCCTGTGTCGAACCTTCTGTTCACCCGGACGAAACGACGGGACGACAGATGAACACACAAAACAAAAACAACAAATAAAATAAATAAGATTAAAAATCGTGAATTCCTTCGTAAGAAAATCGAGGAATTTCACGAAACGTTTCACTTTCCGGAGCCGTATCAGCGACGTAGGATGGTACAACACGCAACAGAGATGTATATACATCGCCGGTAACGTAGGGTTCACAAATATCCGTATAAATAAATAAAATATCGGGAATAAAATTAGTCAGGCTGGCAGGTCGCACTCCGGTGTAACCACCATCTTTCTGTGCAGGCTGAAGGACCACTCTGTCGGCCGTTGTAAGTCCTAAAATCTTGTTGAGCCTTGGCGAGAAATGAAAAGCGTGTTCCAGGTTTTCGCATGAATCGAAATTACAGGTCACCTGAAAGTAGTCATTGCGAGTGCACTTAAAGTGCAAATGACCTGCAACGCACTGCAATTCGTTTAATGCTTCGAGCAGCGAGTCTATACTCTTATACATACCGGGTGGAACACACACGCGGCCTTATTTCAGGTCAATAGTAGGAGGGAGAATACCCGGTTGTACGTTATTCATCACGACTTGATGAAGTTCTGCCTGCCTTTCTGAGACACATGCAGAATCTCCATCGGTACGACGACCCAGCTACCTTGCAAAGATACGCGTTGTGGCAATCGCAGGGTATAACGTGTTGTTGTATTTTCCAGGTAATATTCCATACTGCTGTCGTAAAACTGCTCGGTAAAACGATATAAAATTCGTCTCTCATCGCGATTTTTTTTTATTTTTTTCGGCTGTAGTACGAACTCTCGAAAACTCGTAAAAAATGCCGTCCATACCTTCGCCGTGGAGATCGCGTAAAAAGTGCACCGTCGGCCAACTAGTCGTCGATATGCGATGAATTTTGAACAGTTCGCTGCTCCAGTGGCTCTCGTAACCTTTTGCGAAGGCCGCTTTTGCACTGCTGATTCGTACAACATCACCGAACCCGTATTTAGGGACATGATCTCGCTCCCAATCCTTGTAACGTTGCATCAAAGTAGCACGAGCTTCAGCTGTAGTGGCAAGAGTCACCGTCACCGGAGCCATTTTTATGATACTATGCCGAGCATTATTATATGCACACACTACATTTTGCAACACACCGATGTAACGTTTCACGCGAGTATACGTGAAGTATCGCCACATTCGTACTTTTAATGTTCGATTAAATATTTCCAAAATAGTGACCTTGTTAAAGTTACCGGTGAGCTATCTGGTTGAGGAGGGAGTGAGGTGAGGAACGTCGAAAATGAATGTTTAACATACAGCGATTAGTAGTATGACCCTGCAGTCGACGATGACGTATTTTTATTAATGAGCACAATATGCCTTGTAGAGAGCTGATTAAATATTAAACGTGTTCTCACTTGAGAATGTACCGGATGAGAAAATGTTCAGAGATAACGCGCGACAGTGAAAACTATTCTTGGCCAAGATGGCGTACCGGGATGCACACGAGGCTGAGCGTAACAACTGTTCCTGAGAATAATATCGCAAGTCCGTGCCGCACCGTGAGTCAAATCCGTAAAAAATATGCCATGATTCCGAAAGGGGTTAATTAGGCCATCCAATTACCGCCGAGAGAAATACCGACGATCAGAATATATGAGGAGAAAATGCCGGATTACGAATTGATCGGAAAACACGTGGTTGTAAGTCACGGTGGTTGAGTGAAGAGTGGCGAATGCCGGCTTCTCTTCGATCGAGTCGCCGGAAAATCCCGAGAGAGAGCGCGCGAGGAGCGCTGACCGAGAGGTGCTGCCGTGGGTGATTTGAGCGCGAGAATTCAAATATGATTTTTTTTCAAACAGGCCCTCATATCAGGATTCCGTGCAGTTCGAAACTGAATGTCTTTTTTCTTTAGGAGATCTTGAAACGCAGCACTCGACAATTCTTTACCTCGATCTGATTAGAGACCTACGGGTGATCGGCCATTAATGGTTTTTACGTGAGTATCCACGTAAATGCCTTAGCCACAGACGCAGCAGTCTTGCCGCGTAAAGACTCGACCCATGCATATTTAGTGAACACATCTATGACTACGAAGAGATAGGTAAGACAAATAAAACCATAACACGTGGCGAAATAAAAAAAATCATAACACGCGAAATCATAACACGTGGCAAAATCAAAACACGTGTACCAACGCAATTTCGATAAAACAAATCTTGATCGAGTATACATCTCACGCGACGTGACGAGTAGAACACGTGAGCAACTGAGGAAACGAAACTGGACTATGCTCATCCTCGAATTAACTGTCATACCCATCTAACGATATTATTAACTCATTCAATTTAGCGTCAATCCTTTTATTAATTTACCTCATCTAAAAGCAACCTTCAGACTTCCTCTTGTATTATTTCTCTCAGTCAAATTGCAAAACGACTATTCATAAAAAAAAGAAGTAGACTTTGATTTCTTGCATTTTTCTCCCGCTTCTGGAGAGTAAAATATCGATCGCAATTTCACCTCACGAAATTAAGACAGTCACTTGGACCCCAAATCCATTATAAATGGCCAATGTTGAAGGGTCAACCAACGCGTAGCACTATAGCTCACAGTCGTGGTTAGTACTCTGAGACCATCTCGAAAAACAAACGAAATTCTTGGACCTTCTGCCTGCTTAAAGTCAATGAATCCCATAATCATATTCCCGGCTTTCCTGACGAGTCCAGTACACGAACTCTGCGGTCGGTGACTAACCTAACCAAAACAAAACAAATCTGAAAATAAACCCACTCTCGCGTCCCGAGTGACAATAATCGAGAGCGAATCGTGTAGCGTGCGTCAAAGTATTCGCTTACTAAAACTGACAAAAGTCTCAATACATTATTCTTTATAACCGTAATGAAGAGTGCCATATTCGCCATCTCGTCTTCGTTTGACGCTCAGTGGTTTGTACCATTTTACTTCAGGTCGTATGATGACCTGATGAAATGCTGTACGGCGTATAGCATCATACCGTATGACAACTGGCTCGTGTCTCCCGCCGGTTATAAAGGAGCGCAAGTGAGTTGTAATTAATTAGCCCCATGTTTGCGAAATTAAGCATTATCCCTTTTACTTTGCACACTTCTTTTTCCTCGCCATCGGCGATACACGCAATAATAGAATAAAATTTAGGTCCACCTGAAATAAAAATTCTAATATAACTAACATCGCCGTAAGTGCTCAGCTCATCTGTGAGATCCGCTAAAAATTAGCCTATTAGCTCGTACTCGTCCTTTTCTTCGTTCGATACGGAAATTACGGAATCGGTATGACAGTACAAAGGACGACGATCAAGCCGCTGTAGATAGCTATAAAGTTTCAGACGGGCCTGAGCTATGGTGTATGCTGCTACTACAGCTTCGCTATGCTAGATGGGACAACAGCGTCACTATATTTCGTGTAGCTTACATACAATATCTCGTTATTCACGGGTAAAATACCCGTGATCTCATACTCTGGGTTAGTCTGTAGTTCCATGAGCTTTTTACGAGTCAAAACTATTTCTGTCTGTGGTAGATTTTCCCGCTGCCCAAACTTTCCCCAAAATGAATTGAGGCACAGCTTTGCGACAGATCGTACCTTAAATTTTTAGCTATGGAATCGCGATTTACCTTAATTCTTTCTGATCGTTCGAAATCGGCTATATAACCATCTTGTGCTGCGTTATCTTCGGAACAGTTATCGGGCCACCCACTGGCTCCTTCCTTGATTTTTGAAAACTTGTTTATGTATTCAACGAAATTGCCCCCTTTTTGTGTATCGCGATTGAACTGCGTTGTTTCATACTACCAAATTTCAGTTACGTTCATTACCCTATACCCGCACGACACGGCTTTTTGCAACTCCTCACTAACCCATGTACCATTAAACACTCGCTCTACAAGATCTTCGTGTATACATTCACCCCGATTCATAATCTGACAGCAGCTGCGGTATAAAGAAAATAATAAGCAATTTTGCATTCGTACTGGTAATACGGGGTGATAAAGATTACGTGGCGGAAACATGGTACATCTTACGAGGCCTTCAACAAGAGTGAGATCTGTGTTATAAGGATCTGTCATTTCCATGCACTCTTTACCCACGTACACTTTCAGATGGCCCACGGGGTATTTACCGAACTTACAGATATATGGGTACAGTGAGCAAACGTCTGCATAGCGTATTTTTTCCGTAGTGTCAACGTCGTAGAGCGTAACCTTGTTTTCTGTCCGTCTGCCGAAAAGCATCACGTGAATTGAGACGCTCTGCTGGAGCTGAAGGATTATCTTGCAGGCTAGTCCTCATTTCGACTGTCAAGCTTAACCAGCTGTCGTAATCGTACTCCCAAATTCCCGTGAGCAAATACCCCCCCCCCCCCCTTGAATTTTCTTAGCTACTGCAATTGTTCTCTCGAAACGTTCGTGCATGGATATTCCGTCGCTTTGTATACAGTCTCTGTTTGTGGGATAGTAACACGTGCTACCATGCCAGTAGCAACCGTGGAACTGTAATACATGTACTCTGTTAGGAGTCTCGTAATACCCGTCTATCAAGAGATTGTGAGGTATTCTAAGTTCGCTAGGTCGGTCTGCATGAATAATACGACGACCCAACGAGTGCTCCATCCATGATAACCATAAAACCGTTTTTTTCTATTGATGTGTTAACTCTCGTCTCCTTTATCTCGTCATCCTTTTCGTCTCGTTCGGGACTCTCAATGGATCGGGTTAAATCAGCGGTTAACACACGAATTAATAAGAATAAAGTAATAATATTTATTAAATCCTCGCGACACATGTGCTCTCGTTCGACTCTCCGAGCTCTCTCTCTCTCCCTTTCTCTTTTTTCTCTCGGCTCCCATCTCCTCACTCACGCCATCTGCATCCGCCAAACGCGCGAAGTTCAACTTGACGTTCATAGATATTTTTCGTTAACATTCGGTCATTCCTGCGTATTTAATCGCCCTCAATTCCGGATCATTTTCGTATGAACTCTCGGAGACCCTCTTTTTTTTTGTATAAAAATATATAATAGTGACTCGAATTATAGGATATATATGGTAATCTTAGCTTTAAATCATGAACCTTAATGTACTAATTGACTCAAATTGGTCGAAAACACCAAATAAAGTTTTCATCACGTTACGTAATTATCTTTGGTAGTCTTTCAAATACGTCGGGAATTGTCTTCCTCTGCGAGGTCGCTCCTCCGCCCCTTGACTATCTTCTTCGTCTGTTGGCTTCGTCACCGTACGTTTCGTCGCTCGTTTCCGAGTTTTCTTCGCTTCCTTCGGCGCCAGATCTTTGTGAGACGTGGGGATCTGCCCGTTGGCTCCTTCCACGATCGAAGGTGCGTCCGCCTCGTCGGGCGCAGACTCGTTTTCTTCTGCCATAGACTGTACATCCTCATGCACCGACTCAACCTCTTCTTCGAGGACTTCTCTCGCATTTTTGGCTCCGACTGAGCCCTGGTCTTCCCATTCATCATCCTTGCTGTCGATACCTCGCCAACCCTTCAACTGTGAAGCGTGCAATTCGACGTATATATTCGACATGTCAGCGGGTGAAGGTCGGTCACTTGATAAGTGTCGCCCGGTAGTCTTTTCGTAACTACGAGCGGACCTCGGAATTTTTCTTGCAATTTGACTGACTCTCCAGTCTGTTCCGGTGCTCGTTCGGCTACAACAACCTCTCACACGTCGTTTATCGGTGCGACACATCGCTTCTTGTCGAAACTCTTCTTATACTTCGATTGTTCGTTCTCGATGCGTGCAATCGCTTCATCTTGCAGCTCGCTCGGCTCCATCCACTCTTGATCTTCGACGTCCGTAATTTCTCTCAACGCTCCGTCTTGATAACACGGTTTGTACCCATGCAACAATTCGAAGGGTGATTTCCTGGTAGTTTTGTTTGGTTGATCGTTGAGCCGTCTCTTAATTTGTTTGACTGCTCGGTCCCAGTCTCTTCCGCTCGGGTCGTCGCTGGATATCGCGAGAATAGGGATGAGAGTTCTATTCACGCGCTCAACCATTCCGTTCACCTGTGGATGCCTGTTCGAGTTTAGTACGTGTCGAACTCCATTCCTGACGCAGAATTCTTCGAAGTTTTTCGCTGTAAAACAAGTGCCTCTGTCGGTAATAATGGTCTTCGGCAATCCTCTCCTCGAGACAAGATCTTCTAGAGCCTTCATCACGTTTCTTGTCTTCGTATCTCTCATCGGGTACAAGGTTACGAACCTCCTTAAGTTGTCGATAACGACAAGCAACTCCTCATTCTTTCTCGAACTCTCAACAAACGGACCCAGATGATCCATATGCACAACCTCGAAAGGTCGTCGTCCCGGTGGAATTGGATTAAGCAGTCCGTGCTTCTTCCCTGCTCGTTTCTTGTACAAGAGACAATTGAGACACATATCGATATGTCGACGCATATATCTCCGCATTCCTGGGAACCAGACTCATTCCAGTAGCTTAGCTACGCTCCGATCTAGTCCGAAATGACCCAACTGGTCATGATACTTTACCGCAAACCCTTTTCGCAGCTCTCGTGGAATGACAAAGAGGAGTCGTTTCTCGTTGCCAGCTCGTATTCTCTTGTATAAAATCCCTCCGTGATCCGAGATGTTGCACGCGGTTCCTTTCGTCGACCGTTCTGTCCTCATCGTTCTTCCGTAGTATTCTTATTTTTTCTCGTAGATCTTCGTTACTCTGCTGCATCATTGCAACGTGTTGCTCCATCGTGATAATTGAAAACACGTCCAGACGACTCTCGATTATCTCGTCCATCGTATCGTTTTCCGCCCCCGTCAGTCCTCGACTCAGAGCGTCTGCATGTGCCATTTGCGAACCACTCTTGTGACGAATCGTTACGTCAAAGTCTTGGATGAGATTCGCCCATCTTGCGATTTGCGGATTACTCATTTTGTTCGTGTTTAAGTATACGAGCGCTTGACAATCTGTAATAACGGTGAAGGATATTCCGAGTAAAAATTGTCTCAACCGATCGAACGTCCGCACCACAGCCATGAGCTCTAAACGACTTGAATGATAATTCTTCTCAGCATCGGTAGTTTCTTCGACACGCAGTAGACGAGCCCCAAGACATCTCGATCATCCGCCTGAGTAGCATGCCCGCGATTCCGTTTCGACTTGCGTCAGTGTGCACCTCAGTGCGTGCATGCGGATTGTATAATCGTAGTACCGGTGATTCCTTCAGTGCCTTCTTAAGATATTCAAACGCTGTTTGCTGTTTTGCACCCCACGTGAACTCAACGTTCTTTGCCGTTAGTCGGGTGAGAGGCTCATCTCGCAGAGCAAATTTTGGAACGAACCTTCGAAAAAAACTCGTCAGCCCCGCAAAGCGTCGTACCTCGTGTTCGTTCTTGGGTACTGGAAAATTTTCGATTGCTTCCGTCTTCCGTCCTCCCGGCCTCAGTCCGTTCGTGGTGAGTCTATATCCTAAAAACTCGACTTCCGTCTTCCCGAATTCACATTTCGCCAAGCGAAGCGTGAGCCCTGCTTTTCGTATCGCGTCAAATACCTTCTTCAATCTCTCGCGCATTTCCGACCATGTCTGGGCAGGAATAAGAATGTCGTCCATGTAACAAAAGGCAATTTGATTCCGCAATGACCCCAATACGACGTCCATCAATCGTGCGAACTCGTAAGGCGCGTTCATCAATCCGAATACCATCCTCTCGAATTGACCGGTTGCGCCAGGCGTGACGAAAGCCGTTTTCTCTTTCGCCTCAAAGGCTAAAATTTCGCTAAAGGGATCTGAAGATATACGTGCGCGAGATCCAACACCGTGAAGAACTTCGCTCCTGCCAGTTGTTCCAATTGGTCGTCTATCGTCGGTAACGGGTAACTCTGTTTGACTGTTTGTCGATTTAGCCGTCGAAAATCTACGATCATCCTCGGCTATCCATTTTTCTTCCATAAGATCAACGTTGGACTCGCGTATGGCGAACGCGTTTCCGAGACGATTCCGTGTTCCTTCCATTCTTCGACGATTTCCTTCATAGCTTCTCGGTCTTGTCGATTCGTCCGATACGGTTTCTGCGACGTTGGCTTACTTCCCTCGATCTCTATAATATCCATTTCCGTCAAGTGAGTGCAACCGATCTCGCTGATGTGTTGTGCAAAACAATCGCGATATTCTTCGATGAGTTTTATTAACTCCGCTCGGTCTGTCTCGCTGACTGTTTCGTCCGTTACGATATCGTTCGGGTCGATCGGCTCTGCGACCTCGGCGTTCTTTGGTTCGTCCAAATCTTCTTTCGGTATAACCTCCGCTTTGGTAACGACGTCGCCCGCTGTCAGCACTTGTTCTGTGCTGCTACGATTGCTTATCGGTATCCAAACTTCTCCGTCTTGGATTTCATGTAGCTGGTCATCTCCTCGGTTTATCGCGAGTACCATCTCGTAATCCTCGATTTGACGATTCGGTCTCGTGCGAATTAGATTGACGCTTCGTTCTAGTAGTATCTCGTCCTTGACAGCGCGCAATTCCACCTTCTTAGGCGCGTCGATCTTGAGATCTCGGAAGAACTCATCCTCCTTGAGCCCGATTTTTAATGTTTCCCCGATTTTGACATACGCGATATGTGGTTGCTCCGTCCAAGTTCTCCCAACGAGGACATCCGCTGGCACCGCATTATCTGGTACGACCAAAATTTTGTTTTTCTTACCTCTAACTCCGTCTATTTCGATTATCCCAATCGCCTCGCCGACCGCATGAACCGACGGTGCATCTCCGCTTCCCAAGCCATACAATCCTTCGGTCTTTTGAAAAATTGGCATTCCTCCGCGAATCGCTGCCGTCGCCCGTATGAGACAAATGGAGCTTCCCGGATCGATCATCACTCGAAACTCCTTATCGTTTACCTTGGCTGTTTTAATGTATTTATCTCCCGTCGAATGAGGTAGCGTACCATCGATTACGAGACTCGTTCTCTTCTTCGGACAATCCTTCGCTCGGTGTCCCTCTCCTCGACATGTATTGCACTTGACTGGCTTTCCACAATCCTTCGCGATATGCCTCGTCTCGTTGCAGTTAAAACATTTGGGACTTTCGCAGTCACGTGACAAATGTCCTACGCTCTTGCAACTATGACAGCGTCTTTCGGCTGATGTTGTCGCCTCCACTTTCGTTTCAGTCTTTTCGTTATTACCCTTCGATAGACTCGTCGCAGCACTCTTCGACGTTTTCTCGCTTTTCACGTTACCTCCTTTATCGCGTTTTTCCGGTTCGTCTTTGCGCATGCCGGGAATTCATCCTCCTCTCGCCAGCGTTACGCGCTTGAATCTCCTGACGTCTTCCAACAAGTCGTCCTCGTCCTCGTGCTTTTTTGACATTAACTGCGAACAAAGTTCTCGAGACCACAGACCGACGACAAGTTGTTCTTTTTTCTCTGCAAAGTTCAAATTTAGATCGCGACAAAACCTCATTTTGTCATGAAAGTATACTTGCGTCGATTCGCTCGATCTTGTGTGCGCGCATTGAGTGCATTCCATTTATCAGTAAGTGTCGCCCCGGTCACGAACGTTTTTTTAAATTTCGTAAGGAATACGTCCCATGAAGTTATTTCATTCCGTTTTCCCTGATACCACGCTGCCGCGGCACCGACGAGATGAGTTCTCGCGGTTTCTAATTTAATTTCCGCTGGCCAACGATGCAACGCGGCCGAACTCTCAAGATCTTTCAACCATTCCCCAGCATACCTTGACTCAAGCTCACCGTCGTATGTTTTTATCGTCTTGGAGAGATCCGGCAAAACATGGAAGGTCTCGGCTGGTCGTCGCTCTACGTTCTCGCCTGCTCGATTTTCCGTTGCTGTTCGTATCAACGTTTCCATCGCGATCCTCTGTTGTTCGAACATCAATCGCAAAATTTCCATCTGATCGACGGTGTTTTCTGCCATTGTTCTCGTTGTCGATTGCGTCGCGTCATCACTCGTTGTTTTCACTGTGAATCCCACTTCTGATCTGTTAACTCTCGTCTCCTTTATCTCGTCGTCCTTTTCGTCCCGTTCGGGACTCTCAATGGATCGGGTTAAATCAGCGGTTAACACACGAATTAATAAGAATAAAGTAATAATATTTATTAAATCCTCGCGACACATGTGATCTCGTTCGACTCTCCGAGCTCTCTCTCTCCCTCTCTCTTTTTTCTCTCAGCTCCCATCTCCTCACTCACGCCATCTGCATCCGCCAAACGCGCGAAGTTCAACTTGACGTTCACAGATATTTTTTGTTAACAGATGATGCACCCAAATGTGTCACCCGTTGGGTATAATGTTGATTGAATTGTCTTTCAAGAAATTTTTTCGAAATAGTCTGAAGCAGGCTGACACTATTGTTGTACTTTCATCAAACGGACAGACGCGACCACGCTCAATGAACATATTGCGAAAAGCCATACACCTGCGTTGCAATATCGTGACATCTGTCTTACAATAATTGACAACCTCTTCTGCAAAAATAAACACGTAATTGTCGTCTTTCGTTTCGCTATACCAATCGAGAAATTTCCGGCGCTCATCAGAGCGCATCGTGTCCGGAGAATAATACTCGACAGTCGGCACTTCGCCTACGTAATTTCGATTTTCAGGCCTGTTAATCAAGTGCGGGGAAGTACCTTTAACAATAGCTCCAGTTAGTCCGAAGGCTTTCGGTAAACCGTTCAGAGGCATATGGAAGTAATTCGGACAGTCCAGAAATACGATCTTTCCGACGCGCATCGTGATAATTTATAGCCCATTCATGATTAAGGTGGGTAGTTGAGTTTTTTTCTCTTCGATGAAATAACGTAAGGTAAATTGAGCGTTGAAACCCCCGGCGTTATGCGCAATACAGATTGTACGCGAAGAACCTTCGAGCGGTTGTGTGGCTAATTCAACAAGCTGAGCTACGGGGCTGTGCCTAACTACAAAGTCATATTCCCCGCAATGCTCACCCGATTCGGTTATAGAGTCGTGAATGCAGCAAACCGTTCAAACTCACTGTGCCACGAATAGATTTGGCTCGTGTTCAAGAGTACTTGCATCACCCTTCACAGGCGTGCTCTGCTGTATTTTAAAATCATGAAAAATGAACAGTATTTTTTTCAAGTCTGAAGCGCGGTGAATCGGCATTATGAAACACAAATGATCATTCGGTTCATCGGATTTGGACGTTTTGCAGTACCCTACCCCGCATCTATGCTTCTCGTTAATTTTCATAGGTCTTATTGCTTGAAAGCAGTTGCGGCAACATTTCAAAGCTTCACAAACGCCAGACTTTCTACGCCTCATGGTCGCGATAGGCATCTCACGCCTCTGAAAGCAGTTCTCTCCGAAACAATCTCGATTGCATGCCTCACATCTGAATATATTGCGTAAGCGCGTATTGCACGTCTGCAGCCTCCAGCACCGAGGACATATTTTCTTTAAAAATCTGTGCCCGAGTCGACGATAGGCTATACTACACAAGGAGCAGAATACTCTACTACCGACAGCTGCTCTGAGTTTCAGAATAGTCTCCAAATGATGTGAGCGTTCATAATAAAATATATACAAGGTGTGCCAAATTGCACCTACACTGTCTAGAATACGCTGTCTTCGATCAAATACAGATTGCTCGCCACGCCCCAAAGTTAAAAATTCGTAAACGACAATTGCAAAAGCGTCTCGCGCCAAATGATCCTGATAAAGCACAATCTTGTATACACCACAGCCCTCTACAGGTACGGGAACTTCTGCTTCTCTAGTAAGTTCGAGTGCTGCCTGCTTTTGTGCGCCGCCCATTGATTCGCATAATACCCTGCCATTAATCGTGTAGGCTACCCGACCGTATTTCTCCTCGTTCTGCGTATACTCGAGGCACTACCAGCGAACGCGGGAAGCATAGATTGTCGCTATTGAGGATCGAAAGAATAAATCGTTTTGTGACACCCTCGTGTGTGAGACCTTTTCGGCCGCGCCCTTCGACCCACTTGACAGCGCACATTTTTATTATGCACGAATCATCAATATTTAAAGATGATTTACCCTGTTCCACGCTGTTTATCAATTGCCAGATATATTTAAATATATAATCTCTGGCCAGCCGGAAAAATAAGTATACGGGCCCGTGTGGTAAGCTATTCGCTGTAAACGAAACACTGACATAATCGCCGCCCTCGCAGGAGCTCGTGATTTGCGTTAAGAGGTCGCAAAATGCACTGTTGAGCCAGTCTACCACGCTAACACGAGGTTCGCAGGTTGGCAAATTCATAATGAAGGTTCATGCCTTCGTAGTTTAAAATGCTCAAAATACCGTGTGTAATCACTGATGATTTCAAAATATTACCCCGGCGGGTGTATTTCTTCGAGCGGTCCACTCCTTGCTGCAGCACGCTGTCTGCCAGATCCTCTTCGCAGCTCTGGAAAAAAGGCTTCTATTAGATTCTGTAGCTGCTTAATACGAAAATTACTTAATTTTATCAATATTTGTATCTCTCACGCGTCATAGTACTGCTTAAATAGATTGATATCGCTACTTGAACAAAGATGCTGACGAATACGATGTTACAAACGGACCCGCTTAATTCTTTGCTTAATTATTTTTTCATTTATAAGAAAAATTATTTACCTGAGTCATCATCAGCCATGAGCATTTAAAACCAGCGATCCGCTCTTCAGAAAGGATCGTTTATGCTGCCCTCCTCCTCCTCCTCATCCTCTTCCTGTTCATTCTCTACACTGGGTGGCCAGTCACCAGCTCTTTGAAACGCTATTTCCGCGTCTCTCTCGTTCTCATTAGGGTATTCCCACAATTGATTTTCACGATGGTCAAAAACATCATCATCGCGATCCTCTAACATTGACGAAATATTAACAGCATCGGATGCTGAGATTGCTCGCCGTCCGGAATTGCACAGACCCTACGGGCCTGGTACAGCGTCTTCTTCTTGTGCTACTTTCCGGCCGATGGACTCTGGATAAATTTGTAATTTAAAATTGACATTACACCAAAATTTTTTGACGCCTTAATTTTAACTTACGTTTGAAAAACGATGAGCTAGTCAATATTTCCGAAGGGTGTTCAATGCTGGAAACGGTGCTCATCGGCTGCCTATCATTTTGTTCATCGCATGATAGATGCTGGCTCGTTACGCTCCTCTGTTGACATGCCAATTCAGTAGTACAAGCCCCCTCTGTAAGAGCCGCTTCTTCATCTGACGACGCGTCCAAGAGTTGTCGATATATTATAAGTACACAACCGTTAAAATAATGTCGTGCATTTAGTAGAAGTAGTACTTTCAGCTCATAAATAATTTTTCCGGTAAAAGCATCGTATTGAAAATTCAATAGCAATGTTTTCACGATAATAATTTAAGAAGAGAGAGATAATATTAGCATTATCTTAATGAAAAAGAGAGACAGCGTGAGAGAGGCAGATAAGGTGGAACCACACGAAGCATGGCACAAAGAGTAGATGTAGATAAATAAGGCTTGCCCGTACTAGCGTAATAACAGCCGTAAAAATATTTTTCCGATACAATTTAAGTATTAAGCTCTTTATCGATTTAATGAGAGTGAAACAGGAGATGAATGAATAAGAACACTTTTGAAATATATTATATTGAAATTCGTAAAACATTTTTTCTAACGATAACAGGAGCTTTGTATCGCGTTCATAAAAGAAAGGGGATGTTAACAGCTTCTTAATGAAAAAGTAAGAGAGGCAAAGACGGCAAGTCCACGTGAAGCATGGCACAAAGAGTAGAGCTCGATAAATAAGGCTTACTCGTGCTAACGTAATAACAGAGTCGTGGAAATATTGTTTCAATAAATTTTAAGCATCACAAAACATACATGATTATTTTTTATGATAGAACAGAACTTACTTTTGATTTCATCGATAATACCACGGACGCACGGCGCCTTTTCCAACCCTCGACGCTGCAGCTCTTCAAACACGCACACTAGCACTTGTTGACCGTTGAGCACACCTCTGTTGTAGGCTGTCACTATGGTTCTCACGGGTGCCCACCATATGATATGTTTTAGGGGGCTTATAAGTCTATTTCCAGATAATCGAATCAATTCGTTAAACCATCAGTCATTACACCGATGTCGAAACTGGGAAATATGTAATATAGCTAAACGCAAAAGATTTAAAATACATTTACGAAGAGCTTGATCTGTCATTATTGATCGCGATGCGTAATAATTCCCTCCTAACCTGAGACTGAATAATTCTGTATCTTGTTCTTTCCATATAAATAACTAGCACGAGACTTCTGAGCAAATTTACTGATTTTACTTACATTGCAGCGACATCAAAAAGCGAGGCCGCCTCGTTGAGTAAAAACATACATGATGTGGTATCAAGATATCAATATCTTGGCGCATGTGTATATAATCATTCCAAACGGTCTTATTCTTTCCATGTAACATCATATAGCAAAGCTCTGTTTAAATTTTCTAAGCTGCGACTTCTCAAAAAAGCGCAACGAGCTGGAGATCGCATAGCCTTGATATGCA
The DNA here is from genome assembly GCA_963564615.1 of Rhorus exstirpatorius. Taxonomy (NCBI): domain Eukaryota; kingdom Metazoa; phylum Arthropoda; class Insecta; order Hymenoptera; family Ichneumonidae; genus Rhorus; species Rhorus exstirpatorius. The sequence goes on along the minus strand of OY751321.1, from coordinate 2,105,361 downwards.
ATCTTAAATTTTATATGAATTTTTAAAAATTTACTTTTAAAAACGAGAAATATTTATTTTAAATTAAATATATGAACGAGCGGTGTAATCAGCGATGAATATCGGCTCAATAATTTTACAAGACTTAACGACTCTTGAGAGCTAAATATTTATTAAATAAAGAATAAGGAGAATAGATGCCCAGTTCACTCATCTCGAGAAATCGATAAATTGAGAAATTTCATAGTGTTATACCAGAATATTCGGTATACATCGTAAAATATTAAAAAATACCCGCTATCGCTGCAATAGAAAGAGTCTCGAGCATGGAAAAAATATGTGGGTACAGAAAGAGAGATTGATTGGATTGATTGGTATTTATTCATGCCCTAGTTTAACTATGAGGCAGATAGCTAACAAGAAGGAAACAGTAAATAGAATCATCGTAACATATTCAAATTTTCAAGCCACTGGAATCATACTTAAACATGAAATTATTAAAGCTAAATCTAAAACTCAATAATCATAGTAGGTATCGTGCTCAGAAACGATATAATAAGGACAGACGCAGATAATAGTAGCATAAGAGTTAAAGCAATGAAGCGTTTTGCGACACTATTCGAGCCTCACATAACATAATAGTTGACAAAATAATAGTTGAGAAGAAATGTACCATTAGAACAATGCATTTGCCATCGATTAACTATACCCGTCAACTCGACTCTCCGCTCAAGTAGGAAGAAATATTAATCAAGGGGAAGAGGGTAATTCACTTGCGAATAAATGGAAGAACAGGACAGATTTAAAGATTGGTAGTGAACTTGCCGTGGTCAGTGATGGTGGAAGCGAATGCCGGAAATAAGCACACGGTAACTGAAAAGAATTAGCAAGAGCAGCAGTGCGATGAAGAGGAATGTAAAAAAAGGAAGCTGAAGCTGGGTGCCGAGATGGACGTCGCAGGGTAGGATATTCAGTAACCAGGAGTTCGCTTGAGTAAGTCGCAACGCTGCCATAGAAGATATTGTACATTTAGATACCTAGAAAATATAGTCTACGATTACGCACCGACAACTAACCCCAACGACGCTGACAAGGAGTGATGTGTTCATCTCGTCGCACATCGAAAATAAATATAATCGCACAATTAACCAAACGTTGCAAGTTGGTGTTTAGCTCATCGGATAAATCTAAGTAATCGAGGCAACAATAGTCAATATAAGAAAGAATCAGTGTTGTGATCAGTTTACACTTGAGCTGCTGAGACAAAGAGTTTTTATGAAATTTTATTTTGTGCAGCGTGTAATGAACTTTTTGTGAAATTCAAGCTATGTGACCATTCCATGTAAGATTAGAACTTATCACGACACCAAGGTTTCTAGTTTTCGACACGTATACGTATCGAACGTAGAAAAGGATGAGTACGAGCCTCCAACAGGTCAACTTTTAGGGGATCTCACAGATGAGCTGAGCGACGAAGATTGTAGTTACATCAGAAGTTTCATTTCAGGCAGACCTAAATTTTATTCTTTTATCGTGTGCACCCCCGATGGCGAGGAAAAAGAAGTGTGCAAAGCAAAAGAGATAACGCTTAACTTTGCGAACAAGGGGTTGATCAATTACAATTCAGTGCGCTCCTTTATAATCGGCGAGAGAGACGAGCCTGTTGTACTAAAGTATGACGCTATACGGCGCACGGCGTTTCATCAGGTTCGAGCGTCAAACGCAGATGAGATGGCGAATATGGTACCCGTTGTTACGTCCTGACCCTCGATTTTTCTCATCTCGGCCAAGAAAAGCGCGGCTTTCCCTTTAACACGTTATTCGAGATAAAATCGGAATTGGCCAGGTTATTGCCCTGTTTTGAGCCTAACCTTGCGGAAAATTGCTCAGGATGGGCGGAGAGTGCATAATTTGGTAACAATGGCAAATTAAAATAAAATCTCACGAACAAAACTCTTTAATTTTCGCGAGATACATCGGAAAAGACTAATAAATTGTAATTCGGCAAAGTCGGACAAAAGAACTTGTAATATAAAGGGACAAAAATTGTATGATCACATTAAATAAATTCTGAATAAAACGGGAACTAAACTGTCACTGACGCGGAAGAAAATAAACTACAGGGCCATCCTCAAGATAAGCCTCCTGGGGTTTATCCGCACAAACTACAAGGACAAACGAAATTATCGCGAGTATTAAAATGACCGCTACTACAACGATAGCTATTTTTAATTGGAAAAGGTCCATGGTCATTTGACAGGACAACTCACGCAAAGAAACAACACAGAGTTTACTCAACCACGACTCGATTGAATTTAATCACTCAAAGAAATCCGAAATTACTTGAAAATGAATTTAACCACGAATAATGCATAAATTTATATTGGAAATGAATATCAATTGATAAACACAAAAAAAACACTATTGATCCATTATTTTCCGGAAAAAAACATGAGTGACTCACATGAATTTAACTCGCACATATTTCACTGAATTTACGAACGTGAGCACTTCCTAGGAGAAAATAAATTCACACGAAAAATAATCCTACAATCGATTGAAACACGAACAGGTTTTTCGGAATGATTTACTCGGAACATTGAAATAATCGAATTGCACAAACAAAAATAAAAATAATTTTAAAGGACGCGAACAAAATTAGACGAAGAATTGAATTTAAACGTGAGAAAAAAAAAATTGGCAAAATAATTTTGGTCAGACACTTTTCACAAAACTGAAGTTAAATCGACATAACCTTTTCGCAAAACTGAATTTAACACAAAAATCTGAACTTCCATAAAACTGAATTTAACACTCAAATTTAAATTTCCATAAAACTGAATTTAACGCCAAAAATTTAAATTTCCATAAAACTGAATTTAACACCAAAAATCTGAATCTAAAACGACATAAATAACGCGAAAAGGGAAAACAACGACGAAAATATTTCATAGACCTTCAACGGTGAGTAACCCGGTAGTTTCGGTTACGGGCCTCGAGCCGTCTTGGGGTGTCGACCGGGGTCGGAGACACCGCGCAACACGAACAAAGATATACTGACACATGCGAGAAAACATTTTGAGATACTTACTACTTCGATGATTATGGAAACAAAGCGAGGTGTAAGGCCGGCAAAAATTGAATGATGACGACGATGGAACGATTGACCACGAGGTTAAACGTAATGGTAAATTTGTGGTAGGGCGAAAACAGTGTCCAACAAAAACAAAATGTTCACACAAAAAAAAGTATATTGCTCTTCAAAACACAAGGTCCAGCGAAAGGAAAATGAAATGTCTGTTCACAGCAAAATAGGAATAAAAATATTGTCCGCAAAAATAAAATGGTTCACAAAAATAAAATTGTTCGCAAAAATAAAATGGTTCACAAAAATAAAATTGTTCGCAAAAATAAAATTGTTTGGTATTGAAATCGGTCGAATAAAATAAAATAAAATAAAAAATGATGAAAAGTATATAAAGAAAAATGATTGACGCGACGAACAGCGATTCTGCTTAAAAATTCCTCCGGACTTTCTGAACGTTCTGACATACCGCGACTTAAAACTAAGATCTACTCCGGCTTCCGACTGCCAGCGATTCGTTACTTAAAATTTTCTTCCGACTCTGACGAACATTCCGCCTACTTAAGATTTCTCCCGATTCTAACGAACAACACGCGGGCTCATTACCCGGTCTTATATAGGGTCCTCTAGGATGGCTTAGTTTCGGCGGTGGGGAGGTACGCCCTTAGACGCCTTAGACGCTCCAGGCTCCTCCGCCGCCTCCACCTCGCATCCCCAATGATCCCCTAGAATCTATATAATCGAAAATTTATACTTATGATTAACACGAATTCAACCTTATAATATAATATTCACTCCTGCATTCCTTTATAATAATTATTCCATTATTACCTAATGATCAGAAAACGAATTTCTCGCACATACGCCGTCTTTTCATGAAGACGCTCACTCTGTCTCTCTCATACTTACATATTTTGTATTTACTTTCTCACTCACTCTATCCCTCGTTTTGGAGGTTCCACACAGCGGAGGAGTAAACCCCTCTTCTTCATTCTGGTCACTCTCTCCTTCTCATCCCTCCATGCTTGCATTTGACTTCTCCTATGGGCCACACGTTGACCCGTCATAGAGTACGTTTACACGACACTTCAATTCCGGTGTTACGAAAACCGGTGTAGCTAAATCAGGCGTTAAAGTGCGTGTAAACGGGTCCTAACACCCGCTTTAGACGTAAAGCGGGCGTTATGTACCGTGTAAACGCCTGGTTTAACTAAACCGGTTTTCGTAACACCTGATTTGGAGCGTCGTGTAAACGTACTCATAGGCTCTCGATGTCACACACACACACACACACACATACATACACGTACATTTCCATTCGTCTTTTCTCATTCGTACTCTCGTTCGGTGACAACTTCTCCTCTGTTTCTCTGTATCTTTCTCGCTCTGGATTTCGTTGAATCTTTTCTCTCATTCCATTCATTCCTATTTCTTTTTTTTTTTTTTATTATTCACCATGCGGAGGTTCTGGTGCAATGGTGTATGACATGCAATTTCTTTTGGATTATAATTTATTCTTTCCAATAATCATACGAAAGGAAATTATTTTAGCGTATCCAAACTACTCAAAATTCTCATAATTATTAACCAGTTATTCAGATTCTACATTTGTTACAACAATTGAAAATTCTATCTATGTACTCCGGATCTTGTGCAATTTTATGATTCCGGCTTTATCATTTCTCCTACTTGTCATTACAGGAAAGATCTATCTCATGCTCACGCAACTATCACACAAACATTTGCTCATCGATCTCGTAATTATTATTTTAGGAAAAAGGATTCGTTCACAATTTTCATTTCCACATAAACCTTTATCCATTCATTACGAAATCCTGAAATCTTTGAATTTGGTCATTTTTAATGAAAAGAAAAACGTTAATTAAATAATGCGCTTGCTACGCTTTTGGGGTCTTTGTTGGATTCGATGCCGAATTTTGGTGTCGCCCCTCCTTCATAGGCGAGAGCTTGGATTCGTATGTTGATGGGACATACGCCTTCCGAATCCCAGGACTTGGGACAAAGCGCTGCTTGCTCTTTTTCTTTGGCTATAGACTCGGCGTTCTCTTCGCGCAGCATAAACATTCAGTGCTCATTAAATTGGAGTCCAATAACAGTCCAAGCATGAACAGATATTCTTAAAAGTTTGTTTAATTTTGGTCGTCGATGATTGGGTGCTTCGTCGAAATCTTTCTTCCATCGAGTCTCCTCGACTCGACCACTGCGTTAATTTATCGATCACGTGCAGAGCTCGTGTAGACCGCCCATGAGAATTATCCGATGACTTTTTCCAGACGCCGTTCCCAAAAAGTCGTAACAAGGCTAAAACTTCCCATAACTTCGGAGCAAGAAAAAGAAAAACAACAAAGATTCAAAGAAGAATTCTCTTCTCTTCGACCAATTTCGATTCATGGAAATCCCGACCTAGTTTAAAATGAAATTAAACATTTAAATGCAATAATCTATAATCTAACGCCACCTTTACCATCACCGATGACCTGACCCAGGTACCCATGCTCATTCTTGATTTTACATTTTTACATCCGTTCACTCACGTACTTTCGGGAATTCAGTTCATAAAGTCTTCATTTGGGGATAAGGAAAAAGAGGATCACCGGTCACTTAGCTTTAGATGAGCCATACACGCTCTGTCTCTCCTGCTTTCCTTCTCACACACACCCAAAGAGACCGCCTGTGGTTCTCACGAAGGCAGACACTTTGCGCTCGGCCTGTATTAGTGTCCCATGCACATTGCTTTTCGTTGTGCACAAAGGCCCACCACTTCTGAGTAATCTGATGCCATGGCCAAAGATTTCTTCAGCATCGACGGATGTTTTTCTTCACGCCCGACGATGGACGTTTTGTTATAAAGAGCTGCGATATCGACGCCGCCATGGCGTCACCTCTCGATAATTTATGCTCACTTGAGACCATATTCGTGTCGACGAAGACAGCCCGAACTATCCGAGTTCTCCAAAGAAAAAAAAAACGTTTCTCTCGTATGACCGGGTCCCTTTCCTCGTATTGAATTTTATTGAGAATTACAAGATATAAGTAATTTCAAATCGATGCAAAAGTCCCGAAAGTCGCGGGACGTAACACCGTCTTTATGGTTTTAAAGAAAAAGATTTTTTCGTATAAAAAGTGTGTCAATACTGTATAAAGACTACATGCTACTATGTAAATAATGTATATAAATATAGAAATCCCAGTGTTAAATATGCGACAAAAATTCTGTGTATCTGCGGTTGATCAATGTATTGAAGATAATCTATTTGTAAGACGAACTCATTGTGTAAACACTCGGGGAAACTCCTACTCTTCTGTGATAGTACCGCAATGTGAGAAAAGCATAGGACAGAGATGTCGACATATTGCGGCCAAAACGATAAATATATTTGAACAAGTTAAACGAGAACCTATATTAACGATGCACCGAAAAAACAGAAAAAAAAACCATAGAACAAGCTGTAAAAAATATACCTTCAGATGTATTGGATGCAATTATATAATACACAAAGATTTAAGAGTAACCTAGGATAAATGTGTAAATAGATAGAATTGAAACAGGCAACATGAAAAAAGAAAAAAACAGATTATTAACATGAAAAGAAACAAGAAAAAGCTACATCCCTTCGCAGCGACTGCTAGGGATTATTGATTAGTTTAGAATTAGGTCTCGGGGATGAGGACAAGTGTATAAGCACTTTTGCAATCTCCCTATTGTATATTGAGCAGTCCAGGGAGAAATAGAAAGGAAAAGGAAGAAGATCTGTAGAAGCTCCTAGAAGCAATATTAAATTGAAGCAAAGATCTTAAATGTTCTATAAACAAAGAAAATCAAATGTCTTGTATCTCTACTGAACGACTCAATAAAAAGTATTATTATTATTATTATTATTATTATAGACCTCGCACTACTGTGTAAATAATGTATATAAATAAAAACTTTATGTTCTTATGTATATTCGCCTTTTCGAACCCTATTTTAGCTAATACGAAGATTGTACTCATTCACCAAAATGGATGCGCGGTGGAAACATCCTTGGACAGCGATGGTTTGCCTACGGGCTGCGGTAAAACATACTTTGTAAAAAAGTTTTTGAAATTCATTTCGCATATGAATAGCGTACCCTTTGAATGAATTTGTTATGTCAGGGAATTCGTATATTGGGCCAAGAAGGAAACAGAATTAAGTATAAACTTCTGTTACTCGAACGCAATTTTAATACTGAAATATTTGTCTCTTGAGGAAAATTAGATTTAGCACTTTATAACTTTGAGAAATGCATGCAAAAACAAAGTTCCGAAAGTCGCGGCTCACTCCCTATTTAGGACGATCTCTCGATCGACACAGGGTTGGAAGAAAAAAATAAATTGTACAATGGGGTTAATATATAAAAAAAATTCATTAAAATAAACGTGTGAGATTAAGCTCGAAACTCGATAACAGTCTTTTACTTACTCCAAACAGGCACTGCTCTTTTGTCGTTCTCCTCGATTTCTATCTTTCCTTTAGTTTACTTTATTGCGTACTACTCTTACTTAAACTGGTTATAAGGTTCTTGTATTTTTTCTTGATACTTTGGACTTGTACTTTATTAATGGACTAAATGTCGTGGATTTAAAGTTTATCTTGACGAATGCGAAAATGTTTTGTTAGAGAAGGAAAAAAAATGAATACCTAAATAAAATGTTTTAATTTAATGTTCTAGAATATTCTTGAAAGTTACGTCGAATATTCTAGGCGCCGTATTCTATTTCTTTTTCTTCTTCGTCATTCTTAAATGTTGGGTTTTTCCCTGGAAATTTCTGTTTGCTTCTTCATCTAGACTTTAATGCTCCTTAATGGGTCTGGCAATTATATTCCGACTGGAGTACGCGTAAATTACTTTATTAGGGCCTAATGACGGTACGCTTGGGTCTATTGTGTCTTTCGCGCTGATGGGTCTATTGTATCTTTTCAATGCTTTTATAAGAAAAACGTCGCGACTGGTTTCCTTAATCGAAACCATTGACGGACGTTACAAATTATTTTATATTATTCCGAATGGTAGTAGGCGTATGTGGAGTATGGTTCTTCGATAGAATATCGCAAAGGTTCGCCGCAATCCTCGGATTGTGCAAGTGACCCACGCCCAAAACTCAAAATTATCGATGATTTGATGCGCTGGGCGTCGAACAATTGCGTTGTCGATTTCTTCACCAAGAGTAGTCATCGTAAGGATTTCAGCGTATTTTTTATAACGGAAAATTTATTCCATCAGGGCCACGGCCAGCGGGATATATTGTTGAATGAAAATTACATGGCAGTTTTTAAAACTCGGCGAGATCGCGCTCAAATACAACACCTTGCGCGTCAAGATTACCCCGGAAACTGCCTATTTCTGCAGAAAGTTTATTACGACGTGACGAGCAAACCACACGGTCTCCTGCTCTTGGATTTAAAAAAATCGACTCCCGATAACTGTCGATTTCATACGTGTATTTTTCGCGATGACCCGCAGCATTTCGTTTACGTGCCGTGAAAAAAGTTAAAAAGCACCGACACAGCTGGAGAAGTACCAGTCTCGTGGCTGTAATGATGGGTAACAGGTCTTCTCTCTGCAAGAAGCACGTTGCAATATTGCACGTACTTCAGCATCTCAACAGGAAACAACGAGATGCTGTTTTACGTATGGCCGATCCACGAATAATTCGTTGCAATTGTGAGTGTGCATTAAACATTCTACGCGGTAACGTGCTGCTGAAGCCTAAGCAAAGTGAAAAGCTGCGTTGCCACGCGTCTACTCTTCAACGACTAGCTGCGAAAAGCGGTAGTTGGAAGAGCAAGAAACTTTCTGTGGATTAAAACGGTAGGTTCCTACCTCTGCTGTTCGCCCCCGTACCAGCTGCACTCTTGTCACGCTTGATCGGCAGTAGTGGATAATGAAGCATGCGAGAAAAATGGTGCTCGTGCCTGAAGAGAGTCTTCAGCATAAAGGCGTGCAGAATCATCGACAAACGGAATCTGTTCAACGACAACAGCTACAAACAGTGCAAACCATTGGTACGACACTGAGTAGATTGGACGCTGAGATGACCAATATTTTGAATTCTAATTCGTACAAGGATGAGAGGGAAAAATGGTTGGCTTATTTTGCGGTGTTGCAACGTTATCTCCATTTTGCCGATAATGAGCGAGCGCAGCAGCATCGTGCACTCGCAAAAAATAATGATTACATTACGACACCTATAGAGGAGGAGGAGAAAGAGAAAAGGCGCTGAAGTTCCATGCATAAACGACTCTATGATTATTGAGATTGTCCCGATAAAATATCGCAACAAAGCGAAACTCTTGCTCCGTCGTTTACGCCTTGTACCATCAACAGAGTTTTTCTGGGGCCTTACAGGCACTGTACCCATCGCCGGCAAAGTAATCAAGGACTCCAATATTGTTGATCTTATAAACGACTCTATGCGCGCGAGGAAAATCTCAACGCCGGCGGGTCAACATGCATTTGCAGGTTTTTTAAAAGTGACCAAAATCTCACGAGTCTTTGTAGGAAACGAGGATCTGTGGAGGTCCGATGTGCCCACCTCGACGCCTTTTTAGAAAAAAAAGAAATATAGCTGTGCGTGTCCACGACTTTTCCTTGAGCGACGTGGGAGCCAATCACAGCAGCGACGAATCCGCCGATACCAGTACTCATGAGCTCTTCTGCGCCTCTGAGCAGCAGCAAACAGGTACTGGCTAGTGTAAAAAGAAGAGGAATCGTGTAATTTGAGCTAACCTAAAACTCTTTATCATAAAAACATTGGAAAAGCTGTACTATAATTGCTCCCACGAAGCCTTGTTTTCGGGCGCTGCAAGATTATTACGTGCAACGCGAAAGAAAATTTTTAGCGAAAAGATCGTGCAGTGGCTAGAGGCACGGAATGCTTATACGAAACATCGTCCTGTGAAGCATCGGTTTCCACTACGCCATTACAATGTGCGATACATTAACGATGTCTGGGAGGCTCATCTCGTAGATCTTCGCTCAATCAACGATTACAACGATGGTCATACCCAACTCCTCGTAGTCATATATGTGCTGAGTAAATATTCACGGGTCGAGCGGTTCAGCTGCATGGATACCTTGTGTTGGGCACTCATTGAACTTGGTCGGGCTGGCAGCTGCTGAATGCTGTCTAGCAGCGGTCACCTTTTTTGATTTTCTTGAGCAGATTTATGTGTTTTTCACTGCATCAACTAACCGATATCAGTTATTAATTGCGTCACTTCAAGCAGCCAACAATCAGATCCACGTGTCGAAAAGAATAACGACCACGCGCTGGTCGTGTAGGGCTGACGCTATAAAAGCACTTGTAAAAGGCTCTCCCCGAATTAGGAATACTTTGGCTCAAATTGCCGACGATCCAGAACAAACGTCTATATCACGTTGTGATGCAAATACGCTGTACGAGCGGATGTGTACGTTGGAGACTGGCATATACTCAATTTTTTGGTACGAGCTTCTGGATAGGGTGAATAGTACAAGTCTAGTCGTGCAAGACCCTAAACTAGACATGAATTCCGCCGTGGCGTGTATGAAATCGCTGAAAAGTTTTGTTGAGGCCAAACGTGGGTGCTTCAGCGAATACGAGCAGCGAGGTGTCGAACTATCTGGGACAGCAGCATATATTCAAGCTCGTCAGTGCCAACGTAATGTATGTCTTAATCTACTGGATTATGGCCAAGCGTCGGGAGTTGAACTGACAGTTGCGGAAAAATTTCGGATTGAAAATTTCATACCGATCATCGACAAATTTGTTAGTGCCTTGACGCAGCGAATCGCCGCATATGAACAAATAAGTTCTCGTTTTGGATTCTTTAGTTAGCTCTACCGTCTCAGCCACGTAGAGATTCGAGATGCGGCGTCGCAGCTCGCCAAAGTTTACAAGGACGATCTGTATCAATGCCTTGGTGACGAACTTATTCAATTCGTTGAGTTCAGTAAATTATACGAAGATGAGAAAGGCGATGATATAAGTAACGAACAGTATCTATATGGACTGTTACTCGATAAGGGGGTCAAGGATGCGTTTCCTAACGTTGAAATTGCATTACGAATGTATCTAATTCTTATGGTGGCAAACTGTAGTGGGGAACGTTCATTTTCTAAACTAAAATATATAAAGAATAGACTTCGTACCACCATGACACAGGGCCGACTCAACAACTTAACTATCATGAGTATTGAACACGATATTTTGCGGGAAATAGACTGGGACCAGTTGATAGACAGTTTTGCTAATCGCAAATCACGAAAAGTTCCTGGTCTTTGGACCTGCTAGCGAGTACGATTATCCACAATAGTTTTATATACTTGTAATTTCGTTATGTGCAATAAAATGATCCTAAGTCAAAAACGTTGTTTTTAATTCAAAACATTTTCGCTAATGCTGGTATTTGATATATTACGAGTGAATTCGTATGAAATCCTCTTTTTATAGGCCTCATAGTTTCGATATAGGGAAAAATCCGGGTTAGGTACGGTGTACGATGGACATTCGCACCGGGTAGTGCTGGTGGAGGGCCTCCACAACTGCACTGCCCGGGGCCCTTCGCTTTCTAAATCCGGCACTGCCCCAGACCCCACCTCATAGATTTACTTACCGTATATATTTCGAGTAAAGAATTCTGAAGCTTACGAAAACAATTTCTATTCAGGCCACCATTACGATTTCCCATTGCGGAATTTTTTTTGTTCCATCTTGGTAATTCTAAGCTTAGACACCGAGGACGCAATATTCATAGGTTTGAAGCTCACTTCCACGCTTGAGAGTTGTCAAAGATTGATTTTAGAAAAAAATTTTCTCGAAAAATTACGATTTTTCCGGTGAAAATTGCGTTTTCGCATATCAAACGTTTCCTTTCAAGTTTTTATTAATGCCATCGGAAAGAGCACTCTCAAAATCCCAATGTTAAGTGTGTGAGGATTTTTATTCCCGCAAATTAATTATGTGGCAATATTTCAAAAATAACCCTCAAATCAAGAACGTTTCGGCGTTCATGGGTTAAAAAATGCTATCTTTACTCCGAATCTCGCTCAATACTCAGTCTCTTATCGTTTCTTTTTCGCCCGCGAAACCACACTCCACTGCTAAGCTGCATAACGCCACAAGATATTGCACGACCGTTTCTTCCCTATCTTTCTGTATCTCTCGGAATTGCGCTGTAAGTACGATTTTGTTTGTCTTCGGCTTAAAAAAATTGCTTATTTTTTTGATAATATAGTCAAGTGTGACGTCCTTGAGCTCAGCTGGCGCACAAATCTATCGCACGACTTTCTGCTCTTCTGCATCTATCTTCGTCATCAGGATTACTCGTTTTGGATCTTACGTAATGGCGTTCGCTCAAAGTACAGCCAATACGTTCTAGGAACTCCTTTCAATCGTTTACATGCATTTTTAAATCCAATTGACTCGTGTACTTCATTTTAGCCCCTTGATCTTTCCCACTCTGTTATGCGTCGATTCCCACTTCGCTATCCATTGTCCCATTATTCGTGAACCACTCCCTCTATTTCCTTCGCTACCCACTGATTCTTTAATTATCGGTTCTGGTCACAATTTGCCCAATTTACTTACTACCGTGACTTATGACTCGTTGCATCAGCTGCGCGGTGACTTTTTCTGTACTTAGAATCTGTAAACAGGTTGCACTTGATTTGTTTTTTATCTTTTCTGTCATCAACATTGTTACTTTGCGCAGCTTCTGCGCATCCGTTACTGTTCAGTTACTCCTTGCCAATCGAAGTGTAGTGGATCAGAAGCAACATTGTTCTAGTTCAATGGCATTATTCCGTCTGATGATTCAAATCCTTACAGATTCACACATACAGCATACACACAAGCTCATCCATACGTATGCAGAAGCACTCCCTGCTATACCTCAGTATCCCTATCCACGTGTTCACGGTCACAGGCGCATACACCACACTAATATGCAAACGTGGAATGTCTGTCGTCTCTATCAAACATCGCTCGGGTACTAGCTTGCTTGCCGGAAGAATCTCGAGTGCGTTCAACGCGTCTCGGCCGTTGGTTAAGTAGATGCAATCTATGAGATATGAAATATCGTAATACCTATACATCATACAATAAAACCTTATGTAAGGGTTTTATAGGTGTGAAAAATTATGATGAAACCATTTTATTATAGACTATAGACAAAACCTTATAGAAGGGTTTTATCCGTGTGGAAACCCAGATAGACAACTGACGTCTAATATACATATATTTTAGGTATATACAGGGTGTATACTAACCTACTAATCATATTATGACTGCCGTGTCGAGCGTCGGAAACGGAGCAGAAAAGTCCTTTTCGAAAATTTTGTGAAATCAAATTTGGTGGAGTTATTAGCGATTTAACGTCGACCAACGTCGACCAATGAGCGCTCGATCGAAGAGAAATTCAAAAAAGTTGAGATAGTGGAGGGGACGGCGTTGGTAGAAGCGGGGTCCATGAAACAAAACGCTCGCACACCCACACCGTTGAACACCACACGGACGCACGAGAGCGAAACAAATAAACGCTAGGCGTGCGGCAATGCTCATGCTTGTCGCGATGGCCCAGCTTATGAGGATAAAAACAAATGACGATAATAAGCTGAAAGTAATTTTTTCGCAATGATGAGTAAAAATTGATAAAAAAATTTGCTAATTATTTATAATGGTGGCTTTTTCAAATGTTGGTATTTACAAATTTTTTTTTCGACAAAATCCTTTTATTTTAGGACCAAAAATAATGAAAAGGCGGAGAACTGAAAAAAATTGCATCTTCTCTAGGCAGTCGCCAAAAAAAATTATTCGCGGAAATCTAAACGGCAAATCTGTCCAGGATAGTCTCGAATTATTAGAAAAAAAAACTCATTCTACAGGCGGGTTATGATTCCGGTTCAGAAGATTAATTGAATATTTAATTACATAATAATTTTTCCCACGTATGAAAAAATTTCCCAACTATGGGAAATATTTTTTTCCAAGTATGGGAAAATTAAATTTTACTCCAAATTTAGAAATCGTCCCCGAATCATTTTTTGAAACGACCTTGTGACGCAATTTTTCAGTTTTAGCGTCACAGGTCGTTCCGACCTTCGTTTACGCGCAGATATGCAAGATATTCCGGATAATTTTTATGATTTAGGGTATGGGTTCGTTATCGTTTTCTCAGTTTCCGCGTTATCGTACGTTTCAGTTTGCGAATTTTGTTTTATGGGGTCCATCGCATAAATGATACCGAGTTACCGTGAGACCGAAATAATGAGCCACCCGATATATTCGGTCTTTCGGGACAAGTTATCGAGGGAAGTATAAAGGATCGAGTGAAAATCTCGACGCTTCAAGGTAAAGGGTATGGGGAGAGAAGGACGATTTTTGAGTTACGTATGGAAGGCCGTTGCCGGCTGGGAATGCGATCGCCCAGCCGTCACGGATTTCCCGATCGCTGTTATCGTAGGTTTAGTTACGTTTACGTATGGAAGGCCGTTGCCGGCTGGGATTGCGATCACCCAGCCGTCGCGGATTGCCCGATCGCTGTTATCTTAGGTTTAGTTTACGTAGTCCCAGATCTTCCCCATACTTGAAGAATACCCCTTGGAGGACCATCCTCAAAGTAAAAAGTACTTCCACGCCATAACACCTGGGCATTTTTCCGTTATCGATTATTAAGGAATATTTCCGTTCGAACTCGTGTTACCGTTCGGATTTCATCGTTTCGTGTCTGTGTTAGGGCTTTATGTGTGTGCGTGAGGTACGGAAAAGAGTGGGCTTGTAATCATATTACGCGTGCGCGTAATCGTCCCCCCTTTTCGCGTTACCTCTTCGATCAAGCTATCGATCCGATATTCGCTCTCTTGCGGCGCGACTCTCGACCCGAGCGGTTCACTACTCGGGGAGCTCCCGACATGCTACCGTTTCTGCTCTCGTTTTGGTAATGTTACGCTACCGTTTGTTCTCAAGCTATCGTTTTGTTATCGTTTGTTACCGAAATATCGTTTGGCGTTCTCGTTTCTTGATATCGTTTGTTACCGAGCTATCGTTTCGACGTTCCCGTTTTGATATCGTATGTTACCGAGTTACCGTTTCAACGTTCACGTTTTGTTATCGTTTGTTACCGGGCTATCTTTTGGTTCTCGTTTTGCCGCTATCGTTTGTTCTCGCCTAATTTTGATTTGGCGTTACCGTTCCCGTTATCGTGCTCAGTTCCCGTTACTGACGTTATCGTTCATAATTTTCAAATTTCTTTTCAGCGTTACCGAATGTATCTTTTTTTGTGCTACCGACGTTCTCGCCGTTCTCGAATTTGTTTTATTCGTTATCGCTCCCGTTATCGTGCTATCGTTCCGTTTGATTCGTTATCGAGATCTCGGTTTGTTTTTTTTATACGTTATCGAAATTTGGGTTATGATCTTAGTATGTAATTTAAGCTATCGAATCATAAATAAATTAGCCTGAACCAAGGCCCCCTACGTTATTTTTCGTGTTGAGTTTATTTATTTCAGGTTACGTTTTTGAAGGCACTCGAGAGTTAGCCAGCCGTCCACGCCCTCTCTTCACAACCTACACACTGAGCGAATCGCTTATACCGTCACCGATCTCGCCATCCAACAAGCCGGCGTCCCCTTTTCGTGTTTCGTTTACGCCCCTATCAAGTTCCGGTTAAGTTTCGCGAGTTTGGTAATTCCCGCCGTTCAATTAAAAAGATTACCTGGCGCTCAACGGCTCTCCCGGCGTCGAGGATGGTGAGATGGGCCGAAGGTGACGCGAATCGCGAGATTCCCGTTACAACCTTTTCAACTCGTAGCATACTTTCTGCTGGTCCGATGCTCGGAAATACTTTTAAATCTCAGCCCAATTTTTTTCCACATACTTGGAATTTTTTCCCATGAGTGTAAAAAATGTATTTTCCCAAGTATGAGAAAAATTACCCAAGTTTGGGAAATATTTTTTCCCAAGTATGGGAAAAATTTCTCAAGTATGGGAAAATGGTATTTTACTCCAAATTTGAAAATAGTCCCGGAATTATTTTTTGAAACGACCTTTTAACTCGTAGCCTAATTTTTAACAGCCAGATGCACGAAAAAACTTTAAAATCTCAGGCCAATTTTTTTCCCATTGTTGGGAAAAATATTTTTTCCCAAGTATGAGAAAAATTTCCCATTTGGGAAAAATATTTTTTCCCATGTTTGAAAAATTTCCCAAGTATGGGAAAATTATATTTTACTCCAAAATTTCCTACTTGGAAAAAATATTATTTCCCATGTATGGAAAAATTTCCCAAGCTCGAGGAAAATTTTCTGAGTATGGGAAAATTATAGATTACAACAAATTCAGAAATCGTCCCGAAACATTTTTTGAAACACCCTTAATAACTGGTTCCATTACTTTTGCTAGCCAGATGCTCGAAAATACTTGTAAATCTCAGGACAATTTTTTTCCACTTACTGGGGATTGTTTCCTATACGTGAAAAATATATTTATTCCCAAATAAGGGAAATTTTTTTTCCCAAGTATGGAAAAAATATCCCAAGTATGGGAAAAATATATTTTACTACGAATTTTTAAATCGTCCCCGAATTATTTTTCGAAACGACCTCTTCAACTCGTAGCCTACTTTTTGCTAGCCAGATGCTCGAAAATACTTTCAAATCTAAGGCCAATTTTTTTCCCATACTTGGGAAACATATATTTTCCCAAGTAGGGGAAAAATTTCCCGATTGGGGAAAATTTTTATGGGAAAAATTTCCCAAGTATGGGAAAATTATATTTTACTCCAAAATTTCCTACATCGGGAAAAAATTTTTTCCCACGTATGGGAAAAATTTACCAAGTATGGGAAAATTAAACATTACTCCAAATTTGGAAATCATCCCCGAATCACTTTTTGAAACGACCTTTCCAACTCGTAGCATACTTTTTGCTAGCCAAAAGCTCGAAAATATTTTTAAATCTCAGGCCACTTTTTTCCCACTTACATGGGATTTTTTCCCATGCGTGGAAAAATATTTTTTCCCAAATATAGGATAAATTATCTAAGTATGGGAAATTTTTTTTTCCAAGTATAGGAAAAATTTCCCAAGTATGGGAAAGTCAAACTTTACTCCAAATTTAAAAATCGTCCCCGAATAATTATTTGAAACGACCTTTTTAACTCGTAGCATACTTCTTGCTAGCCAGATGCTCGAAAATACTTTTAAGTCTCAGGCCAATTTTTTTTCACCTGTGCATGCATGCATGTAATGGAAAAAAAAATTAAACGGTCCTATCACCATAAGATCGAGTTATTCCGGATTTCAATCAGTTATCAACTTCTCTTATCTATGCTCTGTCTATAAATATTTCCTGTTCAAGATTATAAGGAAAATTCAGATCATTACCCAAGTATGGAAAAATTATATTTTGCTCCTAATTTCCAAATCGTTCCCGAACCATTTTTTAAAATGACCTTATCAACTCGTAACATACATTTTGCTAGCCAGATGCCCGAAAGTACCTTCAAATCTCTGGCAAATTTTTTTCCACATACTTAGGAGTTTTTCCCATACTTTGCATGAGTTTTATTTCACAAGTACGAAAAAGGTTTTCGAACCATGGGAAAATTATATTCTACTGCATATTTGAAAATGGTCCCTGAATTGTTTTTTGGAACGACCTTTTCAACTCGTAGCCTACTTTTTGCCAGTCAGATGCTCGCAAATCCTTTTAAATCTCAGGCCAATTTTTCCCCACACTTGGAAAAAATATTTTGTCCCGAGTATGGGAAAAATTTGCCACCCGGGAAAAATGTATGGGAAATGTATGGGAAAAATTTTTCAAGTATGGGAAAATTATATTTGACTCCAAGCTTGGGATGAATGGAAAATCGTTTCAAAAATTGAAAATCTCCTTGCAAGAGATGTGATTCGTGTTGCTTGTTGGATAGTACGGTTTTGTTTAATCGCAAAATATTATCGATCCTGCTATTGCAACTGATTCAATCTCCAGCGATATTTTCGAGCGCTCATGTATTTGTAACGCTACAAGTGACGGGAATTACGATCGAATTCCCTGCATTGCGCACTGTGGGAGATGAAATCAACATTTCGAATTGCACGATCCCATTCTACCGTATATTTGTAGATTTACGATACCCTCGTCATGTTTGATTTCATCTGCCTGTGGGTTTCGCGAGCGCTCGTTGTTCACCAAAAGGAAAATAGACGAAAGAAGATTCTACTCCTTTCAATGCCCCGAGATGAAATCCGTCTTCTCGATCCGACGTTTAAAATTTTTTTAATGTTCGACTACTCTTCATTTCATATTCAAGACTAATTTCCTCTCCGGCTTTCAAGGAGGATGATCGGCTAGTGGTGCAGCTTGAGATGAAGGGAAAATGGTTTCAAAAATCGAGAATATCCCGGCAAGAGATGGGATTCGTGTTGTTTGTTAGATAGTATGGTTTTGTTTAATGGTAAAATATTATCTATTCTGCTATCGCAACTGATTTGATCTCCAGCGATAATTTCGAGCGCTCATGTACTTGTATGGCTACAACTGACGGGAAATACGATCCGATCCCCTGCATTGCGCACTGTGGCAGATGCAATCAACATTTCCAATTGCACGATCCCGTTCTACTGTATATTTGGAGACTTACGATGCCCTTGTCATGTTTGATTTCATCTGCTTGCGGTTTTCGCGAGCGCTCGTTGTTCAACGAAAGGAAAATAGACGAGAGAACATTCTATTCCTTTCAATGCTCGAGATGAAATCCGTCTTCTCGATCGGACATTTCAATTTTTTTTCAATATTTGACTGTTTCACATTTCATATTTGAGACTAATTTCCTCTCTGGCTGTCATGGAGAATGATCGGCTAGTGGTGCAGCTTGAGAAGAAACGAAAATCGTTTCAAAAATCGAAAATCCCCTTGCAAGAAATATGATTCGTGTTGTTTTTTAGATAGTATGGATTTGTTTAATAGTAAAATATTATCGGTCCTGCTTTCGAAACTGATTTAATCTGCAGCGATAATTTCGAGCGCTCATGTACTCGTATAGCCACAAGTGACGGGAATTACGATCCGATCCCCTGCATTGCGCACTGTGGCAGATGAAATCAACATTTCCAATTGCACGATCCCATTCTACTGTATATTTGTAGACTTACGATGCCCTCGTCATGTTTGATTTCACCGTCTGCGGTGTTCCCGAGCGCTCGTTGTTCGACGAAAGGAAAAAAGACGAAAGAACATTCTACTTCTGTCACTGCTCTAGATGAAATCCGTCTTCTCGATCGGACATTTCAATTTTTTTTTTACTATTCGACTACTCGACATTCCATATTTGAGACTATTTTCCTCTCCGGCTTTCATGAAGAATGATCGGCTAGTGGTGCAGCTTGAGATGAAGGGAAAATGGTTTCAAAAATCGAGAATTTCCCTGCAAGAGATGGGATTCGTGTTTTTTGTTGGATAGTATGGTTTCCTTTAGTGGACAAAATATTATTGATCCTGTTATCGCAACTGATTGAATCTCCAGCGACAATTTCGAGCGCTCATGTACTCGTATAGCCACAAGTGACGGGAATTACGATCCGATCCCCTGCATTGCGCACTGTGGCAGATGGAATCAACATTTCCAATTGCACGATCCCATCCTACTGTATATTTGTAGACTTACGATGCCCTCGTCATGTTTTGATTTTATCTGCCTGTGGTGTTCGCGAGCGCTCGTTGTTCACCAAAAGAAAAATAGACGAAAGAAGATTCTACTCCTTCCAATGCCCCGAGATGAAATCCGTCTTCTCGATCGGACATTTCAAATTTTTTTAATATTCGACTACTCTTCATTCCATATTTGAGACTAATTTCCTCTCCGGCTTTCATGGAGAATGATCGGCTAGTGGTGCAGCTTGAGATGAAGGGAAAATGGTTTTAAAAATCAACAATCTCCCTGCAAGAGATTTCATCTCGGCGCATTTGAAGGAAAATAATGTTCTTTCGTCCATTTATTTTTCGGTGAACAACGAGAGCTCGCGAAAAGCGCAGGCAGATGAAATCAAACATGACGAGGGCATCGTAAATCTACAAATATAGAGTAGGATGGGATCGTGCAATTGGAAATGTTGATTTAATCTGCCATAGTGCGCAATGCAGGGGATCGGATTGTCATTTCCGTCACTTGTAGCGATACAAGTACATGAGCGCTCGAAATTATCGCTGGAAATTGAATCAGTTGCGATAGCAGGATCGATAATATTTTACCATTAAAGAAAACCATACTATCCAACAAACAGCACGAATCCCATCTTTTGTGTGACGATCCCGCATTACATCCAAGTAGACAATGCAAATGAGAGAAATTTATCGGTGGCCGTAGCGCAGTGGTTAGCGCTCCCGCTTGCAAGCCGAAGAGTCCCGGGTTCGAATCCACGGGCGGCACACTTGATTATTCTTCTCGTCGTCTTGGATCATCACATTTGCAGGGAGATTTTTGAAACGTTTTCACCTTCATGTCAAGCTGCACCACTGACCGTTCATTCTCCATGAAAGCCAAAGATGAAATCAGTCTCAAATATGGAACGTGGAGTAGTCGAATACTGAAAAAAATTGAAATGTCGGATCGAGAAGACGGATTCCATCTCGGGGCATTGAAAAGAGTAGAATCTTCTTTCGTCTATTTTCCTTTCGGTGAACAACGAGCGCTCGTGAAAACGGCAGGCAGATGAAATCAAACATGACGAGGGCATCGTATGTCCGCAAATATACAGTAGAATGGGATCGTGCAATTGGAAATGTTGATTTTACTGCCACAGTGCGCAATACAGGTGATCGGATCGTAATTCCCGTCACTTGTAGCGATATAAGTGCATGAGCGCTCGAAATTATCGCAGGAGATTTAATCAATCGCGGTAGCAGGATAGATAATATTTTACCATTAAACAAAACCATACTATATAACAAACAACACGAATCCCATTTCTCGCACGGAGATTTTCGATTTTTGAAACGATTTTCCCTTTATCTCAAGCCGCACTGACCATTTATTCTCCATGAAAGCCGGAGATGAAATCAGTCTCAAATATGGAATATCGTGTAGTCGAATATTGAAAAAATATAAATTGTCCGATCAGGAAGATGGATTTCATCTCGAGCATTGTAAGGAGTAGAATGTTCTTTCGTCTTTTATCCTTTCGGTGAACAACGAGCGCTCGCGAGAACAGCAGGGAGATGAAATCAAACATGACGACGGCATCGTTAATCTACAAATATACAGTAGAATGGGATCGTGCAATTGGAAATGTTGATTTCATCTTCCACAGTGCGCAATTCAGGTGATCGGATCGTAATTCCCGTCACTTGCAGCGACACAAGTACATGAGCGCTCGAAATTATCGCAGGAGATTGAATTAATTGCGATAGCAGGATCGATAATATTTTACCATTAAACAAAACAATACTATCCAACAAACAACACGAATCCCATCTCTTGCAGGGAGACTTTCGATTTTTGAAACGATTTTCCCTTCATCTCAAGTTTGGAGTAAAATAAAATTTTCCCATACCTGGAAAATTTTTCCCGTACATCGGAAAAAACATTTTTCCCAAGTGTGAAATTTTTCCAATACTTGGGGAAAAATATGTTTCCCAAGTATGGGAAAAAATTGGCCTGAGATTTGAATGTATTTTTGAGCATCTGGCTAGCAAAAAGTTAGCTACGAGTTAATAAGGTCGTTTAAAAAAATAATTCGTGGACGTTTTCCAAATTTGGAGTAAAATATAATTTCCCCGTAAGTGGGTAAAAACGTTTTTCCCAAGTAGGGAATTTTGGAGTAAAATATAATTTTGCCATACTTGGAAAATTTTTCCCATACTCGGGACAAAATATTTTTTCCAAGTGTGGGAAAAAAATTGGGCTGAGATTCAAAAGTATTATCGAGCATCTGGCTAGCAAAAAGTAGGCAACGAGTTAAAGAGGTCGTTTTAAAAAATAATTCGGGGACGATTTACAAATTTGTAGTAAAATATATTTTTTCCATACGTGGGAAATTTTTTCCATACTTGGGAAAAAATATTTTTTTCACCCGTGGGAAACAATCCCAAGTGGAAAAAAATTGTCCTGAGATTTACAAGTATTTTCGAGTATCTGGCTAGCAAAAAGTATGCTACGAGTTGATAAGGTCGTTTTAAAAAATGTTTCGGGTACGATTTTTAAATTTGTCGTAATCTATAATTTTTCCATACTCGGAAATTTTTCCTCGACCTTGGGAAATTTCTTCCATACATGGGAAAAAATATTTTTTCCAAGTAGGAAATTTTGGAGTAAGATATAATTTTCCCATACTCGGGAAATTTTTCATACATGGGAAAAAATATTTTTTTCCAAATGGGAAATTTTCCCCATACTTGGGAAAAAATATTTTTCCCAAGTATGGGAAAAAAATTGGCCTGAGATTTTAAAGTATTTTCGTGCATCCGGCCGTTAAAAAGTTGGCCACGAGTTGAAAAGGTCGTTTCAAAAAATAATTCCGGGACGATTTTCAAATTTAGAGTAAAATATCATTTTTCCATACTTGAGAAATTGTTCCCATACTTGGGAAAAAATATTTCCCATACATGGGAAATTTTTCCCATACGTGGGAAAAATTATTATGTAATTAAATATTTAATTAATCTTTTGAACCGGAATCATAACCCGCCTGTACAATGAGTTTTTTTTCTAATAATTCGAGACTATCCTGGACAGATTTGCCGTTTAGATTTCCGCAAATAATTTTTTTTGCCGACTGCCTAGAGAAGATGCAATTTTTTTCAGTTCTCCGCCTTTTTATTTTTTTTGTTCCTAAGATAAAAGGATTTTGTCGAAAAAAAAATTTTTAAGAGTCATCGAGCACACGTGACCAACTCGGAATCGAGGGTAGCGCCTCTTGCGGAAAAATTTGAAAAAAATGCATGTCGAGGTTAGCGCCGCTTGCGGCAGGTATGACAATTAATGGATTCAGCGAAAAGTGACGGTTGTCGATAGGGTAGGATGTAGTTACAGTGACGGCGCATGTTTCATGCGAAGGGCCCCGATCGCTCCGATTGACCCTCAAAGCCCTCAAGTACCGGAGTCGTGTCCCACATATATGTATCCCACCGATCCATGTGCCGGGTAGAGTAAATATACTCTCTCTCTCTCTCTCTCTCTCTCTCTCTCTCTCTCTCTCTCTCTCTCTCTCTCTCTCTCTCTCTCTCTCATTCATGCCATAGATTTGCCATGTCAACGCTCAATCTCTCATGGCTCTATTTGTCGAATTCTCTCTATTTTATGGAATATACATACAAACATGTAACAGAAATATAAAATATATTTCACATATCTTTTACATCGATTTTACGTATATAAAAATAATACATTTTTTCCATGGGTTTTATTTTTATGCGTGAAATCGTGAAATATACGGAAATATATATATATGTGAAATGTCTAATATTTACGAAAAATACATTTACAGCATTTTTCATGCTAAAATCTTCTATCTTATATATTTTTCGGATATCTTTGACATATATATATTTATTCCCACTTGAATATGCATACAAAATTGCATACACATGCAATTTCATCGTTTACTCATCAACATAAAAAGACCAAATATCTAGCCCATATACTGCTGCTTACAATGAGAGTATCAGGTCTCCGGGTCATGGATTCTGCTCAAACGTGCAGGTGTTTCATTCGCTCTAAAAATCAAGTCTCTTATGCGTATTCCTATCTAATAGGCCTTTTGTCGCTTGCTTCATTGCATAAAATACAATTTTTAAGCAATTTATCAGGCGTTCGCTACTGCGCTCTGTACTAATTCAGCTAACTTGGATATTTTATTGAAATCTCGTCAGCTGATCATAAAAATGAAGATTCCACGTGTTAATTCATTGTATTCTATGTTGGTTGCTGCAGCTAGACCGATACACACTATACGCACAAGGAAAGAAAAGTGAAGTGAAACAAACCGGGATCAAGATTTCTATTTCAATTTGTCTTATAGGAATGGACATAGTATTTTCAAGTATGAATACTATGCGTATTCCCATAAGACGAATTGTAATATAAATCTTCGTTTCAGTTTGCTTCCCTTCACTTTTATTCGCTTATGTGCAGTGTATATCGGTCTGGCGGTAG
The DNA here is from genome assembly GCA_963564615.1 of Rhorus exstirpatorius. Lineage (NCBI taxonomy): Eukaryota > Metazoa > Arthropoda > Insecta > Hymenoptera > Ichneumonidae > Rhorus > Rhorus exstirpatorius. The sequence continues at coordinate 2,081,122 of OY751321.1, read as the reverse complement.
CAACCAACATTAATATTCAATGTTGGTCGCTGCCGCTATAAGTCGTATTCCCATAAGACGAATTATAATATAAATCTTCACTTATTGGTTTGGCATTGCTTCAATTTTCTTCGCTTGTGCATATAGTATGTATCGGTCTACCGGCAGTAACCAACATTGAATATTCAATGTTGGTGGCTGCTGCCAGACCGATACATACTATGCACAAGCGAATAAAAGTGAAGCGAAACAAACCGAAGCGAAGAGTTATATGACAATTTGTCTTATAGGAATGCACATAGTATTTACAAGCATGAATACTATGCGTATTCCCATAAGACGAATTGTAATATAAATCTTCACTTTGGTTTGTTTCACTTCACTTTTCTTCGCTTGTGCGTGTGTGTATCCGTCTAGCTGCAGCGACCAACATAGAATACGGTAAATTAACCCATGGTATATTTATTTTTATAATGCTCTGACAAAGTTTCAATAAAATATATACAAGTTTGTTGGATTAGTACAGAGCAGTAGCAAAAAACTCATAAATTGCTTAAAAATGGTATTTTATGTAATGAAGCGTGCGACAAAAGGCCTGCTGTTAAGATAGAACTACGCATAACATGCTTAATTTTTAGGGCTAATGAATCACACCAAGTTTGAGCATAATCCATGACCCGGAGGCCTGATACTCTCCTTGTTAGTCCAACAATACGAGCTCATGCTCCTCTGAAAAATTGAAAAACAGCCTCAAAAATGCCAAAAAAACACAAGTGAATTTACACCATTTTTTCATTGTCACCCAGACTAATAGGGTAAAACGCTATGGCTTAGGCTAAAATTTGCAAAATTTAATGCACGCACATAATTGTTCGAAAATTTCAACATTTTTTAAAATCTGAAGCCCTTGAGAGATTTTCATCCAAATACCAATTATCCTTGTCCCTGAGACTATTAGCGTGAAAATTTTTGGCCCGCGATAGCACCAAAGTTTGCAAAAGTTGGAGTACATATGCACATTTTTTGAAATTTTCTAAAATCATATATAAAAAGATTAGGCTCGATAGCGTCAAATTTACGAAATTTAGAGCACACATACATTTTTTGAAAATTTAAAAATTTTGGAAAAACTGCCAAATCCAATTCGAATCATCCTTGTTCCACAGACAATTTATATAAGAAGCCAAATTTGCGAAAGTTAGAACACATGCATACATTTTTCGAAAATTTCAAAATTTTCAAGGAATAATAATTGCCCGCAATACCAATCATCCTTCTTGTACAGACATCAATGCAAAAATGAGTGTAGGCCCGATAGCTTTAAATTTATGAAAGTTATAGCGCGGACACTGATACTATCACACACATCGCAAACGGACATTTTTCCTAAATGTTGATTTTGTCGATTTTTTGGGAAATTTTGAACGTGATGGTATGAAAATCTCGAAAAAAAAAATTTTCGAAAATAAAGCTTCCTCTAGGAGAAAAAAAGATACCCCGGCTGAAAAATAGAAGCTTGATCAAAATTATTTTTTTTAATTTTTAAAAGTATGGAAAAAAATGTTGAAAAATTATAACATTTATAACCTTTCAAACATTGACAAAAATTAATTCATATAAATGGGCCTCAAAAATAGACTAAAATAATTTAAATAATAATAATAATTATTATTATTAATGAATAGTTATCAAATAATTAGTTAATAGAAAAACATCCGTCACAGTGCTGTGAATAACAATAGTTTGTTATTGAAATATAGCTCAGATGCTCCGTCATACGGCCCAAGCATTGCATATATCGCTCAGCTTTAGTCATGTTGCGAATCCCTGAATCCGTGCATCGAGAGAAAACTTGGGCCACCGCCGCTACAGCGTGTGTCTGTAGCGCGGCAACCGTGTGTTTCTGTAGCCTGTATAGTGCGGCAACAGCGCGGTTACTGGCGTTCGCGCTTGGGATCCTCTCTCTCTCTCTCTTGCTCGCAACACAACACGCACGTGGCGCGCAAACACGCACACGCACGCGCACGCACACGCACACGCACACGCACACGCACACGCACACGCACACGCACACGCACACGCACACGCACACACACACACACACACACACGCACGCACGCACGCACGCACGCACGCACGCACGCACGCACGCACGCACGCACGCACGCACGCACGCACGCACGCACGCACGCACGCACGCACGCACGCACGCACGCACGCACGCACGCACGCACGCACGCACGCACGCACGCACGCACGCACGCACGCACGCACGCACGCACGCACGCACGCACGCACGCACGCACGCACGCACGCACACACACACACACACACACACACACACACACACACACACACACACACACACACACACACGCACACATGGAACGCTTCAAACCGTGACCTTGAAGCCGGACCATATATAATATATAAAACGAAAAATGATGAATTCGCGAATATTTGCATTTCAGTATTGCTTTGTACAATACTGCTGTATTGTTTATTGACAGTATTTCGGTAAGAATGCCTAAAAAATTCAAAGATCACTTTTATCGACTTTACATCATCGAACCAATATTCTACACGAATATTCGGTCAAAGAATAAAAAAATATTTTATCTCAGGGCTCAATTTGCGCTTACGCCATCACTGCTGCTTTTCCGCTCATACCGACAACCGTGACTAGCGAACCTAGCGTTAGTAGCCAGAACCGTGAAATACTTAGCATGTACTGTCATATAGCCGTAAGCACGGCTTTGACGTCTCCGTGTGTATTTTTCGGATTATCGCTTTGTTTTTCAACGAAACAAGTTAGATTATTTTTTAAGAAGTGCAATAAAGTGGCAAGCAGCTCCGTCTGGTCCGGTGAAGAGTGGCAGATGTGCATGAAATTCATAATAAAATGTATTTATCAATTGGCAAAAAAAGAGTGGGGGCAAACGACAGCCGCCTCGAGTTTTCGATAATTTAGTGTGCTTCAAAAAAAAAAATTCCACGGAGCGGAGGACCAGACGGGATTTGTTACTAGTCAAAGGAATTTATTTTTTATATTCAATTGCGCGATACTATTATATTTTCGGCGAAATCCGAAAAATACGTTTCTCTACAAATCTTAGTTCGCTTATTGTCCACTTGGCGCTTCGTATGCCCTCGCTCGATGACTCTTAAATACCAACATTCGAAAAAGCCACCATCATAAATAATTAGCAAATTTTTTAATCAATTTTTACTCATCATTGCGAAAAAACTATTTTCCAGCTTATTATCGTCATTTGTTTTTACTCTCATAAGCTGGGCTATCGCGACAAGCATGAACATTGCCGCACGCCTAGCGTTTATTTGTTTCGCTCTCGTGCGTCCGTGTGGTGTTCAACGGTGTGGGTGTGCGAGCGTTTTGTTTCACGAACCCCGCTTCTACCGACGCCGTCCTCTCCACTATCCCAATTTTTTTAAATTTCTCTTCGATCGAGCGCTCATTGGTCGACGTTGGTCGACGTTAAATCTCGAATAACTCCACCAAATTTGATTTCACAAAATTTTCGAAAAGGACTTTTCTGCTCCGTTTTTGATGCTCGACACGGCAGTCATAATATGATCAGTAGGTTGGTATTGTGACGTGACATTTTGCCTCGCCACCCGCACGGAGTAGTGTCGACCATGGGGTTCGGTTTACGACCCTACGACGACGCTCATCGATAGATAACCCGGAGAATTTCGACTCATTTTAGGATAAGTTTTGTTTTATTGTTTTAGTTTAGTACCTGCATCAAAGCTTGGCGGATAATTCATTGGGCAAAATGTTCGTTAAAGCAATGGAAAGAATTTAATTTTATAGTTGGAAGTAAGATCAGCAGTTATATCTGCCATATAAAGAGTGAAATTCCGTGTCCCGCTCTCGAGCTCACTCGCCGGTGAGGAATAACATGGGACTCGCGAGTGGCGGTGACGTGTCGCGGGGGCGCCTCGCTCGTGGCCGAGCCGTGCATCGTTGGCCCAGGAGGGTTCGAGCGATACTTTGCTCATTACGCAGGCGAACATTCGCCATCATTTTTCGTGGGAGATAGGGATGCCAACGGAGACATTGGGAATTGGACCAATATACAGCGTCACCCGCTCCGGTTGACTACGCAACCTTGGTGTTGCACCCTCCCCTACTGCCTCCTCAGTCGTCGTGGACCGTGAGATTCGGCGCCTCATTTAAGGGGATCTTTGGGACGGAGCCAGGAACGCGGTGCTGTTTTGCCTCGTGGCGTTTATTGTGGGCCCACCGCCTAATCAAGGGACGCTTTGATTACGCGAGGGAGGTCTCCCCCGTTGCTGGTAATCATCCACGGGATCCCAGGAGGAGGGCGATTGAGGGGCAGCATATCATAGCTGCGAGTAGAGGCTCGCACACGGTCTCGGTCGCGGGAGGGGTGGTCCCTTCGTCACCGTCACACGTCACTCAACGAAGAAAGCGAGAAAATTAAGGAAAGTAGGGAGATGAGACACCGGCGGAGCGAAGCGAGAGAGTGGGGCGCGCGAATCGAGGAGAGAGTGGGCCACCGAGGTAAGTCGATCGATTATTGAGGATGATTAGATCAGTCGTAATTTTTCGGGAGTCGAACGAGGAGCGAGAAGTAGTGGTGCGTGCTCAAGTACCGGACAACGGAGGAACTCGGTGAGCCCAACTCTCCTCACGCTTATTTCTGCATTAATATTCGGAATTCTTTTCTCGTCTTGTCCATCATGCGTTAATTTTCAAGAGTAGCGACCACGGTCAATAGCGATAGTCTCGCGATCGTGGTCGTGAATAATTGTTTTTTTTTGAGTAGTTAATTGAGTTTGAGTAATTGAGACTGAAGTATTGGACTAGAGAAATGGGCGAGAAGAGAATTCCTCCGAACTGGTCTGAACGATTAAGTGTCGAATTTATTGAATCTTTTGCCTATCTTATTTTTGCCCAATAAATTGCGCTCTTTCGGTAATTAAGTTTGCGCGTCACTATTCAGTATTTTAATTAGACTTCGCACATTTACTTGAATTAATTAATATAATCGGTGAAATATTATTTCGTATGCTGAGCATTTATTCCTATCCATTTGCGGGCCCAAGGCCTCGCGCTCGAGACAATGGCACGCTCTCGCGTGCCGCGTCCCCGCTTGTTTATCTTTTCTCTCTCTCGCGGCATATACTCGCCAAGCGCGGAGAGCCAGAGTCCCGTGCAAATCTCAGTTAATATCAGTTAATATCTCAGTCATTTATTCGCAATAGTCTTACTATCTGTACCTTGGTCATTTCTTCGCAATAGTTTTACTACCTTTACCTCGGTCATTTAATCGCAATAATTTTACTATCTGTATCTCGGTCATTTATTCGTTACAGCGCAATTATATTACCTCGGTTAATTATTACTACCTCGGTTAATTATTACTACCTCGGTTAATTATTACTACCTCGGTAAATTCACGAAAATATGCAATTAATATCTCGGTCATTTCTTCGCAATAGTTTTACTACCTTTACCTCGGTCATTTAATTGCAATAATTTTACTATCTTTATTTCGTTGATCTATTCGCTACAGCGCAATTATGTTACCTCGGTTAATGATTAATACCTCGGTAAATTTTCGTTTAGCATTATTGTCTACCCGTGTCGTTACTATAGCATATTTTGTCGTATCGAATCAGTAATTCAGGAAGGATCTGGCAAATGTATCGGATGCTATCCAAAGAACCATTGTGAACATGAAATTGAAGCATGATTTTGAATAAATCCTCGAAGGAGGTATTAATATTGAGTTCTGAGTTATTGTCACTCTACTTTGACCCTGCCCCTCTACCTTTTCGTCCCTCAGGTGAGCTGAGCTAGTCGAGTTGCCCTCGATCTCGCCTCACCCGTTCGTTCGTGCCCTACGCGATTCCGGGATTCTTATCGAAGCAAATAAATAAAAGTCGGTCCATAACCGGCGGTACTTTGTACCTGGCGCCCAACGCTTTGACTCGAACTTTCCCGTTGCTTGTGGTCCATTCTTTAGTCTTTTTGTCCGGCACGAAAGGTACGGGTGATATGCCCGATCAGGAAGTGTGGTAGGAAAAATCCCGTCACAGTATACACCCTGTATGTATATGGTATGTATACTGAAACGTTAAACCCTCTTATTAATGTGTGTGTTTAATGTTTGTGTGTGTTTTATTTGATTATTGGTGTTTCTTACGTGAGTTCGACTCTGGGCTCGATCTGCGGAACACCTGGGTGTTGTCTTTTCATTGACTCTACTTTTATTTTATTTTGAGTCCTCAGTCTTTTGGGTTGGTTACGCTCTCGAAGAGGTGGTCGACCCATGTATCATCATCGGACAATATTTGTTCTTTATTGCTTTGTTTGGTACAGGTGTTGATATGAGTATTTGAAAGGTGTTTTCTAGACTGTGTGGGTGTGTGTGTGTGTGTGTATGTCGTAAGGGCTTTGCCTGCCCTCTAAAGCCTAAATTTTTCTCTTTGCTTGGCGCTGACGTTCTTTTTTTTTGTAAGGTTAATTGTTTTATTCAATAATAGTATTGGTCACTTTCATGTGATTGTATAGGTAGGGGCTTGATATGTATTGATAGGTAGGGGCTTCGCCTGCCCTTTGTAGGCTAAATTTGATATTTGCTTGGCGCTTACGTTTCGATTTCTTTTCCTAAGGTTTGTTGTTTACTTAATAAATAGTTTTGGTGATTTTTGGAGACCCTGGCGCAAAATTACGCTCAAATTCCTTAACGATTTCTTTTTGAGAGGGCCAGGTGCAATCCTGGGGGCTCGCAAAAGAGGAGGAAATTTGTTACTGGATAAAGAGGGCCAACTGCGATGCTGGGGGCTATTTATGCTGGTATTTTTAGGATGCTGGATTTGGATGATCTGATTCAATGGATTTCTGCTCTTGTGAGGGCCAGGTGCAATCCTGGGGGCTCGCAAGATCAAAAGAGGATGTGATTAGGTGATAGAGAGGGCCAACTGCAATGTTGAGAGCTCTTTATCGTGGATTATTTCTTGAGAAGGCCAGGTGCGATCCTGGGAGCTCGCAAGAAAGGAGGGAATGACGTTGTTAGGAGATAGAGAGGGCCAACTGCTATGTTGGGAGCTCTTTATCGTGGATTCTTCCTTGAGAGGGCCAGGTGCGATCCTGGGAGCTCGCAAGAAAGGAGGAAATGACGTATTCAGGAGATAGAGAGGGCCAACTGCAATGTTGAGAGCTCTTTATCATGGATTCTTTCTTGAGAGGGCCAGGTGCGATCCTCGGAGCTCGCAAGAAAGGAGGAAATGACGCATTTAGGAGATAGAGAGGGCCAACTGCAATGTTGGGAGCTCTTTATCGTGGATTCTTTCTTGAGAGGGCCAGGTGCGATCCTGGGAGCTCGCAAGAAAGGAGGAAATGACGTAGTTAGGAGATAGAGAGGGCCAACTGCAATGTTGGGGGCTCTTTATCGTAGGTTTTTAGGTTCTCTCTTGAGAGGGCCAGGTGCGATCCTGGGAGCTCGCAAGAGAGGTGGATAGGTCGTGATTACGAAAGATAGAGAGGGCCAACTGCAATGTTGGGAGCTCTTTATCGTGATTTTCTTTCCTGAGAGGGCCAGGTGCGATCCTGGGAGCTCGCACGAAAGGAGGATAGGATTTGGGTATTGGTGAGTGAGATGGGCTTTCTCACGAGTGACCTGGGCTGTGTCAAGAGTTTATGAGGGCCAGAAGCGATTCTGGGGGCTCATAAACGGCAAAAGGGCTTGGGAAGGCCTATTTGACTTGCTACGATACGAAGCGTACGGTAGGAGTGTTGGATTGGAAATGAAGGTATGGAGCGCTGTTTGCTTGGTCTTATATACGCATCGTGCGGCCCGTGAGTCATGCGTACAACCGGTTTTATCCGGCTTAAGCCGGTTTATAGCTCGTTCTCTCTCTTATTCACTGTTTCGTCGAAATCCGGTCATAACCGGTTTTCGATGGATGGAACGTTATACAGGACGTAGATATACGTATAGGATGAAACGTTACAATACATCTACGATAGACTTATATTATACGTATATTATACGTATATTGTGGTGCTATTTAACTGATGTAGTGGAAGAATTTTATATACGTATATTTAACGTATATTATACATTAAGCATTTGATATCAAATTATATACATATGAGCCGTTCGCTCAAAGAATGACCCAAGTCACTTTAGGTCGTTTTTGAGATTTAGTTACCAGTGCGTAGGTATGATTCCTAAAAGTATGTCTGCTAAGTTTCGTAACATTTCGGCCATTATTGACCTTTTTGTGATTGGTTGAAACAGCGCGTCTAGAGTATTGTCGTTGTTAGTCCTCACCGCGCGGCTGCGTCTCTAGTCTCGCGCTCCAGCTGTTGATGTGCGTTGTGGTACCCGCGCAGTACGTGATAATATCATTTGCTCTCTTCTGTCACTAATCAATTCGTGACAAAATTCGGAATTCGGAAACTTGAGATGGCGGATCCAATATGGTGGGCCAAAATTGCAAAAAGTCCTTTGACGGAAGTGAAAGTCGGTACTCAGGGGTTTCCAGGGTCGCTGATAACGAATCTGCACTCGCAATTCGGGAATTCAAGATGGCGGATCCGATATGGTGGACCAAAAATACAAAAAGTTGTGCAATGTCAGTGAAAGTTGGTACTCGGGGTACCTGATAACGAATCAGTACTCAAAATTTGGAAATTGAAATAGTGAACGTAGAATGCAAAAAGTGGTCCGATAAAAGTAAAAGTTAGTACTCGGAGGTTGATGTAGTCCCTGACTACGAATTCACGGTCAGACTTCGGGAATGCAAGATGGTGGATCTAGCATGGTGACTTGCATGCGAAAAACAATGCTTATCTAGCGTAAGATCAGTACATCGATATTTCTGGAGCCATTGATTGTAAATTGCATGTAACACGGCCGATGCAGACCTGAGAAACCGTTTATTTAAGGTCAATTTTTATACTAGAGTACGATATACAAACGTACTGCATATACGATTTAGGAAATGGAAACCTCAATTTTCTCCAAAAAGTACCGCTCTCAGTGAAATCCAGAGACACACGAACGAGGACATGTCGGTTGATGTCTCCGTTTCTAATTTTTTTTTAAATTTTCTTATTTTTTGTCGTTTAAAAAATTTTTTTTTCGTTTTGTTATTTTTTTATTTTTTTCTTCGTTTAAAAATTTTTTTTCCCGTTTTTTGTAATTTTTTTATTTGTTTCTTTGTTTTTTTGTTTTTTTTTTTTCAAATTTTGAGTGCATATTCGTTATTAGTGACCCCGAAAACCCCTGATTACCAACTTTTATTTTCGTGAAACGACCTTTTGCATTTTTCGTCCACCATATTGGATCCGCCATCTTGAGTTTTAAAATTTTGAGTGCATATTCGTTGTCAGCGACCCCGAAAACCCCCGAGTACTAACTTTTACTTTCGTCAGAGGACTTCTTGTATTTTTGGTCCGCCATATTGGATCCGCCATCTTCAATTTGCTAACTTCGAGTGCGGATTCGTTATCAGCGACCCCGAAAACTCCCGAGTCTACAGTTTCAAGTCGATTACACGTAACGAAAAATGTGTGCTTGAAAGGGTTAAGTAGTTCGCCGAAAAAACGACCTAAATCATTTTGTATTAATTATACATTTCAGTGTTGTTAAAATGTATTTAACAACGATTTTATGGTCTTGAATCTTTATTCAGGAGTGTGTGTTTGAAGTAAAATTCAAAAAATTATACATTTTTACACCTAACAATTTGGCATATAATGCTGAATCTTTAAATCGCCTTTTCTCAAAACGACCAAATTGAACTTAGGTCATTCTTTGAGCGAACGGCTCTTATATTATATGTATAAGGAACATCTACTTGACGATAGAAACGAAGCCAACTGCATTGCTGTCAAAATCACGTATTATATACGTATATTGGACGTGTGTTATTCAACAATATCTCCGTGGAAGTATTATATATCTCTCTATAATATAAAGATATATCGCCACTGCCGCCACCCCGCTGCCACCGCCGCCGCCGCCGCCGCCGCTGTTTCAGGATTTGAGCTTATACCGGGTGTCAAATTTGAAGAGGATGACCAACCAAAACCCAAACCCAAACCCAAACCCAAACCCGAACCTGAGTGAGGGCGCGTAGAGCCCTATGCACCCCTAGTATATATATGTATATATATATATCGTTCTATATTATATAAAGATATCGCTGCCACCGCCGCCGCCGCCGTGTCAAGAATGAATGGGGCATTCCGTCTAAAATCGACCTATCAAATAGCCTCATATATAGGGCATTCCGTCTAAAATCGACCTATCTAAAACCCCGATATATGGGGAATTCCGTCTAAAATCGACCATCTAAAAGCCTGATATATGGGGCATTCCATCTAAAATCGATCTTTATAAAAGCCTGATGTATGAGGGATTCCGTCTAAAATCAAACTTTCTAAAAGCTTGATATATGGGGAATTCCGTCTAAAATCGACCTTTCTAAAAGCCTGATATAAAGGGAATTCCGTCTAAATCGACCTATCTAAAAGCCTGATAATTCTGCTTGGTGATTCTGTCTCAACTTGATATATCGATATGAATCGATATATCGATATAAATCGATATGAATCGATATATCGATATGAATCGATATACCCATATGAATCGATATATCGATATGAATCGATATATCGATATGAATCGATATATCGATATGAATCGATTTATCGATATGAATCGATATATCGATACGTATCGATATATCGATATGTATTGATATATCGATGTGAATCGATATATCGAATATCGATAAATCGAATGTCGATTTATCAAATATCGATATATCGAATATTGATTCATATCGAATTTTGTTTTTTGATAAATCGATAAATCGATATATCAATCCGTCTAACATCAACCCACCTAAAAACGTGATATATGGGGAATTCCGTCTGCAATCAGCCTATCTAAAAGCTTGATATATCGGGAATTCCTTCTAAAATCGACCTATTTGAAATCTTGCTATATGGGGAATTCCGTCTCGACTCAACTTATCTAAAAACCTGATATATAGGGAATTCCGTCTCAACTCAACCTCTCTAAAAGCCTGATACATGGGGAATTCCATCTCAAATCGACCGTGATATATGGGTAATTTGGTCTCAATTCGACTTATCTAAATACCTAATATATGGGGAATTCCGTCTCAACTTGACCGATTTAAGAACCGGATATATGGGGAATTCCGTTTCAACTCGACCTATCTGAAAGTCTGATATAATAGGAATTCCATCTTCTTTCATGTATATACATATGTCGCATTCCACGTCAACTCAGCCACCCCGTTTTTTTTAATGTCTCGAAAAAATTATTCAGTATGGGCAACTCAAAGGACAATATATCCATGACATTTTACCAAAATTTCATCCCCCCACTATTGCTGGTTCTCGAGATAATGATTAATGAAGTCTCAATTTTGTAAAAATCATAACTTCGTAACTACTGATCGGATTTAAACGATCAAAAAACGAATCTTTTTTATTTTTTTTGCTCTTTTTGAAAAAAAATATGTCATCATCAGATAAAAGCTTATTAGACAGTTTTCTGGGTAAATTAACAAAAAACAATTTTTTCCTCGTCACTGATGCCTTGTTCCATTTTGAAAAAATCTTGCGTAGTTGTGTATTGCCTCCCTCTATCAGAAAAAAAAATACTGAGTAGAATTCCGATTGGCCCTTTCGTGGAAAAAAAAAAAATCGAAAAATTTTCCCGAAAACTGTCTAATGAACTTTTCTCCAATGACGGCATATTTTTTTTCAAAAAGGGCGAAAAAAATAAAAAAGATTCTTTTTTTAGTCGTTAAAATCCGATCAGCCGTTACGAAGTTATGATTTTCACAAAATTAAGAATTTATTAATCATTATCTCGAGAACCAACAATAGTGGGGGGACAAAATTTTGGTAAAATTTCATGGATATATTGTACTTTGAAATGCCCATACTGAATAATTTTTTCGAGACCAAAAAAAAACGGGGTGGCTGAAGTTGACGTGTCGTATTCCACGTTAATTCCTCAGCCACCCCGTTTTTTTTTGTCTCGAAAAAATTATTCAGTGTAGGCATTTCAAAGTACAATATATCCATGACATTTTACCAAAATTTCATCCCCCCACTATTGTTGGTTCTCGAGATAATAATTAATAAATTCTCAATTTTGTGAAAATCATAACTTCGTAACGGCTGATCGGATTTTAACGACTAAAAAAAGAATCTTTTTTATTTTTTTTTGCCCTTTTTGAAAAAAAATATGCCGTCATTGGAGAAAAGTTCATTAGACAGTTTTCGGGGAAATTTTTCGATTTTTTTTTTTTTCCACGAAAGGGCCAATCGGAACTCTACTCAGTTTTTTTTTTTTATGAAAGAGGGAGGCAATACACAACTCCGCAGGATTTTTTTTTAAATGGAAGAAGGCATCAGTGAAGAGGGAAAAATTGTTTTTTGTTAATTTACTCCGAAAAATGTCTAATGAGCTTTTATCCTATGACATATTTTTTTTCGAAAAGAGCAAAAAAAAAAAAGATTCGTTTTTTAATCGTTTAAATCCGATCAGTAGTTACGAAGTTATGATTTTTACCAAATTGAGACTTCATTAATCATTATCTCGAGAACCAACAATAGTGGGGGGATGAAATTTTGGTCAAATGTCATGGATATATTGTCCTTTACAATGCCCATACTGAATAATTTTTTCGAGACAATAAAAAAAACGGGGTGGCTGAGTTGACGTGGAATGTCCCATATGTTATGTATATACTAGGGTGTTTAAAAATAATTCGATTTTCCAACTGGCCACACCTAAAATAGTTAGTTTAGGTAGAAAAAAAATTTATGTCAAAAGATGAGAATTTTAGGTTGAGTGGAAGATTCGCCGCAATTGAGTTAAAATTTTTTTTTTCATTTTTATCGAATTTATAATGAAAATTTTTTGATTTTCCAATGGGCCACACCTGAATAATTAGTTTGGGTAGAAAAAAAAAATTAATGTCAAAAGATGAGAATTTCAGTTTGAGTGGAAGATTCGCCCCGCATTTGAGTTGAAATTTTTTTTTTCGTTTTCATCGAATTCATAATTAAAATTTTTCGATTTTTCAACGGCCCACACTTGAAATAATTAGTTTGGGTAGAAAAAAAAATTTATGTCAGAAAATGAGAATTTTAGGTGGAGTGGAAGATTCGCCGCATTTGAGTTCAAAATTTTTTTTTTTCGTTTTCATCGAATTTATAATTAAAATTTTTTGATTTTCCAACGGGCCACACCTGAAATAATTAGTTTGGGTAGAAAGAAAAATTTATGTCAAAAGATGAGAATTTTAGGTTGAGTGGAAGATTCGCAGCATTTGAGTTAAAATTTTTTTTTTCTTCTCATCGAATTTATAATGAAAATTTTTCGGGGCACACCTAAAATAGTTGGTTTAACTCGAAAAAAATTTTATGCAAACAGATGAGAATTTTAGGTTGAGTGGAAGATTTGCCGCATTTGAGTTGAACATTTTTTTTTTTCTTTTCATCGAATTTATAATGAAAATTTTTTGATTTACCAACGGGCCACACCTGAAATAATTAGTTTAGGTAGAAAAAAAATGTATGTCAAAAGATGAGAATTTCAGGTTGAGTGGAAGATTCGCCGCATTTTAATTAAAATTTTTTTTTTCTTTTTATCGAATTTGTAATGCAATAGTAATCTTACCAGAAATTATTCATTATAAATTCGATAAAAGGAAAAAAAAAAATTTCATTTAAATGCGGCAAATCTTCACTCAACCTGAAACAGAATCGTGTCAAGAATCGATAAATTGATATATCGATACGTCGAATCATGTCACGAATCGATAAGTTGATATATCGATATACCGAATTGTGTCTAAAATTGATGAATCGATATATCGGTTTATCGATATTTCAATAAAACCCAAACTCAACCTAAACTCATATCCGAAAACCAATTAACTCAAATATAAACAATTTTTTTTTAAAACATCTTTCCAGAATGTTTTTCTTTAACAACTGACACAAACACAAGATGGGGGGGTTGGCGCGCGAAGCGCGCAGGGGGGCGAAGCCCCCCTAGTATCGTTCTATATTATATAAATATATCGCCGCCGCCGCCGCCGCCGTCGCGGCCGCCACCGCCGCCGCTGTGTCAAGAATGTATGGGGCATTCCGTCTAAAATCGACCTATCTAAAAGCCTCATATATAGGGCATTCCGTCTAAAATCGACTTATCTGAAACTCGATATATGGGAAATTCCGTCTAAAATCGACCATCTAAAAGCCTGATATATGGGGCATTCCATCTAAAATCGACCTTCATAAAAGCCTGATATATGGGGCATTCCGTCTAAAATCAACCTTTCTAAAACTTGATATATGGGGAATTCCGTCTAAAATCGACCTTTCTAAAAGCCTGATATGTAGGGAATTCCGTCTAAATCGACCTATCTAAAAGCCTGATAATTCTGCCTGGTGATTCTGTCTCAACTTGATATATCGATATGAATCGATATATCGATATAAATCGATATATCTATATGAATCGATATATCGATATGAATCGATATATCGATATGAATCGATATATCGATATGAATCGATATATCGAATATCGATATATCGAATGTCGATTTATCAAATATCGATATATCGAATATTGATTTATATCGAATTTTGGTTTTTGATAAATCGATAAATCGATACATCAATCCGTCTAACATCAACCTACCTAAAAACCGGATATATGGGGAATTCCGTTTCAACTCGACCTATCTGAAAGTCTGATATTATAGGAATTCCATCTCATTTCATGTATATACATATGTTATGTATATACTAGGGTGTTTAAAAAAAAAAATTTCGATTTTCCAACGGGTCACACCTAAAATAGTTAGTTTAGGTAGAAAAAAAATTTATGTCAAAAGATGAGAATTTTAGGTTGAGTGGAAGATTCGCCGCAATTGAGTTAAAATTTTTTTTTTCATTTTTATCGAATTTATAATGAAAATTTTTTGATTTTCCAATGGGCCACACCTGAAATAATTAGTTTCGGTAGAAAAAAAAATGTATGTCAAAAGATGAGAATTTCAGGTTGAGTGGAAGATTCACCGCATTTGAATTAGAATGTTTTTTTTTCTTTTTATCGAATTTGTAATGAAGTAGTAATTTTACCAGAAATAATTCATTATAAATTCGATAAAAGGAAAAAAAAAAATTTTATTTAAATGCGGTGAATCTTCACTCAACCTGAAACAGAATCGTGTCAAGAATCGATAAATTGATATATCGATACGTCGAATCATGTCACGAATCGATAAGTTGATATATCGATATACCGAATTGTGTCTAGAATTGATGAATTGATATATCGATGTATCGAATCGAGTATAAATATAACGAAATGTGTCAAAAATCGATATTTCGATATATCGAACCGTGTCAAGAATCGATATATCCATATATTGAACGGAGTCAGAAATCGATATATCTATATATTGAACCGTTTCAGTAATCGATATATCGGTATATCGATATTTCATTAAAACCCAAACTCAACCCAAACCCTTATCCGAAAACCAATTAACACAGATATAAACAATTTTTTTTCAAAACATCTTTCCAGAATGTTTTTCTTTAACAACTGACACAAACACAAGATGGGGGGGTTGGCGCGCGAAGCGCGCAGGGGGGCGAAGCCCCCCTAGTATATATATATATATACTAGGGGTGCGTAGGGCGCTACGCGCCCTCACTTAGGTTTGGGTTTGGGTTTGGGTTTGGGTTGGTCATCCTTTTTTAAATTGGACACCCGGTATAAGCTCTAATCCTGAAACAGCGGCGGCGGCGGCGGCAGCGGCGATATATCTTCATATTATAGATATATATATATACTAGGGGTGCGTCGGGCGCTACGCACCCTCACTTAGGTTTGGGTTTGGGTTTGGGTTCTGGTTTGGGTTTGGGTTGGTCATACTCTTCAAATTGGACACCTGATATAAGCTCGAATCCTAAAACAGCGGCGGCGGCAGCAGCGATATATCTTTATATTATAGAGAGATATAGTATATATATCGACTCCGTCTACCGTCCTAAACGTGATGGCAGCAGAACTGAGTGAGACAGAAAATAGAGGGGCTATGTTCTATCTCTCTTTGCGAAGACTATAGTTAGAGTGAATCAGACAAGTTATGGAATTTTTACAATTTTGGATCCACCATATTGGATTCACGTCATTAAATTTTGTAATTTCTTCAAAAACTGACATGGTTATACTAAATAAAGGGTTGAAGACGCGATCACCACCATCCCTTGAGTAGCTCCTAACATACAACTGATCAAGTGTTATCTGGCGTGTCAAATACATGATATAAATTACCAAAGTTCATAAACAGTCGATAGCGTAGTGGGTAGCGTGTTAGAAAGATAGGTAGGATAAGTAGGTAGGTCGCAGGTTCGAGTCCCCGTCGAAGCAGAATAAAATTCTATCGAGAAATCCGTGCACAATTTATTTTATTTTTTTAGTGTAACTCTTCTATGACCTATGACAACGACAAAATGCGTATGGAACCGCCAGTAATGTTTTTCGTTTTTGTTTATATTTTTAAAAATATTATTGTGCTGTGATGGTAAATTTGATGTATTTTCGACGTCTTCTACACGTTATATTTTATGTATTTTCGACGTCTTATATACGTCAAATATACAGATATTAGCCGTACATTTAGCTCTTCAGTATACGTACTAAATACGTATTACAGACGTCGATGGCGACGTCGTATATACGTATATTAGACGTCAGTGTTCTATCTGGGAAATTATGATGAAACCGTATGCAATTTACAACTTTTTATATATATCTGAGTACGTACGTGTTGTTTCGTCAAGTGTTGACAATAACCCGTTCCTGGGTACTTATAGCTTTAGACTATTTATATTTTTTCTATTGTTTGCAGGTTCGTACCAGGATCGGCAGAGATTTGTTGACAGCAAATACGAACTATACGAGATCTTACTCAAACTCATCGGGTTTTTTTTCCAAAAGAATAATGTGCTACCCCAAAACTAATAAACTCTTATTGTATATCACAAATATAAATGTCGTAGAAGAAGACACGGGTAGGAAGAAAATTTCTTCACGAAATATGCATCCTAATAATACTGAATTGTTGGCAGTATCAAAACGTAAAGTTCATAAGTTCTCATTGATGTTTGATCGTGATAAAAGGAAGCTTCTTGAATCTGCCGAACGGAACGATACGTTCTTGATTCTTGCATGTGATAAAAACCCAACGAAAATTGTGAAACAGGGAAATAATCTTCACAAACATACGTCAAATAAAATCAGCAATGAAATATATATCCAGTATTGTGGCACCATAACAACAGTGTCATTTCAATCGGGTAAGATTCAGGACATACTGGTAACGCCACCCAGCCAGAAAGGATATCTTGGTAATCATGTAATTTCATCAGCGTATGATGGAATTGAAAAATATCATAGAAATTGTGTACTGTTTTTTGACGAATATGAAATTGTCGAGATAGAGAACAACAAATTTTACAAGCCAAGACCTCTAGGAATTTTGTATATATTAAAAAAAAACACATATCAAATGCCAAAAACTACTCAGAGTTCCTATATTTCGCCGCTATACGCCAAAAATAAGATAACAATTTCGAAGTCTGATAAAGTATTTTCTAGACCGAAAAGGAAAGCGGAATACATAGCTGTTCAAAGCAGCATGAGGACTGCGGCTATGCGAGAAAAAGCAGATAGGACGCACGACGACCTTAGCAAGTCAACAGTATCAGTTCTTCATAATTTTAAAGAAAAACTCGGTACACGCTCACACGAAGTAGGAAAAAATTTACCTAATACCTCAAAGAACATAACAAATTCGTCGAATAAAAGCAGTGATAAAAAATTCGTAAGAAACCCTAGTAATATACACAAAAATAAAAAGTCTCGACCGGCAAAAAAAAGGTCCAAGCTCTTGACCTCGTCGACGGTCAAATCGCGTCATAAGACAATGAGGAGAACAAATTTGAGTGAGGAATCTAATAATACAGTGTGGAGTTTCAGTATGCCACCGATTTTTTCCCCATACATTACTTTTCTATCGGCATTATATAGGCCGTTATTCGGAATAGACAAAACAGGCAAGAATAATCAATCAACACTGATACCAGACATACTTAATGAAACAAATTTGTTGAATATACATCCGGGAAAATTTCAAAATAGCGATTCTCCGGAAAATACGTCACCGGTTATTGACGAAGTTTTTTTTCGAATCTCCACGGCCATGTATCTCGAAAATTGGACAAGCTATGACGTTGGAAGGTCTACAGAAAACTATATTATGAATTCTATGGGGGCGTTTTTTAAAAATTCTACGGAAATATCTCACCCAAGTTCTGGAAATACTGTTCTTGAGAACCCCACCGAAGTTAACCTAACTATTTCTGAGCAGTCTCCGGTTATGAATACCACAAGAAATTTCAATCGGATGGCTTTGAATGCTACGGTTCTAGATTCAGCGACAAATGAAAGGAATGATCGACTCTTCTGGAATACAGATTCTAATAAATGGCCAGCAACTAATGATACATTTAAGCTTCAACCTCATCAACATTTTAAATTTCAAAATAATCAAGAGCCATATGATAATTCTGATTTACATTTGTTGCAGAAGTCAGACAAAGTGAAAAATGACAACTCTAAGGTAAAGGGTTCTCGTACGTGGATGGAAACATTTATATCAGAAGAGTCTGAAATTTTTTTGAATAATACGAACGATAAAAATAATAAAATAAGGACTCGGATCGGAAAACATATCTCAACGACATCAACTTCTCCTTTGAAGGAAAAAAAAATGACGATGCATAAGCTGATGAACCCGGAACGATCTATTATAAAAGTTTTGTTAACATCTTCTAATAATCGGATGAAAAATTCAAACGGGGCAACAAGTATCAAAGTAGAAGATTTTCTCAATACAACAATTAATTTCACAACGGTAGATACCAATTGTAACGCTGCGAATAATAATTTAATACATCAATGTCCAAAAAATGTTGAAGTAACTTCGACATATCCGACTCTTAGACGCCACTCGCGAAACCACACTTTTATTGAAATAATCAATCCTAACACCAATATTCTTCGATTAAGAAATAACAGTAAGGAAATTTCTCAGATTAAAAACTCGTTGAATGGTTCCAGGCCATCAACCGCATTCAAAAGTAGGCGTGGAGGAGTAGTGGCTGCTCGAGGAAGAAATCATATACGCATCAAAGGGAAACATCCAGTCAGTGCCAATTCACCAACACAAAATGGAAAAAAATCATGGCCGAAAAAAAATGCATCGGTGCCTGCGAATTTTATCAGGACACCAATGTTGATGTAACGTGCTAATTTTTACGGTTCGTCGGTTGATAGTGGAAAAGAAATATCTCACACGGCTGGATTCTCTGGAAGATTATTCAATTCATCGTCTTCGACCGATGAGCTGTTTCCAAATACGTCAAGATCATTACATTTATCGCCTTCTTTGACGAGGCAGAAAATGCGCAAACCACAAAATCCACAAACGTTTCAACATATTGACTCTGATACCCATAACTGACGAGCAAACAACAACTTCAACCAAGTTATCAAGCCTTTTCAATACACTAAGTGAGATTTCGTGATCATCAGCAATAACAAGTGAAGATTTCATGAAGGAGGATAAAAATTCTGATACGAAACTTTTGAAAATGAAATTCGCACCATTCCCTCTGTTTTCGAGAGCGGCTACAGACGTGAGATCCACTAATTTTGTGACAGTTAATGCAGTCTCGATCAATTCGTTGAATCCATAACCGGCAAGTCAGAGAACGATAATGTAGTAGTAACTAACAAAATTTCACTCTATAAATTAACAAGTTCGTCAATAAACTTTTCGTACGATAGATTTTTTTTCGTGGAACCTCCAACAATGAAGAAAAAACCTTTATACAACGCTAATCAAAAATTTTAGTGCGATCAATTTTGGAACGGATAGAGGAATATCTAACCAGCTCATTGACGGAAACGCGAAGAATGTATATGATGATGAAACGTCAAATATTTTGTCAGAATTTGCAACACCATCATCAATCATGCAACCGCCGCCCTCTGCTGAATCAAAGCTATAGTGGAATCGATTGATCCAATTTTTTTTAGTAACTTCGTAACGGATAAATCTTCATTTTGTTATATGATATGTCAAGTATGACTAAATTTTCAATTAGCTGTGGTTTTCAAGTGCTAACACTAGTAAAAAATACGACAAGCAGACCGTCTTCAAGAGAACCAAATAGCAACGAATGAAGAGAATGCTCTGCCCACTTCCAACGGAATGTTCGCACCTGACACCAGAGAAGCTTTTCTTCGTGATCATTCGATACAGAATCAAAATACCGTCAATTATGCGGAAGAAAAAATACAAAACAATTCAATTGCAATGAAACTGCTTATTTTTTCTGAGGGTTCAATGAAATCCTCATAAATCACGTGTAAAAAAAACAGGTCCACAAGATATAGAACATTCAACAAAATCTAGTTGCCGATTGAAATGAATGACAAGGAAAAAATCGGATTCAAGATTTGCCGGTGAAATGGAATTTTATTCTCCAACAATAAATTCCATAAAACAAGACGCCTTTCGATTCGATTGAAATCAGCGAACTGGTATTATTGTCCATTAATGACGTTTTTTCTTGTATTGTAAGCATACATTATTTCTTCTGCCAAGGTCTGAAATTTATTTGTATTAATCTCTTGTGAATAATTTTTTTTTTCGAAAGTGTACAATTTTTTCTATTTTATACATTTCCAAGGTTCGTTTACATCCAACTAACTAAAGAATATGAAATTGTGCCTACATTCTTATATTTTATCGATACAAGTATCAGTCTATTATACATATCCACACACACACACACACACACACACATATATATGTTGTGACGGAACGCTTTCCGTCAACATATCATTTTGTCACTGGGACATGTTTCTTGTCGACCAAACGTGACTCACGTATCAGCACACGAGATCGACACGAAATTAGAATTCCCCGAAACAATAATCGAAAACAATTCGCAGAATATCGCGACGCTCTTCACCAAAGACCCCACTCGATACTGACCAGCCAATCAGAACGTTGCGCTGGTCAGTACATGAAACCCTATTTAAGAGCGAGGCGAGCAAGACTCGCTCTCATTAAGCAGTCATCTCTTGTGAGCACTACACGTGGCAGACTTTACTCTGCCATAATTCTCGACATCTTTACCACTCTTGAAGCCCGGAGAGACCCGACGTCTCATCGAGGACTTCAAGGCACACCCGACCACAACGCGATCTCCATCGTGTCTCCAATCTCGAATCGTCTTTTTAAAGACGATTCGAATCGACCACTGAATCGTCTTTTTAAAGACGATTCAGCTATAACGTAAACTCGATTCGTCTTTGTAAAGACGAATCGTACGACAACTCATTCTCAATCAAGATTTCCAGGTACTAGGGAACCCGTCTCGAGTGAAGCCCTGGGCATTGCGCCCAGAAGTTGGATCTTGAGACGGGTGAACGTCTCAGAACACCTCTGACCCCTAGGTAGGGCCCCTCGAACCGTGTGAAGCCCCAGCGATTGCCGCTGGAAGTTGGATCACGGCAAGAGGTAAATTGTGTTGGAAACCCGTCATATAAAACAGTCAGCGCACTCTTAGAGTGCGCACGCTCAATAATGATTTCACTAATACGCGGCGACGTCTACCCACGCATTCTCGGCAAGACAGCGTGATTAACAAAGCATCACCCTCGCCTCGACGTGACGACGCGACAAACACCAAACGAACCAACCAGACTTGGCCTATCCTGGATAATTAAATGTGCGACCCATCTAACGAACTCGTTAACTCATTCAAACTTAGATTCTTTCCTTTCGCTAACATTACCTTCTCGAAAACAAACCTTTAGGCTTCCCCTTTTGGCCAACGTTTCCGTCGCATTGCAAAGCGACAATTCACAAGTAAAAGAACACTCAAATTTAGACTCCTTACGTGTTACTCTCGCTTCTCGAGAGTAAAACAAAAGAGCTCAATTCCGCCTCACGGAATTGAGACAATTTGGACCCAAAATCCATTTTTCAATGGCCGATGATGAAGGGTCAACCAACGCGCAGTACTCGTGCTCATAGTCGTGGTTAGCACTCTGAGGCCATCTCGAAAAACACATAAAAATTCATGGGCCTTCTGCCCATTGCAAACATAAAATAAAATTCTTATTCCCAGCTGTTCCTTTCGAGTCTGTACTCGTACTCTGCATACGGTCAAACACCGACACGTAAACACAAAATCTAAAAATAAATTCGTCGCTCGCCTCACGAGCGACAACAATCGAGAGAGAACGATAGTCACGGGAGTTGCCTCGCGCGACTGTCCGTTCTCAAAACTCGATAATGTCACAATGTATATACTAGGGGTGCGTAGGGCGCTACGCGCCCTTACTTAGGTTTGGGTTTGAGTTTGGGTTGGTCATTCTTTGAAAATTGGACACCCAGTATAAGCTTAATTCCTGAAACAGCGGCGGCGGCAGCGGCGATATATCTTTATATTATAGAGATGTATATATATATCGTTCTATATTATATAAAGATATCGCCGCCGCCACCGCCGCCGCCGTTTCAAGAATGTACGGGGCATTCCGTCTAAAATCGACCTATCTAAAAGCCTCATATATAGGGCATTCCGTCTAAAATCGACATATCTGAAACCCCGATATATGGGGAATTCCGTCTAAAATCGACCTTTCTAAAAGCCTGATATATAGGGAATTCCGTCTAAATCGACCGATCTAAAAGCCTGATATATGGGTAATTCTGTCTCAACTTGATATATCGATATGAATCGATATATCGATATGAATCGATATATCTATATGAATAGATTTATCGATATGAATCGATTTATCGATATGAATCGATATGAATCGATATATCGATATGAATCGATATGAATCGATATGAATCGATATATCGATATGAATCGATATGAATCGATATATCGATATGAATCGATATGAATCGATATATCGATATGAATCGATATGAATCGATATGAATCGATATATCGATATGAATCGATATGAATCGATATGAATCGATATGAATCGATATGAATCGATATATCGATATGAATCGATATCTCGATATGAATCGATACCTCGATATGAATCGATATCTCGATATAAATCGATATATCGATATAAATCGATATATCGAATATCGATTTATCGAATGTCGATTTATCAAATATCGATATATCAAATATTGATTTATATCGAATTTTTTTTTTTGATAAATCGATAAATCGATATATCAATCCGTCTAAAATCAACCTACCTAAAAACGTGAAATATGGGGAATTCCGTCTGCAATCGGCCTATCTAAAAGCCTGATATATAGGGAATTCCGTCGAAACTTGACCTCTCTAAAAGCCTGACATGGGGAATTCCGTCTCAACTCGACCTCGCTAAAAGCCTGATATATGGGGAATTCCATCTTAAATCGACCGTGATATATGGGTAATTTCGTCTCAACTCGACTTATCTAAAAACCTAATATTTGGGGAATTCCGTCTCAACTTAACCGATTTAAAAACCAGATATATGGGGAATTCCGTTTCAACTCGACTTATCTGAAAGTCTGATATAATAGGAATTCCATCTCATTTCATGTATATACTGTGACGGTACGACCATCCGAGCGACATCAAGCGCACGGATGGCCGGAACGTCGCAGTAAGGCCCGCCTATTGATCTGGTCCCAGATAAAGGCGGGCAAATCTCGCAGACAACCGAAGGAACCTCCTAATCACGCGGGGCTAACTCTCTCTCGGTAGTTCTCATCAGTGAGAGTACGGGGGGAGAGAGTGCGCTAGGATCCGAGTAAGGAGAGAGAGTATGTAAGGAGCGCGCGAGCACAAGAAACCGACGTAAGCCGGATAAAACTGGAAATGATGAATCACCGCTCTAGCTTCCAGATTTATCCATATACGCAAATTCCCCGAAATTATGACCAAAAACGATTTGGATAATATCGCGACGCTGTTCACCAAAAATCCCACTCTATACTGACCAGCCAATCAGATCATTGCGCTGGTCAGTACACGAAATCATATTTAACAGCGAGACGAGCAAGACTCGCTCTCATTGAGCAGTCATCTCTTGTGAGCATAACACGTGGCAGACGTTACTCTGCCAAAATTCTCGACATCCTTACCATACTTGAAGCCCAGAGAGACCCGACGTCTCATCGAGGACTTCAAGGCACACCCGACTACAACGCGATCTCCATCGTGTCTCCAATCTCGAATCGTCTTTTTAAAGACGATTCGATTCGACCACTGAATCGTCTTTTTAAAGACGATTCAGCTATAACGTAAACGTGATTCGTCTATCTCAAGACGAATCATTTGACAACTCTTTCAATAAATAATTCCAGATACCAGGGAACCCGTCTCAAGTGAAGCCCTGGGCATTGCGCCCAGAAGTTGGATCTCGAGACGGGCGATCGTCTCAGAACACCTCTTACCCCTAGGTAGGGCCCCTCGAACCGCGTGAAGCCCCAGCTATTGCAGCTGGATGTTGGATCACGGCAAGAGGTAATTCTCGTTGGAAAATCCATTATGTCAAACCCGTAAACGCACTCTTCAAGTGCGCCCACTCTGACATAACTTTTCTAAACGTGGCGACGTCTAACAACGCGTCTCGTCGGAACTCATCGCGGCCGATCAAGCATCTCACGCGACTCGACGAGACAAACACGACAAACACCAAGGGAACGAACCAGACTCTTCCTATCCTCAAGATTAACTGTGAGACCCATCTAACAGTCTCAATAATTCATTATATTTAGCTTCATTCCTTTCACTAACGTACCTTCTCTAAAATTCACCTCTAAGCTTCCCCTTTTATTAACGTGTCAGTCGTATTGCAACGTGACACATTAAGAGTAAAATAATACATAAAATTTGACTCCTTGCATTTTACTCTCGCTTCTCGAGAGTAGAATAAAGAGCTCAATTCCGCCTCTCGGAATTGAGACAACTTGGACCCCAAAATCCATTTTCAATGGCCGATGATGAAGGGTCAACCAACGCGCAGCACTAGTGCTCATAGTCGTGGTTAGCACTCTGAGGCCATCTCGAAAAAATATATAAAAATTCACGGGCCCTCTGCCCATTTCAAATCGTAAAACAAACTCTTATTCCCGGCTTTCCCTTTCGAGTCAGTACTCGTACTCTGTATACGGTCGATGACCGGTACGTAAACAGAAGATCTTAAAATAAATTCGTTGCTCGTCTCCCGAGCGACAACAATCGAGAGAGAACGATAGTCACGGGTGTAGCTACGCGCAACTGTCAGTTCTCGAATCTCGATAACGTCACAATACATATATATGTTAGGTATATACTAGGGTGTTTCAAAAAAAAAAATTTCGATTTTCCAACGGGCCACACCTAAAATAGTTAGTTTAGGTAGAAAAACAATTTATGTCAAAAGATAAGAATTTTAGGTTGAGTGGAAGATTCGCCACAATTGAGTTAAAACATTTTTTTTTTAATTTTTATCGAATTTATAATGAAAATTTTTTGATTTTCCAACGAGCCACACCTGAAATAGTTAGTTTAGGTAGAAAAAAATGTATGCCAAAAGATGAGAATTTTAGGTTGAGTGGAAGATTCGCCGCATTTGAGTTAAAATTTTTTTTTTCCTTTTCATCTAATTTATAATGAAAATTTTTTGATTTTCCAACGGGCCACACCTGAAATAATTAGTTTGGGTGGAAAAAAATTTATGTCGAAATATGAAAATTTTAGGTTGAGTGGAAAATTTGCCGCATTTGAGTTCAAAATTTTTTTTTCGTTTTCATCGAATTTATAATTAAAATTTTTTGATTTTCCAACGGGCCACGTCTGAAATAATTAGTTTGGGTAGAAAAAAAAATTTATGTCAAAAGATGAGAATTTTAGGTTAAGTGGAAGATTCGCCGCATTTGAGTTAAAAATTTTTTTTTCCTTTTCGTCGAATTTATGATTAAAATTTTTTGATTTTCCAACGGGCCACACCTGAAATAATTAGTTTGGGTAGAAAAAAAATTTATGTCAAAAGATGAGAATTTTAGGTTGAGTGGAAGATTCGCCGCATTTGAGTTAAAATTTTTTTTTCTTTTCGTCGAATTTATAATTAAAATTTTTCGATTTTCCAACGGGCCACACCTGAAATAATTAGTTTGGGTAGAAAAAAAAATTTATGTCATAAGATGAGAATTTTAGGTTGAGTGGAAGATTCGCCGCATTTGAGTTGAAAATTTTTTTTTTTTTCTTTTCATCGAATGTACAATGAAAATTTTTCGGGGCACACCTGAAATAGTTAGTTTAGGTAGAAAAAAATTTTATGCAGACACATGAGAATTTTAGGTTGAGTGGAAGATTTGCCGCATTTGAGTTGAACATTTTTTTTTTTCTTTTCATCGAATTTATAATGAAAATTTTTTGATTTACCAACGGGCCACACCTGAAATAATCAATTTAGGTAGAAAAAAAATGTATGTCAAAAGATAAGAATTTCAGGTTGAATGGAAGATTCGCCGCATTTGAATTAAAAATTTTTTTTTTTCTTTTTATCGAATTTGTAATGAAATAGTAATTTTACCAGATATTATTTATCATAAATTCGATATAAGGGAAAAAAAAATTTATTCAAATGCGGCGAATCTTCACTTAACCTGAAACAGAATCGTGTCAAGAATCGATAAATTGATATATCGATACGTCGAATCATGTCACGAATCGATAAGTTGATATATCAATATACTGAATTGTGTCTAGAATTGATGAAGTGATATATCGATGTATCGAATCGAGTATAAATATATCGAAATGTGTCGAAAATCGATATTTCGATATATCGAACCGTGTCAAGAATCGATATATCCATATATTGAACGTTGTCAGAAATCGATATATCTATATATTGAACCGTTTCAGTAATCGATATATCGGTATATCGATATTTCAATCAAGCCCAAACTCAACCCAAACTCATATCCCAAACCCAATAAACACAAATATAAACAATTTTTTTTCAAAACATCTTTCCAGAATGTTTTTCTCTAACCACTGACACAAACACAAGACGCGCGAAGCGCGCAGGGGGCGAAGCCCCCCTAGTATATATATATATATCTATATATATTGTAACGGGACAGACTAGGCAGTCTACCGTTACAATATAGTATATTTCGACATCCATTGTTTACATCCATATTCGATCAATTTCGCGATTCCCCGAAATCCCAAAATAGAATCTCTCCTTCCGAGAAGCCCATGACGTCACCATCGTTCCGTGTGCAAAAGATCTAGAAGCTTGGCAAAATTGCCCTACTACAAAACCTTCGACCAATCAAATCACGGCGCCGGTTGTTCATGGAAAAGTATTTAAGATCCTGACGAGCAAGCCTCGTCCTCATTTTGATCAACGTTATCGGTGAGCATTATTAGCGTCAAGCGATTTCTTGACATTCTTTCGATACGACGTAATTTCGTCTACTTTTAACATCCACTTCGAGTCAACACTCATCGAGATTCTCAACGCATTCGTATCACATCGTGCCTCAAGAAATACGAACTGAACGACATCTGGCTACTTCATTTATCTCGAATAGTCTTTTTTAAGACTCATCAAGATCATCGTTGATTCGTCCTTTTTAGGGCGAATCTATTATAACGTACTTGCTTGTCTTTCTAAAGACTAAGCAAATCAGAACCCTCGTTCATTGCTATTCAATAAAAGATTTCAGGTGATAGGGAGACTGGTTTGCTTGAAGCCCCCGCACTGCGTCGGGAAGTTGGATAGTGAATCAGGTGATCGTCTCAGAATAATAACCTCGAGGTAGGGAACCGGATTTCTTGGAAAAACCCTCAGCACTGTGGCTGAGGGCGGGAACAAGGAAGAAGGCGCTTTGCTGAGAAAACCCTCCACGAGTGATAAGCTTCACTTATCCTCGTGTTAAATTATCATCATTCTTGAATCTTTCCGACCATCTGTCTATATCACGAATAAACGCATTGAGAATCAGTAGAATCATTTAAATTTGGGTGAGTGGCCTTCCACTCCCAGGACGCTGGATAAACGCATCAATTTCAGTCAGCCGACAAAGAGATATTAATTTTCGAAATAAAACGGAAAATTGATTTTTGTGTTTCCAATCGCTTCCCGATTGGAAACACTGTGAAACTTGAGAAAACACACACACTCACACACACACACGCATACACGCTTAAACACCAACGAACAGTCACACGGGCAACCAGGAACCACAATAGAGAGAGACGTCGCGTCTCAGAGCACACCGAGTCTCGAAAGATTACGTATAGTCTCGCGCCACATAACTCGCGAATCGAGACTATAACGACTAACGGACGAACGAGGACAATACGACGATTCGATTTAGACATACGAACGCAGACTGTTCCTTAGCATCTTAGATTCATTTTACATTGCAGTCCCAATTAATCACACCCATTCATTACCCGTTTAATTCCTTATTGCCCAGTTGCCGCTGGATTTAACTTTTGCGTGCCCCAGAGGAGACCTTGCTTCTCAAGGTTCTCCTCTCATTTAAGTGGCCCACTTTTTACGTGCCTATGATGACGGGTCACGTTATCCCCAGGTCATACATGACCAATGGGAAATACCGATAACAACCAATCTGAGGCAATCTCGAAAAACCAGTAAAATTTATCACATCGATTCGGCAAACCTCTCTCCTACATAAAACGTCACTGACCTCGGGCCCGTGTCGAACCTTCTGTTCGCCCGGACGAAACGACGGGACGACAGACGAACACACAAAAAATCATAACATTACATGAATAAGATTAAAAATCGTGAATTCCTTCAATATCAAAATTGTGGAATTTCACGAAACGTTTCAATATACTAGGGTTGCGTAGGGCGCTACGCGCCCTCACTTAGGTTTCGGTTTGGGTTTGGGTTTAAGTTGGTCATTCTTTTCAAATTGGACACCCGGTATAAGCTCAATTCCTGAAACTGCGGCGGCGGCGGCGGCGGCGGCGGCGGCAGGGGCGATATATCTTTATATTATAGAGAGATATATTGTAACGATATCGCAAAGCCCCCCCCCCCCCCTTTTTTTCTACTACGCTTCGGCAACGAAGTCGAGCGCGCCGAATCATCGCATCGTGAGGATCCGGCTTGATAGTAGAGAGGGGACGAAGTCGAGCACGGCGAACAGACGCGTCATGAGAATCCGGCTTTAACGGCGGAGAGGGGAGAAGCGCAGAGGATTCTGTGTGACAGCCCTAGACGGGTATAAAAGGATGGATTTCGGCTACTGAAAAGGCACTTCGCTCCGAGACCGGAGAAGAGGACGGAGCTGTAACCAGCCGACTCTGCTCTAGTTTGGAGAAACCCACGAAGTCCCTACAAGACTGTCACTCTGCTCGATGTCCACACGAAAGATAACATTTTCCAGTCATATTAAACAAAGAATTAATTAAAAGCAAGATTTCCATCATCCCATCCTTATTCCGAGCAGCAGTGACGGATTTCTCGGGAGACCATGGAATCCCGCAACTGGGCTCTACCAAAATTGTCCGAATTTATTCCGAGCACCAGTGACTGATTTCTCGGGAGACCTTGGAATCCCGCAACTGGGCTCTACCCAAGAATCGTCCAAATTCATTCCGAGCGCCGCGCCAGTGACGGATTTCTCGGGAGACCTTGGAATCCTGCAACTGGGCTCTACCCAAAAACCGTCCAAATTTATTCCGAGCGCCAGTGACGGATTTCTCGGGAGACCTTGGAATCCCGCAACTGGGCTCATCACTCCTAAAAACGTATTCTCAGTCATAACCTTTTAAGGAAAATTATTCACAAAGAAAACACATTTATTAGTGCTCTGCAAGTATTTACGAATACCAAAGATAATGTAAACGAACGAAAACGAAATTTAAAAAGAAGATTGAAAAAAAATACGAAAAATGTCACAAACCAAGTGAGTTTATTTGTCTTTGCACCTGCTCACCACCGAACGTTCACGAACACCAACGTTCACCAACGAAGCGCGAATTCACGCGTAGCGTGAAGAGTCGTCTTATCGACAAAAGCGTACTGTTACAATATATATATATACATATATGTATATATATATATATATATATATATACTAGAGTGTCCGTAAAAAAAAAAAATTTATGTACGACACGAAAAGTTCCTAAACTTCATGAGTGTAAAGAATATCACCTTGTTTTGCCCTTGAAATGTCGGTAACACGTGCAAAAAAACGATTAAGGTCGGAAAACTGTAGATTGAATGATCAATTGAAATAGGTGGATCTGGAATTCGGACAAAATGAAAAAATTGAACTTTTTTTAACATCGCTCGCAAACTTCTATGTGTTCAATGATTTGGAAGTTTTTGAAATCATCGAACAATGGAATCTGTAATGAGCAGACGCCCAGCTTTTTCATTATAAATGGAATTTAAATTGCTAGAGGGAAAACAGTCGATTCAAATATTTCGGAAGGGAAACCAGTCGACATTTCACATCACAATGAAATAGGTTACATCGATTTTTGAATTTTATTAATGAATTTTAACGGTACATTATCATATTACAAATTTAAAACGGTTTTATGATATCCTTTTTATTTACACTTGGGAATTGTTGTCGGAATGCTGATACCAGCTGAACTATGAATTGCATTTGCTCTTCAAGAACGCTATTTTCAGCCCTACGGTTGAAACTTTTCGTTTTCCAGCCCTAGGGGTAAAATTTTTAGTGTTTCAACCCTAGGACTGGAACTCGCCGTTTTGCTCTGCTCTGCAGGGACCGAAACTCGGAGTTTCAATAGAAGTGTTATGAAAACGAATATCTTTTACTGGCTGGAATTCACTCTTAAAAAGTTCAATTTTTTCTTTTGGTCCGAATTCCAGATCCACCTATTTCAATTGATCATTCAATCTACAGTTTTCCGACCTTAACCGTTGTTTCGGCACGTGTTACCGACATATCAAGGGCAAAACAGGGTGATATTCTTTACTTTCATGAAGTTTAGGAACTTTTCGTGGGGTACATAAAAATTTTTTTTTTACGGACACTCTAATATATACAGATAGAAGTATCTGATCCTCTTGATTTGCCATCGTTGTTTACGCGTTTTGAGACAGAAACTTTCAAATGAAGAGTTATTTTCCGAAATTTTCTTTTAAGGATTACTGGGTTTAAAATTTTTCATTTTTTATCAAAAAAATTGTGAAATTTTCATTGAACAACAACAATAAGGAAAAATTTATATCTATATTTCATTGCGTACAATATGAGATTAAAGCGATATTGAAATGATTGCTTTTACCAATTATCATAGATAAAATATGCGAAGAACAAAATGTACTATTCCCGGATAGATAGACATGTGATATGATTCCGTCGAATCTATAAACAAGACGATAACATCGATTTAAGGATGTATGAGCACTAGCTTCGCGATCACATAAAAATCTGAGTTTTTTATATGGTGTAGCAGAAGCTTATAGGATAAAACCTGCAAAATTTCAAAGTGGGTCAACGACTCTTTACGCGAGTAATTAATTCGTGAAATCAAGATATTTAACCCACGCCATATACGAATTCTGGGCTGACGCAACTTTGAAACAGAAATTCGTATCTTTCACGATCAGATACGATCAATATTAAAACTGTTAAATGTTCAGAAAACTATCACGATTACATACGTTCCATAAAAAATGGGTGTTGACGAACCTTTTGACATAGAATTGTCGATTTGAAGGAAATTTTTCGCGTGGGTCGAATAATGAGCGGTCCGACTCTCTCTTGTTTCATGCGTGCCCCTCGCTCACCGCGCTCACCCGCGCCCACGTTTTCGCTTATTCCCCGCCACCTTGTGCTCATACATCCTTAACCACTCGTTACAATTGACAACTTGACCATTCCGAAGTAGAGAAAAATAATACATTATTCCAATGGATTACCCAAATTTAAGCCTGGTACTCCACGCCGTTTGTAAATCGTGGAAGTACTATTTCCATTAAGGTAGTTCTATCGTGGTAGCTGTTACGTCCCGCGACTTTCGGGATTTTTTTCATCGATTTGAGATTGCTTTTATCGAGCAATTTTTCAATAAAAATTAAATATGAGGAAAGGGACCCGGTCACCCGAGAGGAAACTTTTTCTTCTCTCTTAACCACCAGGAAGCAACGAATTTAGCCGTCAGCACAAGAAATGGTCTCGAGTGATCATAAATCATTGAGAGGCGACGCCATGGCGGAGCCGATATCGTCATTTCTCATAACAAAATGTCCATCGCCGGGCGTGACGAAAAACATCCGTCGATGTTGAAGAAATTTTGGTTAAGAGCATCGGATTACTCGAAGTGGTGGGCCTTTGTGCACGACGAAAGGCGATGCGTACGCGACGTCGACATAAGGCACAACACGAAAACGGTACGGTCGTAAACACCCTGTGGAGTCTTACTCGTTGTGCGCAAAAGAGAAGAAAGAGAGAGAGAGAGAGTGGGAATAGAGAGAGAAAGAATACATCCTAAATCTAAGGGACCTGGTAATCCTTTTCTTCCTTTTTCCTCGAGTGAAGGATTTTACAAATTAAGATCCCGAAAGTACGCAAGCAAATGACTATAATGAAGTAAAATCAAGTATGAGCATGGGTACCTGGGTCAGGTCATCAGTATTGGGCAGGTGTCGGTAGATTATAGGTTATTGCACTTTAATACTAGATTTTAATTTTTTTTTCTTTCTCTTACTGAGTCGAGATCTCCATGAAAAGAAATTGGTCAGAGAAAAGAATTTTCTTCTTTGCATTTTTTGTTCCTTGTCGTCTTGTTTTTTTCCTCCCTAAATTTATGAGGGGTTCGAGCCTTGCTACGATTTTTTTTTGGACACAATGTCTTGAGGAAATCAATGGATGGGCTGTATGGAGTGCTGCACGTGGCCAGTAAATTACCAATGGCCGAGACAAGGGATTTCGATGGAAGAAAGACTTCGGAGGACCACCCAACCGTCAACGGAAAATTAAATAAACTTTTAGGAACATGCCCGGTCCGCTATCGGCCGGATGTGTATATCGTCTCCAATTCAGAGAACTGAATGTTTATGCTGCACGAAGAGAACGCCGAGTCTATAGCTAAAGAAAGAGAGCAAGCAGCGCTTTGTCCCAAGTCCTGGGATTCAGAAGGCGTATGTCCCATCGACAGACGAATCCAAGCTCTCGCCTACGAAGGAGGGGCGACACGAAAATTCGGCATCGAATCCAAAAAAGACCCCAAAAGCGTAGCAAGCGCATTATTTAATTAACGTTTTTCGTTTCATCAAAAATAACCAAATTCAAAGATTTCAGGAGATTTCGTAACGCATGGGTAAAGGTTTATGTGGAAATGAAAACTGTGAACGAATCCTTTTCCTATAATAATTACGAGTTAGATGAATGAATGTATGTGTGATAGTTGCGTGAGCACGGAAATAGATCTTTCCTGTAACGACAAGTAAAATAAATAATAAAGCCAGAATCATAAAATTGCACAAGATCCGGAGTATATAGATAGAATTTTCAATTGTTATAACAAATATAGAATCTGAATAACTGGTTAATAATTATGAGAATTTTAAGTAGTTTGGATACGCTAGAATAATTTCCTTTCGTATAATTAATTATAATCCAAAAGAAATCGCATGACATACACCATTGCATCCAAACCTCCGCATGGTAAATGATTATAAGGAAATAGGAATGAATAAAATGAGAGGAAAGATCGAACGAAATCCAGAGCGAGAAAGATACAGAGAAACAGAGGAGAAGTTGTCACCGAATGAGAGTACGAATGAGAAAAGACGAATGGAAATGTATGTGTATTTATGTGTGTGTGTGTGTGTGATATCGAGAGCCTATGACGGGTTAACGCGTGGCCCATAGGAGAAGTCAAATGCAAGCATGGAGGGATGAGAAGGAGAGAGTGACCAGAATGAAGAAGAGGGGTTTACTCTTCCGCTGTGTGGAACCTCCAAAACGAGGGATAGAGTGAGTGAGAAAGTAAATACGAAATATGTAAGTATGAGAGAGACAGAGTGGGCGTCATCATGAAAAGACGGCGTATGTGCGAGAAATTCGTTTTCTGATTATTAGGTAATAACGGAATAATTATTATACGGAAATGCAGGAGTGAATATTATATTATATGGATAAATTCGTGTTAATCATAAGTATACATTTTCGATTATATAGATTCCGGGGGATCATCGAGGATGCGAGGTGGAGGCGGTGGAGGAGCCTGCAGCGTCTAAGGCGTTTAAGGGCGTACCTCCCCACCGCCGAAACTAAGCCATCCTAGAGGACCCTATATAAGACCGGGTAATGAGCCCGCGGTAAGACAGAAAATCCGGAGAAATTCTTACGCGAAATCGCTGTCCGTCGGGTCAGATTATTATTTCGTTTAGCCTCATTTTCATTTTTTAGAATTTTCCTGTTGTCTCCGGAATACCGTTTGTAGAGTATTAAGACCATAGACTTGTTTTATCTTTTGTTTTCCTTTCAAATAAAATTATTGAATCAGTGAAGATTTATAGTATTGAACTTTTTCTTCGTCACCGCTTATTTTTCGTTCCATTTTTCCACGATTTTCTTTCATCTTCGTCGCGAAATACCACTATCAGCTACGTCGGATTATTCCAATTTGCATCCATCTGTTTGTCATCATATTCGCCTCTCGTTGTCATCGGTGCATCATTTCGTCTGCTATTACCATTGTCTGTGTCAATCATCACCGTCGATTTACCTTTGTACCTGTTTCGATCATCGAAGGAGTAAGTATTTTAAAATGTTTTCTCGCATGTGTCAGTATATATTCGTTCATGTTGCGCGGTGTCTCCGACCCCGGTCGACACCCCATGACGGCTCGAGTCCCGTAACCGAAACTACCGGGTTACTCACCGTTGAAGGTCTATGAAATATTTTCGTCGTTGTTTTCCCTTTTCGCGTTATTTTGTCGTTTTAGATTCAGATTTTTGGTGTTAAATTCAGTTTTATGGAAGTTCAGATTTTTGTGTTAAATTCAGTTTTATGGAGATTCAGATTTTTGTGTTTTATGGAAATTCAGATTTTTGTGCTAAATTCAGTTTTGTGAAGAGTTATGTCAATTTAACTTAAGTTTTGCGAAAAGTTTCTGATCAAAATTATTTTCTCAATTTTATCTTCCTCATGTTTAAGTTCAATTCTTTGTCCGATATATTTAACGTCCTTTAAAATTATTTTCATTTTGGTTTTGTGCAATTAGATTATTTCAATGTTCTAAGTAAATCATTCCGAAAACCCGTTCGTGTTTCAATCGATTGTAAGATTATTTTTCGTGTGAATTTATTTTCTCCTAGGAAGTGCTCATGTTTGTAAATTCAGTGAAATATGTGCGAGTTAAATTCATTTGAGTCATTCACGTTTTGTTCCGGAAACTAATGGATCAATAGTGTTTTTTTGTGTATTATCCGTGGTTAAATTCATTTTCGGAGATTTTTGAATTTCTTTGAGTGATTAAAAATTCAATCGAGTCGTGGTTGAGTAAATTCTGTGTTGATTTTTGTTTTTGTGAGGGTTGTCCTGTCAATCGACCATGGACCTCTTCCAATTAAAGATAGCTGTCGTTGTAGTAGGGGTCATTTTAGTGCTCGCGATAATTTCGTTTGTCCTTGCAGTTTGCGCGGATAAACCCCAGGAGGCTTATCTTGAGGATGGCCCTGTGGTTTATTTTCTTCCGCGTCAGTAACAGTTTAGTTCCCGTTTTATTCAGAATTTATTTAATGCGATCATACAATTTTTGTCCCTTTATATTACGAGTTTATTTGTCCGATTTTGCCGAATTACAATTTATTAGTCTTTTCCGATGTATCTCGCGAAAATTAAAGAGTTTTTTTCGTGAGATTTTATTGTAATTTGCCATTGTTACCAAATTATGCACTCTCCGCCCATCCTGAGCAATTTTCCGCAAGGTTAGGCTCAAAACAGGGCAATAACCTGGCCAATTCCGATTTTATCTTGAATAACGTGTTAAAGGGAAAGCCGCGCTTTTCTT
This sequence comes from Rhorus exstirpatorius, assembly GCA_963564615.1. Taxonomy (NCBI): domain Eukaryota; kingdom Metazoa; phylum Arthropoda; class Insecta; order Hymenoptera; family Ichneumonidae; genus Rhorus; species Rhorus exstirpatorius. Next base: position 2,044,905 of record OY751321.1, on the reverse strand, counting down.
GGCCGAGATGAGAAAAATCGAGGGTCAGGACGTAACATAGCTAATCCATAAGATTAAAATTTTTTTTTTGTATCTATAATTTTAATATATTTATTCACTTCGCGAAACGTCAATGCCCCTTATCGACCTAATTACGGAGAAATTAATACTTGAAAATGCCAATACCTCAAGGCAAATTTGCTTCGGCGTATAGAAGAACCGATTTCCGGTCACTTTAAAACGATATATCTTATGGAAAATCCAAGAGATTCTTACAAAAAACGAGACTTAGATTTATTAAACACGTAAAAATCTAACAGGCCCAAAAAAAATATGATTGTCGACCAATTTTTTAAGCTATACTGATTTTAATACGAGCATCCGGTATCCGGGTAGTGATACACAACTTACGGTATAATGTCGTGACGGTGAAAAAATGTGGCAACGCGATATCAAAACGAAAGCGGTATTTAACAAGTCGATCACCACAGTTCCGCACCTCTCCACGTCAATGCCACGTCAATGCCAACAGAGCGGGCGAGAGAGTAAGAGGGCACGAGAATGAAAAAAGAAAGAAAACGCAACGTTGCCTCACGTAAATATCATACGAGATCTAGTAATACTTGAGTCGTTGCAGTTACTATTTTACTAATTACATAATTATTTATAATAAACCGTTGATTGATTTTATTCACCTGGGTAAGCTTATTTAATATTTATTAATTTTAACCCATATATCCGATATTTTTAGGAAACATCATTTAGACATTTATAGCTAATTGACTAGTCTGCAGCGATAGAACTACCTTTATTATAACAATTTGTTTCTCGTCGCCAGCCTGCTTGACGTTTGTAATAAGATCTATGAAATATGATATAGAAATATGGAAATCTCATAGATAACGTGAATCTCTGTAGGTTCTCAATAAAATCAACATATCTCATAATTACGGACACTTTTTGTAGTAGGAGGGACTTCTCATGTATGTACCTAATAGTGTCCGAGCTTCTTAACCCATTAGCGCCCAAAGGACGCAATTTTGACATCTGAGTTTGAGCTGTTGCCATGTGCTGAATTCGAGCAGAAAAAAATCGAGGACCACTGTTCTCTATGTTTTCGAGTATGCTCTTTCGAATGGTGATGGTCAAATTGCGCCAGGAAAAATTAAACCATCTAATAATCGAAAATACGCCAAAAAACGTGATTTTTCGATGACGTTTTTTTTTTTTAAATTACTTTCCGTTTCCTGTCGACTTTTTTTCATGCCTAAAGCTAACTAATATCGCGACCTCGATGTCTGAACTAAACAGACATGAGGTCATCTTTTTTTTTACGTTTTGGTTAGCCAAAATGGCGGCCGGGATGAAAATTTTTTTCCCGATACTTGGCGAATTTTTTTCTCGAAAACTATGGACTCGAGCGAAAATTGTTTAAAACAAAAATGTCTTAAAATTAGTCTAAAAACACGTTCGATTTTTTTTAGAAGGATCTGATGAAATTTTGGTTTTTTGAAAAAATTACGAAACGGCAATTTCGACAAACGTCATCAAATAGTCTCAAACTACGATAAACTTTTATATTTACACACAAAATTGGAAAAAAAAAAACGTCTTTAGCCATTAATAAACGTTGCCCGATTTTCACCGCGTGGAGGTAGACGTTACCGAAAATCTTTTTTTTATTATTGTTACACACGGGTTTATTTATCCCGTGGTAAGTTTTTATTATTATTACTTTATTCGCTGAAGTCAAAGGCCCCGGCGAATGGATACTCTGTCCTATTTAAGCTGGGTAGCACCTCACCTTGCATATGCTTGTAGTTGGTGATGATCAGATGAGTTCTGATGCAATGAAGGAGTACAGGTGGTTTCACATGAATGTATTTATTCATGAACACAGATCGATCAGTCACTTTTACAATAATAGTTAAAGTTGTTACGAAGGTTTAATGTTATAGTCTATGATACAGTGACGCACACTGCCACTAAGGTAATTGGCACGAACAATTATATCACAGAGGAAGTAAGCGCCGCTAAGGTGATCCTTCACTTAATGAGCTCTTATACACTTGTCTGAAACAAGGGTTTAAGAAGATCACGTCAATCACGTCCGCGAGAACCTAAGTACGCGAACGGACTTGCTGCTAAGGAACGGGATCTCTCGACCGATTGCTAAGAGCGTCGCATTAAGACGAATTTGATAATATGTCGAGAGAACCCTCGTTAGCTTTGGGCGTCCGGCTACAAGGGTCTCATGGGGGTGGATTGAGAAATCATCGATGGATGTAGGTCTCGATGATTTACGAAATCTGGTTATGCAAGGGATCCAATAATCCAGGTTATAAGTGATGCAAGGGATCGGATAATCTAGGTCATTTGGTAAGGTAGCAAGAGTCAAAAGACGTAAAGGGGAATCTGCTGACGCGCGGTCTCCTCGAGTTTCCAGAGAGTGACTGTCGCAAGAGTCGGCGTACTCTCTGGAATCTGATGACTGTTGTGTTGCAATGAGCACGGGTAGCAATACCTCGGTTCATCACATTTTTTTTTTAAATTTTTTTTTGTATTTTTTTAAATTTTTTATTTGTTTTTTTTTGTTTTCACTGTGATGAACCGAGGTATCGCTACCTGCGGTCATTGCAACACAACAGAGTCATCAGATTCCAGAGAATACGCCGACTCTTGCGACAGTCACTCTCTGGAAACTCGAGCAAACCGCGCGTCAGCAGATTCCTCTTTTCGTCCTCGGACTCTTGCTACCTTACCATATGACCTGGTTTATCCGATCCCTTGCATCACATATGATCACATATGATGGATTATTTGCATCCCTTGCAGATTTCGTAAACCCCTTCATCACCATATTTCGTAAATCGAACGCCCAAAGCTAACGAGGGTTCTCTCGACATATTATCAAATTAGTCTTAATACGAAGCTCTTAGCAATCGGTCGAGAGATCCCGTTCCTTAGCGGCAAGTCCGTTCGCGTACTTAGGTTCTCGCGGGCGTGATTGACATGATCTTCTCAAACCCTTGTTGTAGACAAGTGTATAAGAACTCATTAAGTGAAGGAACACCTTAGCGGCACTTCACTACCTCTGTGATATAATTGTTCGTGCCAATTACCTTAGCGGCATTGCGCGTCAGTGTATCATAGAGTATAACATTTGTAACAACTTAAACTATTATTGTAAAAGTGACTGATCGATGTGTGTTCTTACTGAATAAATACATTCGTGTGAAACCAGCTGTACTCCTTCATTGCATCACAGCTCATCCGATCAACATGAACTACAAGCATATACGAGGTGAGGTGCTACCCAGCTTAAATAGGACAGAGAATCCATTCGCCGGGGCCTTTGACTTCAGCGAATAAAATAATAATAATAATAAGTTACCACGGGATAAATAATTCGTGTGTAACAAATTGGTGTCAGAAGTGGGATCTTCTGTCCGATAACTCACCCTTAGTTAATTCATAAAATTTTTGGAAAGAAATAATTCAATTATTAACATCTAAAAACTGAAATGGCCGAAGATAATTCTCAACAATTGCTTATGTCACTCTTGGAGCAAACAACTATCGCTGATAGGAGAAAAGAAACTAAAGAAGCTGCACGAAATTTACCGGAATATGACGGTGGAAAAAAATCATTGTCAAAGTTCCTCCAGCGAATCATCGAGGAGTTTGAACAACTCGAAAACGCTGACGAGACCTTATACCTGAAAGGGGTTAAAGCCAAGCTTACAGGTGCAGCACGGCACTCACTCGAAGGACGCGATATAGGTACTGTTAATGCACTCATTAAACATCTTAAAAATAAATTTTCACCTGGGAGAAGCGCAAGTTCCTATCTAGCTGAGGTCAATCGACTTAGTATTAAGAAGGATGAGTCGGTGCGGGAGTACGTCACGCGCACGACAGAGCTCATGACACGAGCGAGAGCGGCTGTGAAGGGCGACCGAACCAGAGAGGAAGCTAGAAGCAGTCTCAACGACCTTGAAACCCAGGCCTTGAACAGCTTTTTGAGAGGCTTGCCTGAAAATTTTTACTATTGTATATGTCATCATAATCCAGCTACTCTCGATGCCGCCTATGATCTTGTAATCAACGAGGTTAGAGAAAGACGCAATCACCGTCACGCCATTGGCTCAAAAGATCACTGCTCGTCGCGCACTCGGAAACGTGATAAACGAAAATCTCGTAAAGGTAAGAAAAAACGTAAAAGGGAACGATCCTCGAGTAGTTCAGAGACAAGTTGTGATAGCAGTAGCAGCTCCGACTCAACGGAATCGTCAGAGGAAGATCGGAAAAGCAGCAAGGTATATGCTGTTGACAGCGACCACTCAACCGATGGACGAGAAGAAAGATATCGACGATGGGAACCGCGAAACCGTAGCTACGGCTACAGAAACAGATACTACTCCCCAATGCGCCCCTGCACGCAGTGTGAGGGAAAAGGTCGCATCCCTTATGAGAAACAAGAACCTCGAGAACGCGTGAGAACACCTTCACCGTACAATTCATCTCGAGCTTCATCAGCCACATCCACGGAGTCTTTAAACTTCGAGGGTGCTCGCCCAGATCATCGTGGAGCGAGCGCAAAGAGCGAGAGAAGTCGCGAGGAACCGGAGAAAAGGGACATCAGGATCATGACAGCAAAAAGAGAGAAGAACAAGCATGTTCGCCTTCACGAAAAGGAAAGAAACAATGCTTCCTCAAAGAAATTCCATCTGTGAGGGTAAAAATTTTCTCACCTCAATTCAAGAACGGGCACGCAGAGTTCATCGTAGACGGTGGCTCATCCCTGAACTTGGTACATGCCAGTGTCCTGAGCAGAAATGTGATCATAGATACACGCGACCGTCAGGCAGTGAGAAGCGTGCACCCTGAAAATATTTGGACGAAAGGGACAGTTCTTCTCGACGTTAGAAAATCAAAGGCAGTATTCCATGTATTCGAAGGAGAACCATTGTCACGAGCCGACGGGTTGCTCGGCGCGCCCTATTTACACCAAGAAAAAGCTGAAATATCATATAACCACGGGACACTGGTCACGGCAGGCGAACCAGTCACACCAATCCCTTTTTGCAATCGCGAAGAAATTGACTCAGTTCTAGGAGAATACGAAAAGTTAAAGATCCATCTTGAAGGGCGCAGTAGAACGCAAGTAGCAATCAAGGTCCGCAATACCAATGTTTACGACGGCTATCTAAGGCGCATCGACCTTGGGCCACATATACACATTGGAGAAGCCGTGGTAAGAAATCACGACGGCACTTGTTATGCCATAGTCACCAACACAAGCCACGAGCCAGTTGACAGTGAATTGCCAGCACAAGAACTCGAGCCATATGAAATTGGATCGCACCACGCGCCCGACTCCGACGCCGAGACACCGAGCGAGCCATGTACTACAACGAAGTCAACAAAGAATAGAGTGAGAGAAATTTTGCAAACCTTGCGACTCGATCATATGAACGAATACGAGCGACAACATGTGCACAAACTCGTTCAAAAATTTCCTGATATATTTTATTTAAAAGGAGACCATTTAAAAGGATCAACACGCGTCGACCATGAGATCCCCACCATCGACGACAGACCGATACATACCAAACAATATCGTTATCCAATGGTACATCAAACGGAAATTGAAACACAGGTAAATGGACTGCTATCCAATAAAATTATCAAACCTTCACCCTCGCCATACAATTCACCACTATGGATTGTGCCTAAGAAAGCGGATTCACAAGGTAACAAGCGATGGCGAATGGTAATAGATTATCGACAATTGAATGAGAAGACCATTGGCGATAGCTATCCACTACCGAATATATCTGAAATTCTCGATAGACTAGGGGGAGCGAAATATTTTTCGGTATTTGACCTTGCTAGTGGTTTTCACCAAATTAAGGTCGCCCCGGAAGACAGTCCTAAAACAGCTTTTACGACTCCCCAAGGACACTACGAGTTCCTGAGGATGCCGTTTGGATTGAAAAATGCACCGGCAACATTCCAACGCCTTATGGACAGCGTTCTATCGGGTCTTATCGGCACAGAATTGTTTGTGTACTTGGACGATATAGTCATCTTCTCAACATCCTTACAAGAACATCGCATAAAAGTCGAAAGACTCTTCAGACGACTCCGAGAAAATGGACTATCTCTACAAGTAGACAAATGCGAATTCTTGAGAAGGGAGGTCAATTATCTCGGACACATACTCGGAAAAGACGGAGTGAAGCCCGATCCGAAGAAGTTACGGGCAGTAGAACAATTTCCGGTACCTAAAACACCGAGAAATGTAAGAGAATTTCTTGGACTCGCCGGATATTACCGGAAGTTTCTTCCGAACTTCTCTGGAAGAGCCAAACCGCTTTCCGACCTCACAAAGAAAACAGTGAAGTTTCAATGGACCGACCAACATCAAAGAAGCTTCGAAGATCTCCGCGATGCGTTATGTAAGAAACCCATATTGCAATATCCCGATTTTAGCAAGCCGTTTATACTTACGACTGACGCGTCCGACATTGCAATCGGAGCGGTGCTGAGTCAGGGAGATACAGTGGGTCAAGACCTACCAGTTCAGTATGCCAGTCGAGTATTGAACTCTGCAGAAAGGAATTATTCAACAACAGAAAAAGAGTGCCTCGCAATGGTATACGCTGTGAAATACTTCTGACCGTATCTGTACGGAAGAAAGTTCACTCTTGTAACGGACCATCAACCACTAGTTTGGCTACACTCTGTGAAAGATCCTTCCTCGAGATTAATGAGATGGAGACTGCAACTGGAAGAATATGTATACCAAGTTGTCTATAAAAAAGGAAAAACAAATCTCAACGCAGATGCTTTGTCGAGAAATCCTCCTGCAGAAAGTTTTCCGTTAACACCCAAGGACGAAACGGAACTCCAGGTTGATGAAACAAACGAAAAAGAAGAGTCGAATCAAAGTACGATTGCCAGTAGAATACGCAATAGAGGTCGAGCGGCGACTAAAACCGCCTACCATGATCCAAGTTCCTGGGAATTATCAGAAGAAGACGAGGCAGTTACTGACGACGCGCAACCTCCATTCACCGCTTATCCAGGCGTTATTACCACCGAGAACGAGGAGGAAGAACTGGAGGAAGAAGAAATGAATACGTCCACACAATCGGATCCACGAGGTTACCGCTTTGATACATCGATTGCCATTCAACGCGGTGCGCATGGCCTTACAATAGACGAAGCAAAAGGAAAATTACGGAGGCTTTCGCATGGACTTCCTCAAACGATCGCTCTTCCTGAACAACTGAATCAAGATCTCGACGAAGACTCGGAACCTAGCGGAAGGGAACTTACATCTGAACAAATCGAGTTCCTGCAAGAAACGCTCAATGACAACCCAGAACCCGCAAAGGAAACCGAAGAAACACATGATCAAACTGAGAGAAATGCAGAAGTAGCTCAAATTAATAGAAAATCAATTATCAGCGGAAATCTCTTGAAGAATCAGGCAAACAGAAGCAGTAGAAGAATCTCGACAATGCCAACGCCAACGAGAGGCGAACGACCTGAATGCGGATCTACTCCTCGTAACGTCCGTTCCTCAGTAGAAACTGACCGAACTACAGGAAATACGCACAGCTCTCTCGTTAAAACTGAATCCATCTTATCATCAGACTCATCAGACTCATCATATTCATACTCGTCAGAAAGCGAATATACAGATAGCAGCCAAAGCAGTGAATCTGAAACTGAAGAAAATTCTTCCGAGGAGTCGACAATCATCAAAACTCAAATTATCCTTACGCCAGAGCAACTCACATCTCAGAAAGGAATTCTCGTGCATTTTGTGTCAGCTGACGGAGTGATCTGCCATCCTATCGGTCGGCAATTATGCGATCTTGGCTATATCGACACTGAAATGCTCTCACGAGAGCTAAAGAGGGAAATGATCGTACTCAGCGATACAGGAAAAACCAAGGTCATTAGCATCGCTGCTACGAGGGAATACTACCAAAAGCTTACAGTCGAAAATCTGAAAAATGCACTCGAGAGCCTAAAAAAATTCTTAAGGGCTGAAAATATAAAGGAAATCCGAATAGCCGTTTTCGGTGACGGCCACGATGAAATACCGCCCTATGCATTCAAAATCCTGTTGGAAGAGACATTCTTTAAGAGTGCCTGCAAATTGACGCTGTGCACAGGCAAAATAGAGACGCCACCCACCATAGAGCGCCAAGTAATTATCCGGAAATGGCACAGCGAACACATTGGAGGGCATAAGGGTGTGAAAAAGACTTATGAACGTCTGAGACAACGGTACCAATGGAAAGGCATGAAGAACGATGTTCAAAACGCCGTACGATGCTGCCATAGTTGTCAACAACAAAAATTGGTTCGAATAAAAACAAGAGAACCAATGGTAATAACGGATACACCAGTGGCTGCATGGGAAAAAATTGCCGTGGATATACTCGGACCATTACCCCTCACAAAACGAGGTAATCGTTTCGTTTTAAGCACCATCGACTTGCTTACAAAATTTGCACGAGCTTTCGAATTACCGGACATGAAATCAAAAACAGTAATTCGAACCCTCGACCGCGAATATTTCGCAATACACGGCACTCCACTAGTTTTGCTCAGCGATAACGGGAAATGCTTCGTTAGCCAACGAATGGAAGACTTTCTCAAGGAGAGAAAAATCCACCACGTCAAGGCCACAACCTACCACCCACAAAGCAACGGAGCATTAGAAAGAAGCCACCAGGAAATAGCCGACTACCTGAAACATTATATTGAAAAGGAAAATGAATGAGACGAAATTTTGCCTTACGCTATCCAGTCACACAACGCCACAGTACACGAGTCAACAAAATTTACACCATACGAGATGGCTTACGGGAAATTAATGAAAACGCCAGACACGCTCCCGTTAAAAGAACACCTGCCAACGACGACTCGGTACATGAGCGATATAGTGCACAGACTGGATGAGCTGGCAGAAATTGGAGGCAATAACCTAAACGACAGCAAGCACCGAGCAAAACAACGACATGACAAGAAAATCAACGCCGTGCAATATGAACCAAACCAACTGGTCTATGTCCTAAGAGAACCGAAATTGCACAAATTCGATCCTTATTATAGAGGGCCCCACAGAATTGCCAAGATACTTGACCAAAACACCGTCTTGGTTGATAAAAAGGATGGCCAGCTAAGCCTTACACACATGGATAAACTTAAACATGCCCATGTCACCGGTGACACTCCACCCGAACCGGAACCTAAGAAGAAATGTGGCAGGCCCCCGCAAAAAAAAAAAAAAAAAAATCCACACTTAATCCACACTTAATATAATAAACAAAGGTCCCGGGGTTGCACTAAGATATTGTAATCTGATGGAAAATAAAATTACTAATATCTGTTATTGATTCCAAGGTGAGCCAGCAGTATGACAATATCCAGAGATCCGTTGACGATATTCCTGCTATTTTCGTGGGGGATGGCTACTATATGCAGTCAAGAAATCGAACCTCCCACCGCGACGTACCGGATAAAACCTCTACGCCATAATTCGGGAATCTTTTTCGAGAGAACGGGAGTAATCAGGATTTACCATACCACCTGGAAATTAGTAACGTCACTGGAAATTTCAAAATTTCTCGATCAAAGACCAGAAGTGACACAACTTATTAGGTGTCTCACTGAACATTGCAGACAATTGAAGATCGACAAATGCGCCTATGCCGACCTTGCATCCCGGTTGCAGACCACATTAAACGGCACTGACAAATACACCGAGATGCTACAGAACACCGTTGGTGAGATAACAACCAGTAGCAATAAAAGAAAAAGATCTGCCCCTCTAGGATTCCTTGGCTCTATAAGCAAGGCCCTATTCGGCACGCTCACAGAAGATGACGCGTAGTACTACAATCAAGAGATCGACAAAATATACGATTCTCAACACCATCTTGCGGAAATAATTGGAAACCAAACGCACGTAGTACGCACAGAGTTCCACGATATCCATCAGAACTTGGCAGAAATTTCCAACCAGACCGCAGCCCTAGCCCAACAGGCGAATCAACTTGTGAACGAAGTGGTAAAACAAAACAAATTTTCCAGCATTCTCGAATACGAACAAATAGTCGATAGATGGACGAGAGAAATGGAACGACAAGTAGAGGACTATCGGATGTGTGTCATAATACTTACTACAGCAGTTCTTTTCGCGAAGAGAGGAACCATTCACCCCGCAATTCTTTCGCCACAACAGTTAATCACTGCTGCTGATAGAATCAAAAAGAATACGGCGTATGAATTCCCGCTGACAGAGGTAGAATTACACTCCGAGTCTCTCAATGAGGTCAGCACTATATCCCTCGCTTATTCTCAGGGAAGATTGTTACTGGAAATTGCAATACCGTTGCTTGATAAAAAACCCTTCGAACTCTTCACTGGATATTCAAGTCCTGTGACGCAGAAAATCAACAATACAACCGTCGCCACATACATTCAGCCATGGTCACCATATATCGCGCTAACACCAGATCAACATTATTACTTACTGCCATCAGAAAGATACATGAGACAGTGCAAGGTACACCGACGACAGCATTTATGCCAACTCACGGTGCCCATGTACGTTACTAGGAAAAGAAAAACTTGCGAAATATCACTTCTTACGCAAACTCAAAATGTCGATTGGCGCTCGTGCGATGTGAGAATCCTCACCACTCCCGATACATATTGGAAACGCCTAGAAACGATAAATAGCTGGCTCTACTCGGCGCCAGAGCCAATCGAACTACGCATCATGAGGAAAGGATATCAAATCGGTACCGAAACCCTCATGGGAGCTGGGATACTTAACCTGATGCCTGGATGCACTGCATCGACCGGGTCGATGCGCCTCACCGCACAGGAGACTATACTCACGGAAGGAACATATACCTATACACCAACCACTACACTAAATCTTACAGCGTTGCTCCCGAGCATAAGCAACGAAGACATGCAACCAATAATCCACACAGTCATTCCGACGAGTAAATCAACGACAAGTAATGACTGGGAGCACTCTGAAAATGCAAAAACACTGAATGAAATCGAGAGAGAGGTCAAGATGCAACAACATCTCCATCGAGGGAAACGGATAAGCGATGCTACTATTTACTCTGGATCAGTAGGATTCGGGATTCTGACAATTGTCGTCATAGCGGCCTTCTTGTACTTGAAACGCCGAAAAAGCGACCCACAGATGAAATTGCTCAAGAAAACTCTCCGTCACCAACGACAGGTAATACCACCACGGGACGCAATGGAAACTCGATTCCATCAACCAACACGAGAAGCACCCCCACCACCTCGTCCAGCAGATCCAGAGACGGCAAGGGAATGTCTCACAGTAGCGAACGAAGCGTATTTAGCCGACGTGACAATTTATTTAAAAAAAAAAAAAAAAAAAAAAAAACGGGAAACGTTGAGGAATGGGAATAGCTCAGGCCGCGAATATGAAATAATGAACACAAAATTCGCAGTTTTGCTTGCCTCTTGAAAATTTTTCATTTCTTTTCTTTTCTTCTTTCTTTTAAAAGAAAAAGGCTTTTATTTGTAAAATAGATAACATGATCACTAACTAGATACAGATAACATGATCACTCGCTATGCCGAAATAACCGCCGAAGACCGAAGTAGTCCGCGAGCCAATCCCCGACCCAGTAGGATTCAAGATAAAACAGGAACTCGTCGTTTTCCGAACGACGATATCGCCGAGCCATCCTCCGCCATTTAAATATTTGGAGCACGCGCCCCTGTAGTGCCTAAAAAAAAAAAAAAAAAAAAAAAATACACAATGACAAAAATAATAATACACACAAACCCAAAATAGAAAGGAGGAAAATTGGATTAAAAATATAGATCGATATATAATATAATCAATCGAACAAATCACAAATACAACAACACTCACAAACTCCGATGGGTCGAGAAACCAGGGTGCGGGCCGCTTGCTACCCTAGAATTTAAAAAAAAAAAAAAAATTTTTTTTTAAATTTAAAAAAAAAAAAAAAAATTTTCTCAAAAAAAAAAAAAAATTCACGAAACTTACACGTCGAGTACTCATTTTGTTTTTGATTAAAATTGTTAAAAAATGAATCGCTCGCTAGGAGAATTTTTTTTTTCTGGCAGAATAAACGCACTTACCTGTGTCACCGGAATATATAGCCGAAATCGGCAAACGCTGCAGTTTCCCCCCTCCAAAAAGAGTTATACGGAACCATGGATGAGCATCGGATCAGGAGAAGGCGGCTTGCAACGCACCTCCCGCCACCCGCCACACCCGATGAGTCCCAGGGCATTTGCATCAGGCGAGCGAGGTCGATAACCACATGAGCGGTCAGCAATATCATGACTAAACCCGTGTGCAACACGAGTGATGACTAGTCATTGACCCCTGGACGGTGGCTCAGGGAAAGTGATAAGGGTAGGACGATCGGATTCAACTAAAGTCATCAACATATAAGGTAGCTGCGTCTGGATGAAGCATGGACCACCGGACCATGTTCAATCTGAGAAGGGAGGGCTGTGACGAACCGAGGTATCGCTACCTGCGGTCATTGCAACACAACAGAGTCATCAGATTCCAGAGAGTACGCCGACTCTTGCGACAGTCACTCTCTGGAAACTCGAGCAAACCGCGCGTCAGCAGATTCCTCTTTTCGTCCTCGGACTCTTGCTACCTTACCATATGACCTGGTTTATCCGATCCCTTGCATCACATATGATCACATATGATGGATTACTTGCATCCCTTGCAGATTTCGTAAACCCCTTTCATCACCAGATTTCGTAAATCATCGAGATTTTCATCCATCGATGATTTCTCAACTCATGGGTTTCGAAATCATCGAGACCTACATCGATCGATGATTTCTCAATCCACCCCCACGAGACCCTTGTAGCCGGACGCCCAAAGCTAACGACCGTTCTCTCGACATATTATCAAATTAGTCTTAATACGACGCTCTTAGCAATCGGTCGAGAGATCCCGTTCCTTAGCGGCAAGTCCGTTCGCGTACTTAGGTTCTCGCGGGCGTGATTGACGTGATCTTCTCAAACCCTTGTTGTAGACAAGTGTATAAGAACTCATTAAGTGAAGGAACACCTTAGCGGCACTTCACTACCTCTGTGATATAATTGTTCGTGCCAATTACCTTAGCGGCATTGCGCGTCAGTGTATCATAGAGTATAACATTTGTAACAACTTAAACTATTATTGTAAAAGTGACTGATCGATGTGTGTTCTTACTGAATAAATACATTCGTGTGAAACCAGCTGTACTCCTTCATTGCATCACAGCTCATCCGATCAACACGAACTACAAGCATATACAAGGTGAGGTGCTACCCAGCTTAAATAGGACAAAGAATCCATTCGCCGGGGCTTTTGACTTCAGCGAATAAAATAATAATAATAATAAGTTACCACGGGATAAATAATTCGTGTGTAACATCACATTTTTTTTATTTTTTTAGATTTTTTTAGTTGCTTTTAATTTTTTTTTGTAACACATCACATGTGAATTTTATTGAAGCACTGAAGCTTCAGTGCTTCAATAAAATCCCGTGCTGCTAACTTGGAAGATTAAACCTTACATTGTCGCAAAATGGAATAAATTTTGTGAGGATTGCAATTTATATTTCTGCCTTCAGTGCTTCAATAAAACTCACATGTGATGCGTTACAAAAAAAAAATGGAAAACAACTAAAAAAAACCTAAAAAAATAAAACCAAAAAAATGTGAAAACAATAAAAAACGAAAAAAAATTAAAAAAACAAAAATATTTTTAAAAAACAAGCAAAACAAAACAAAAATAATAAAAAAAAGATTTTCGGTAACGTCTACCTCCACGCGGTGAAAATCGAGCAACATTTATTAATGGCTAAAGACGTTTTTTTTTTTTCAATTTTGTGATGGTCGAACGGGGTGATCAGTGGTGACGATCCAAGACGACGAGAAAAATAATCAACTGTGCCGCCCGTGGATTCGAACCCGGGACTCTTCGGCTTGCAAGCGGGAGCTTTAACCACTGCGCTACGGCCACCGATTAATCTCTCTCATTTGCATTGTCTACTTCGATGTAATGCGGGATCGTCACACACCCCCTCTCCGAACTCAACGTCCACGTCGAATGTGCAGAGTTGTGGGTGTTCGGTTTCGAATGTATGTGGAGTATACGTTGACGCTACGCCAGCCTATGTCCCTCGTCGGAGCTCTTCCCTCGCCCCGCGTTGTTTCTCATATCCCGCGGAGTAACTCTTCAGTGCCAGGCCTTTTTGCGGGAAGTCTGTGTTGTCTCCTCCATACATGATGCTTGTGAACGTGTGTTGGTCCGAAAACTTCTGACACCAGTTTGTGATGGTCGAACGGGGTAATAAGTGGTGACGATCCAAGACGACGAGAAAAATAATCAAGTGTGCCGCCCGTGGATTCGAACCCGGGACTCTTCGGCTTGCAAGCGGGAGCGCTAACCACTGCGCTACGGCCACCGATTAATCTCTCTCATTTGCATTGTCTACTTGGATGTAATGCGGGATCGTCACAATTTTGTGTGTAAATATAAAAGTTTATCGTAGTTTGAGACTTTTTGATGACGTTTGTCGAAATTGCTGTTTCGTAATTTTTTCGAAAAATCATAATTTCCTCAGATCCTTCAAAAAAAATTCGAACGTGTTCTTTGACTAATTTTGAGACATTTTTGTTGTTAAACAATTTTTGCTCGAGTTCATAGTTTTCGAGAAAAACATACGCCAATCTTCGGGAAAAAAATGTTCATTCCGGCCGCCATTTTGGCTAACCAAAACGTAAAAAAAAGATGACCTCATGCATTTTTAGTTCAGACATCGAGGTCGCGATATGAGTTGGTTTTAGGCATGAATAAAAATCGACACGGAACGAAAAGTCATTTAAAAAAAAAAGGTCATCGAAAAATCACGTTTTTTGGGCGTATTTTCGATTATTCGATGGTTAAATTTTTTCTGGTGCAATTTTAACCATCACCATTCGAAAGAGCATACTTGAAAACATAGGGAACAGTGGTTCTCGATTTCTTTCTGCTCGAATTCATCACATGGCAACAGCTCAAACTCAGATGTCAAAATTCCGTCCTCTGGGCGCTAATGGGTTAAGGAGTTACTGAACACATTTATTCCAATCTTTTTTGCTTCTGCGTGTGGAATGCTTTATTTTCACAAAGCTTTCTTTTGCGTTCAATGTAAAACTATCCCAAGTGATCTAATGCATTTGAAATTTTCTGACTCGTTGAAAAATGACATTCAGAAAGAGAGGATGCATACATTTTTGTGTATGCATGTTACCAGATCTGAGAAGTACGAGACTGAAATTTAGCACACAAGTATAAAAGACAGCTTTCTATGCATCGGGCAATGTTGTGGAAATAGACGCAGCCGCAACTTCAAAATTAATTTTTTTTTTTCAATGACTGTAAGTAATCTAGCTTCGTCAATTTTTCATACATAAAGCATTAAGTAGCTACAAATCATTATTGGAATACAAGGATTAATAGTATCGAAATTTATAGAATCGATACAGGGGTTCAGAGGTCATAAGATTATTTATCTAGAAAAAGTCTCCTAACGATTGAACTTGAATAAACTTAGGGGTATTGATAAGTAATTTGTTGACAGAGATTTTTGAATTTCGTGCATAATTATTTTGAAATTCAAGCTAAGGAAAACAGACTGACATACTACGCTCATAAAAAACGGTTCATTTTAAAATTGGGACATCATCTCTTGATAATTGTTTCGCTCGGACTGACAGTAGTATGTGGACCACTATGGCCACCCCTACTCCTATCCCCACTCCTATCGCCTCCACTTTCCCCCACGCTGGATTCTCTTTTCGAGCGTGGTGGGGGTAATAGTGGGGGGAGAGGTGAAGGGGGGAGAGTTCTGTGGGTTCGCCATAGTGGTCCGATTATTATTATTGAAATAAAAATAAGCCATACTTTTTTCTTTTTATTTAGTTCTCTATATTTTTTTATTTAAAAAATTTTTTTTAAATAAATGTGAAAAACTTACGTACTTGTCTGTTGGGGGGTCCTTACGCCGCTCTGACGACGCGTACAGCCGATTTACTGATTGTGAGAGGTACACACGTACGCACACACGCACATGTACACGCACACGCACACACGCAAACGCGCACACACAGGCACACACACACGCACACGCACATACATAGGCACACACACACACGCACACGCACACACACGCACACGCACACACACACACACACACGCACACACACACGCACACGCACATGCACACGCGCGCACGTGCCCACGCGAACACGCGCACACACGCACGCGCACACACGCGCACGCACCCCTACACACACACACACACACACACACGCACGCACGCACGCACGCACGCACGCACGCACATACACACATACAAGCGGACTCGCTACGCATCACCACCCTTTCCTCCTCGGTGAACCCTTCATCGGGGTACCCCCGATCGTAGGGTATGTTGCCACCGAAGGCATCTATCAAAATGACCCCTGCATCCCGACGATCAGGGCCCCGCAGGCGTATACATGGTATATCTTGTAACGACCAACGAGTCCCAAAGGGCCTCATCGTGCCATCTGTCGGTGCCGTCACACGTCGTGCGGTATATCGATTTAGCATCGATTGTCGCAGGCCGGCTTCGGCCACGTAATCTTCCCCCGTTACGCGAGCCCGGGCCGTCTGCCTAATTCCTCGTCCCAGTCCACCCGGAGTCGTCACGGTGATCACTCGTCCTGTCTCATCGTTGTTACCGTATCTTATGTTCTTTGTATTAAGGATGTTCCTCTGTTATATCGATTTGATGTGATCTACTTGAAATTTTTACAGCCTGTTAGTGTTTATCCCCAAAACGTGTGTGCAAAGATTCAATGAGATTAGGAGCCTCGTTGTCGAGATATTAAATGTTCAAAAAAACATTATTTAACATGCGCTCTTAAGGGCGCACACGATAAACAGGTTCCAATCGTTCTGTAATTCACGAACTCGAAATGCCAGCCCCTTTTAAAAATGATATGACCTAGATCCATATATAATAAAACCGTGTGAAAAAGCTCACCTTAATTAGGAGAATTTTCGTTGAGTAATTAAATGTAATATGTTTAAAAATGCTGAAAAAAAACGGGCGTTCGCTGTCGATTTCAGACGCGACGGACAATATTGCCGAACTCAACTTGTCGAATCAGGCTTTTTTTTCAGAATAAAATCCTGGAATTTTTTTAGCGTCTTTTCATAGTATATGGCATAAATAATAACTTATAAAATGTGCGTTATTATCCCTCTATACATTTGGCCAAGGGAAAAATAGAAACAATGAAAATTTGGCTTTTTTTGTGCTTCAACTCTAAACGCTGCTCAAACTATACAAAATAGAGGAAAATTGCTCATAAATCATTTTATAGGTAACTCAATTCTCTACAAAAAAGTCCGCGACGGCATATATCTAAAGTTAATTATTGAGGTGTTGGAGGCGTCCAAAGTAGTAAAAATAATTTTACAAAAACCATTTCAAGTAGGTGGCTTTATTTGAATTTGGTTATAAATAAAGTTTTTTGGGCGGTAATGGCTTTCTCGTTGTGCCCAGTTAACGTATGAATTTTTATGCATTTTTAATTCAATTCTAACGTGGTTATATGTAATTCAACATCTAATGGGTCTGCTATCCTGCGATTTTACAAAAATTACACTTCATCGTCACACCACTTCGGACACCTCTCACTCATTTGCTACTGACTTTTTATGTATACCACCGCGGACTTTTTTATAGAAAACTTAATTCTCTACAAAATTGTCATTAGGCAATTTTCTCTATCTTGAATAGTTCGGACAGCGTTTGGACTTGAAGCTGGGAAAACGTGAATTTCTAATTTTTTTTTGCAACATAAACGTTAATATTTCAAAAACTTACAAGAGTATATTACTATAATTTTTATACGTTGTTATTAATGCCACTTACTATCGAATAGCATTGAAACGAAACCTCACAGTTCTTATTCTGATTTCGATAAAATAAATTAACTGGTCGAGATGAGTGAGGATTTGACGTTGGCACCACTGAGCCCTGCCTGTGTATAAGCATAGGGACCCCCCTCGGATGACTCGTCCCGCAAAGAAACAGAGGAACATCCTTAATTGTGATCACCGCGACACGCGAGAGTGCCGCTCAGTCGAAGCACCGTGTAAGACTGGGCCGCTTGAATACAGGGGAGTTCAAGCGCTCCCTCGTCATAATCGACTCAACGAGCATCTTCGCCATAATTCGAGAGAGTGTCTCGAAGTACAGCCACGATTGGATTTTTTTCGTCATCTTGGACATCATCCCGTGGGAACGAGTCCAATATTTAATTCGTCACGCTTCGGCTGACAGTATCTTCGCCGGCAACGCGTCGTAATTCACCCGAATTCGGGGAATCGAGCATCAGGTCGTTGAGAGCGAGAGAACGGAAGAGAGAGAGAGAGAGAGAGAGAGAAAGAAGGAAAGGACATCGAAGCAAGGTGATACGATATCACGACGCTCACGTCGCGTGACGCCCGCCATCTTAGCCACGCTTCTGCGGACTCCTCGCCTCACTGAAGACCCTCGACAGCTAAGTACCCTTCGCCGATTATTATAGGGCGATTTCACAGCTTTCCGTTAACTGTGATATTTTTCTCGAAAATTCGTTGCCCCCGTGTCGGGCATAACAGACTTTATATTCGTAAAAATATTATTTATTATTAGTCTGTGGACACAAAGTATTAATAAGGATCGCGGTCCTTGTCGGTGATCCGACACGTCTCATAAACTTCTTTGTTCTCGTCATCATTATTCTTTTGTTTTTTTTTAATATCAAAGCTGTTATAGAGTGAGAGAGTGCGAGTATGGGGATTATAGCGTGTATAATCTGTACCTTGATTGTTTGTCGATGAATATCGCTCGTGTGACTCGAAGGTCAAGGCCCCGTTTTCGACGAGTCTCGTTATTCACGCGTATATGAACCGCGTGTATTTATATTGCCTAGTCATAATTCTCGGCTCTGCAACAATAATAATAAGCAAAGAAAATCTGGATAGCTGGAATATCATTTGATCGAATAACGTTCACTCATCGCCCGAGATTTCTCGTTTTGTTTTTCTTTGGTTTTTTTTTTGTATTTATGTATGACTATTATAATTTAACGGCTGTCGTGCTCACATATTAATATATTAAGGAGAAGTGGTGTTTTTTCGATAGTCTCGGTAAATTCGAGACGTAATAAAATTATACGCTTTCATGATAATCCTGTCGTTATTTCTTCTATAATAACGAAAATCGTTACAATAGTGACTGCGGTACACCGTGCGAGCCACCATGATGGGTTCGCTGAGGCACAGATTTTCCAAAAGGGTGGTCGTGCCGTCATCGTCCTCGCCAGCCAAACCCATCAATCAGCATACGACACACTGGAATAGTAGCTTGGCGAACAACGGTTCCGGCTCATACAGATCCGTGACCTCAAAATACTCGCTGTACCCCTCGTCGATAAGGCGTACCTGTGTGAAGCCAGCATCGTCGGAATAAATGACCTCTCGACGGTACATCATCGTACCGCACCGAGCAACGCATGACGCGCCCTCCGGCAGATCATCGGCCGTCATGGAGTTGCCCTTTTGCTGTGCGATATAAAAATCGCACAGCAATTGAGAAAGTTGTTCATACGCATCCTCCATTTCGGCGGTACATATGATTACAAACTGAGCGCTAATTACTCCGACCACTTGACGCCAAAACGCACCCGTCGGAACATCTTCTTTGTATCGTAGATACATTTTTATTTTATTTTATTTTTTGATTTTTTTAATGAAAAATTTTCGCGCGGGTGATCTGGATTCTTTGACTGCTCAATAGCGGCTTTGACTGCTTTTTCCATGCTCGAGAGTCTTTCTATCGCATCAATAGCGGGCATTTTTTATATTTTCGATGTATACCGAGTATATGGGTATAACACTACGAGATTTCTTAATTTCTCGATTTCTCGAGGCACGTGAAACGCATCATCAGTGGAGCATCAGCAGGCTGCAAGCCGCGTTCGCTCATTGCTGCGAATCTCTCCTCCTTATTCTTCATTGAATGTGTCTGCATGTATTTTCGTACTTCATGTGATTTAGTAGTATAATTTAAATATATATGTTTAGCCCTCAAGACCCATTAAACCTTATAAAAATTATCAACCCAGTATCCACCGTTAATTACGCCGTTATTTATACGTTATTTATACGAGAAATAATTATTTTATTTTAAATAATTGTTTTTTGTTTTTAAAAGTATATTTTTGAAAAATAATATTAAATTTAAAAACGCGTATCAAGGCTAGGCAACCTCCAGTTTGTTGCGCTTTTCGAAGAAGTCACTGTTTAGAAAATTTGATCAGAACCTCGCTGTATAATGTTACATTGAAATAATACGAGCGTTTGGAATGATTATATACAAATGCGCTGAGATCTTGATATCTTGATATCTTAATATCTTGATACCTCATCATGCATGTTTTTGTGCCGCAAGGGGGTATTGACTTTTCATGTCGCTGCAGTTTAAGTAAATGAGTAAATTCGCTCAGAAGGCTTGCGCTAGGTATTTATATGGAAAGAACAAGATACAATATTATTCAATCTCAATCCGACAGGGAATTATCACGTATCGCTATGAATCATGACAGATCTAGCATTTCACGAATGTATATTAAATCTTTTGCGTTTGGTAATACTACATAGTTCCCAGCTTCGTCGTCGGTGTAATGAGCAATGGTGTGACGAATTAAATTGGTTATCCGGCGATAGACTAGTAAGTCGCCTAAAATATATTATATGGTGGGCGCCCTTGCGAATCATAGCAACAGCCTACAACGGAGGCGTGCTAAATGGTCAACAAGTCCTATCGCGGTGTTTGAAGAGCTGCAGCGTCGAGGCTTGGGAAACGCGTGGTGTGTCCGTGGTATTGTCGATGAAATAAGAAGTAAGTTCTGATCTATCATGAAAAAAAAATCATGGATGTTTTGTAATACTTAAACTGTATTGAAAATTTTTTTTCACGATGCCGTTATTGTGCTAGCACGTATTGAAATTTTTTTTTCGCGATGACATTATTACGCTAGCACGGGCAAATCTTATTTATCGAGCTCTTCTCTTTGTACCATACTTCACGTGGTCCCGAGCTCTCTACCTCTCCTTGTCTCTCTCTCTCTCTCTCTCTCTCTCTCTCTCTCTCTCTCTCTACCTCTTGTTGTCTCTCTTTCATGAAAGCGATACAGAGCTCCTGTTATCGTTAGAAAATTTTTACGAATTTCAATGCGAAATATTCAAAAAGTATTCTTATTTATGAATTTCCTCTTTCTCTCTCTCTCTCGTTGAATCGGTATGGAGCTTAATACTTAAATCGTATTGAAAAAATATTTTCACGGCTGTTAGTACGCTAGTACGGTCAAGCCCTATTTATCGAGCTCTACTCTTTATGCCATGCTTCGCGTGTTTCCGCATTCTCTGCCACTCTCTCACTGTCTCTCTTTTTTTCATTAAGAAGCTGTTAACACCCTCTTTATTTCATGAACACGATACAGAGCACCTGTTTGCCTTAAGAGAGATAATCGTTATTTATAAAGCTCTACTCTTTGTGCTATGCTTCGCGTGGTTCTGCGCTCTCTACCTCTTGCTTTCTCTCTCACTTTTTTATAAAGACGCTGTTAATGCGCTCTCTCTCTTTGATTGAAGATGTACAGAGCGCCTGTTAACGTTAGAAAAAATATTTTACGAATTTCAATATGATATATTTAAAAAATGTATTCTTATTCACCAATCTTCTCTTTCTCTGTCTTATTAAATTGATATAGAGCTCTCTCTCTCTCTCCTTACATTATTATCGTAAGAAAAACATTTATATGAAATTTTTACACGGCTCGTTTACCGGAAAAAAATTATGAGCTGAAAGCACTACTTCTATTAAAGGAAGGGCATTATTCTAATAGTTGTGCACCTAATATAGTATATCGACAGCTCTTCGATGCATTTCCGTATGAAGAAGCATCTCCTATAGAAGGGGCGTGCTGTAAAAATATCATGCCAACTGAGGAGCGTAACGAGCCAGCACCTGTCATGCACTGAACTAAATGTTAAGCGGCCTATGAGTACTCTTTCCAGCATCGAACATCCTTCGGACATATTTACTAATTCATCGATTTTCGAACGTAAGTTTAAATTAAGGTGTAAAAAAAAAATTGGTGTGGCGTCAATTTTAAACCATAAATTTATCCAGAGCACATAGACCGGTAAATGGTACCAGATGAAGTAGAAGACGCTGCTGCACCAGGCCCGTCAGGCCTATACAACTCTGGACGACGAACAATCTTAGCCTCTGACCCTGATGATGTTTTTGACCATCGCGAAAATCAACTGTGGGAATATCCTATCGAGAACGAGAGAGACGAGGAAATAACATTTTAAAGAGCTGACGATTGGCTTGAAATGCTCGTGACTGATGACGACTCTGGTAAATAATTTTTCTGACATATAAAAATCAATTAAGCAAGTAAGTAAGCGGGTCCTTTTGTAACAGGGTATTCGTCAGTATCTCTGTTTGATTGGTGATATCGATCTATTTAAGCAGTACTATGACATGCGAGAGGTACAAATGTTGATAAAATTAAATAATTTCATATTAACCAGCTCTAGAATCTAATACATGCCTCTTTTTCCAGAGCTGCAAAGGGGATCAGGCAGGCAGCGTGCTGCAGCAAGAAGTGGACCGCTCCAAGAAATACACCCACTGGGAAAACATTTTGAGATCATCGGTGATTACATGAGGTATTTCAAGCGCTTTAAATACGGGGGTGGGGGGGGGGGGGGCGTAAAACATCATTCGAATTCATCAGCCAGTCTCCAGAGTTAGCATGGTGGACTGGCTCAACGGTGCATTTCGCGACCTCTTAACGCATATCATGAGCTCCTGCGAGGGCGGCGATTCAGTGTGGCGCAAAGTGCATCATCTTTGAACATCGATTATTCGTGCAGGATAAAAATGTGCGCTGTCAAGGGGGTCGAAGGGCGTGGTAGGAAAGGTTTCACACACGAAGGTGTCGCAAAACGATCTATTCTCTCAATTCGAAACACCGACAATCTGTGTTTACCGCGTTCACTGGTGGCAGTGCGAGCATACGCAGAACGCGACAAATACGGTCGCGTAGCCCACATAATAAATGGGAACGCATGAAGCGAATCAATGGGGTTGCACAAAAACAGGCGGCATTTGAGCTTACGTGAGAAAAAAATGTTCGTGTACCCGTAGAAGGTTGCGGCGTATATGAGATTGCACGCCATCAGGATTATTTGGCACGAGACGGCTTAGCAATAGTCGTTTAAGAATTTTTAACTTTGGGTCGCGGGGAGGAGCCACTATTTAACGGAAGACAAGGTGTTCTGAACAGCGTAGACACAATCCAGCATACCCGGTACATTTTGTATTACGAGCGTTCACATCATTTCGAACCTACTCTAAATCTCAGAGCAGCTGTCGGCAGTAAAGATTTCTGTTCATCGTGTGACAAAGCATATCAGCGATTCGGTCATAGATGTTAAAAAAAAAAAATGTCCTCGGTGCTGGGGGCTGCAGACGTGTGATACGCGATCTCGCGATATAATCAGATGCGAAGCGTGCAACCGCGATTTTTTCGGAAAGGCGTGTTTAAAGAGACATATGGCACCGCTGGTGACCATAAAGCGTAGAAAGGCTAGCGTTTGCGAATCTCTCAAACGGTGCAGTGACTGCTTTCGAGAAATAAGGCCTTAAGAAAAAAAAGAGAAGCATAAATGCGGGGTAGGTTTCTGCAAAACGTGCAAATCACATCAGCCAAGTAATCGTCTATGTTTCATGAAACCGATTCGCGGCGATTCAGACTTGAAAAAAATACTATTAATTTTTTATGATTTTGAAAGAAAGCAGTGCACGCCTGTGAAAGGTGATTCAACTACTCTTGTACATGAGCCAAATCTTTGCGTGGCCCAACCAGTTTGCACGTTTTGCTGCGTTAATGACTCTATAACCGAACCGTGCGAGCATTGGAGAGACCACGAGTTTGTATTTAGTCACAGTTCCGTAGCTCAGCTGGTCAAATTAGCCATGCAACCGCTCGAAGGTTTTTCGCGTACCATCTGTATTGCGCATAACGCAGGGGGTTTCGACGCTCAATTCATCCTGCGTTATTTCATCAAAGAGAAAAAAACGCAGCTCCCCACCCTTATCATAAACGAGACGAAAATTATTACGATGCGCGTCGAAAAGCTCATATTTCTCGACTGTTTAAATTACTTTCACATGCCTCTGAGCGGTATACCGAAAGCCGTTGGGCTTACCGATGCTATCGTTAAAGGCACTTTTCTACATTTGTTTAACCGACCGGAAAATCAAATTTACGTAGGGGAATTGCCGCCTCTCGAGCATTATTCTCCGGACACGATGCGCGCCGATGCGTGCCAGAAATTTCTCGATTGGTATCGCGAAACGAAAGACAGCGATTACGTGTTCATTTTTGCGGAAGAGCATATCAACTATTGTAAAGGTTTCCTTGCAAAAATTGGAACATTTTGCTTTTCGCAAAATGTTCATTACCAGCGGTCGCATCTGTCCATTTGACAAAAGTACAACAATAGCATCAGCCTGCTTCAGAGTTTTTTGGAAAAAGTTCTTGAAAGATAATTCAATCGGTATTATACCCATGGGGGGATACAGATGCGCGCATAATCAATCGAAATAAACCGTTTCATGGCTATCGTGGATAGAGCACTTACTAGGTGTTCGTATTATTCATGTGGGCCGATCACGCGAGTTTAGACTACCGAAAACTCTCTTGGTAGACGGGTATTACGAGACTCCTAACGGGGTGCATGTATTGAAATTGCACGGTTGTTATTGGCACGGCTGCCTACGCTGCTATCCCACAAACAGAGAGAGTCGACAAAGCGATGGAATATCCATGCACGAACGTTTCGAGAGAACTACTGCTGTAACTGATAGAATTCAAACGGGAGGGTACTTGCTCACACAAATTTGGGAGTGTAAATACGATCGATTGATAAATTCGTAAACTAAAATGAGGACTTTCCTGCAAGATAACCCTTTAGTTACAGTAGAGCCTCTCAATTCTCGTAATAATTTTTTGGCGGACGAACAGAAAATATGGTCACGCTCTCGGACGGTAACGCTACGGAAAAAATATGATATGTAGACTTTTGCCCCCTGTACCCATATATTTGTATGTTCGGTAAATATCACGTAGGTCATCCGAAAGTATACGTGCGTAACGAGTGCATGGAATTGACAGGTCCTGATAACACCGATTTCACTCTCGTTGAGGGTCTCGTAAAATGTACCGTATTGCCGCCTCGCAATCTTTATCATCTTCTAATACCAGCGCGCATGCATAATCGATTATTATTTGCTCTATGCCGCAGCTGGTGTGAGAATATGAATCAGAGCGAATGCACACATGAAGATCCTGTAGAGCGCGTGTTCAATGGTACATGGGTTGTTGACGAGCTGCGAAAAGCCGTGTCGTGCGGGTATAGAGTGATAGACGTGACTGAAATTTGGCAATATGAAACGACGCAGTTCAATAGCGATATACTGACAGGTGGCCATTTTGTCGAATACATTAACACGTTTTTAAAAATCAAACAAGAATCCAGCGGGTGGTCCGACAATTGCTCCGAAAATAATACCGCGCAAGACCTCTATAGAGCCGATTTCGAACGATCGGAAGGAGATGAGCTAAGACGTGACTCCGCATCTAAAAATCCGGGGCTGCGCTCTGTCGCAAAGCTGTGCCTGAACTCATTTTGGGAAAAATTTGGTCACTGGGAAAATCTACCGCAGACAAAGATAGTTTTGACGTGGAAAAAGCTCATGGAGTTGTTGACTAACTCTGAGTACGAGATCACGGGTATTTTACCGGTGAATAATGAGATATTGTATGTAAGCTACACGAAAATCAGTGACGCTGTTATCCTCTCTAGCATAGTGAATGCTGTAGTAGCAACATACACCACAGTTCAGGCTCGCCTGAAACTTTATAGCTAACTAGAGCAATTTGATAGTCCTGCTTTGTACTGCGATACCGATTCAGTAATTTACGTATCAAGCGAAGAAAAAGACGAGTACAAGCCTCCAACGGGACAGCTCTTAGGGGACCTCACAGATGAGCTGAGCTCTTACGGGGACGGTAATTATATTAGAAGTTTCATTTCAGGCGGGCCTAAATTTTATTCTTTTATCGTGTGCACCCCCGACGGCATGGAAAAATAAGTATGTAAAGTAAAAGGAATAACGCTTAATTTTGCGAACAAGGGGTTAATCAATGACAACTCTGGGTGGTCCTTTATAATCAGCGAGAGAGACGAGTCTGTTGTATTAAGGTATGACACTATACGACGCATGGCATTTAATCAGGTCGTCAAGCGCCCTGAAACAAATCATGCAAACCATCGAGCGTCAAATGAAGATGTGATGGCGAATATAGCACTCTTCCGTGTGGTCATACAGAATAAGAATTTTCGTATAAAAATTGTGCAAATCATGTATATAATAAGCACCTCGTGCTACTGTGTATATAATGTATATAAGTAAGGACTTTATGCTCTTATGTATATATTCGCCTTTACGAGCCCTATATATGTTTCAGCTAATACGAAGATTGTGCTCATTCGCCAAAATGGATGTGCGTCGGAAACATCCTTGGACAGCGATGGTTTGTGGGCCCATGGGCTGCGGTAAAACATACTTTGTAAAAAAGATTTTGAAATTCATTTCGCTTATGAATAGTGTGCCCTTTGAACGAATTATTTTCTATTATTCCGAGTTGCAAAAGGCGTATGTGGAGTACTGTTCTTCAATAGAATTTCGCGAAGGTTTACCGCAATCCTCAGATTATGCAAGCGACCCACGCCCAAAACTAATAATTATCGATGATTTGATGCGCGAAGCGTCGAATAATGGCGTTGTCGATCTCTTCACCAAGGGTAGTCATCATAAGAATTTAAGTGTGTTTTTTATAACGCAAAATTTATTCTATCGGGGCCACGGACAACGGGATACATCCCTGAACACAAGTTATATAGTAATATTCAAAAATCCGCGAGATCACGCTCAAATACAACACCTGGCGCGTCAGGTTTACCCCGAAAACCCCCGGTTTCTGCAGGAAGCTCATTACGACGCGACGAGCAAACCACACGGTTTTCTGCTCTTGGACTTGAAACAATCGACTCCCGATAACTGTAGATTTTGTACGTGTATTTTTCCTGATGACCCGCAGCATTTCGTTGTCGTGCCGCGAAAAAGTTAAAAAGCACCGAAACATCCGGAGAAGTACCAGCCTTGCGGCAGTGACAGTGGGTAGCAGGTCCTCTCTCTGAAAAAAGCACGTTGCAATATTGCAGGCACTTCAACATCTCAACAAGGAATAACGAGACGCTGTTTTACGTAAGGCCGACCCAAGCATAATTCGTTGCATTTGTGAGTGTGCAGTAAACATTCTACGTGGTAACGTGCCTCTGAAGCCTGAACAAAGAAAAAAGCTGAGTCGCCACGCGTCTATTCTTTGGCGATTAGCTGCGAAAAGCGGTAGTTTGAAGAGCAAGAAACGTTTTGTGGTTCAAAACGGTGGGTTCCTTCCTCTGCTGCTCGCCCCCGTACTGGGTACGCTCTTGTCATGCTTAATCGGTGGTAGTGGATAATGAAGCATGCAAGATAAATGGTGCTCGTGCCTGAATATAATCTTCAGCACATAGGTGTGCAGAATAATCGACAAACGGAATCTGTTCAACGACAACAGCAACAAACAGTGCAAACCATTGGTACGACACTGAGTAACTTGGACACTGGGATGATCGATATTTTAAATTCCAATTCGTATAAGGATGAGAGGGAAAGTGGTTGGCATATTTCGCGGTGTTGCAGCGTTATCTTCATTTTGCCGATAATGAGCGAGCGCAGCAACATCGTGCACTCGCAAAAAATAACGAATACATTACGACAGTTATAGAGGAGGAGGGGGATAGTGGAAAAGGCGCTGAAGTTCCACGCATGAACGACTCTATGATCGTTTACAGTGTCCCGACAAAATATCGCAACAAAGCGAAACTCTTGCTCCGTCGTTTACGCCTTGTACCATCAACAGAGTTTTACTGGAATCCCACAGGCACCGTGTCCATTGCCGGTAAAGAAATCAAGGACTCTGATATTGTTGACCTTATAAACGGTGCTATGTTCCCGAGGAAAATCTCAACGCCAGCAGGTCAACGTGCATTTGCAGGATTTTCAAAAGCGACAAAAATACCACGCGAATTTATAGGAAACGACGATCTGTGGAGGTCCGATGTGCCCACCTCGACGCCTTTTCGGACAAAAAGAAAAATACCTGTTCGCTCCCACGACTTGTCATTGAGTGACGCGTGAGCCAATCACAGCAGCGACGAATCCACCGATCCCATAATTTATGTGCTCTCCAGTGCCTCTGAGCAGTAGCAAACAGGCACCGGCCAGTGTAAAAAGAAGAAGAATCGTGTAATTCGGGCTAACCTAAAACTCTAAATCATTAAAACATTGGAAAAGCTGTACTATAACCCCACCCACGAAGCCTTGTACTCGGGCGCTGGAAAATTATTACGCGCAATGCGAAAAAAAAATTTCTAGCGAAAAGACCGAGCAGTAGCTGGTGGCACAGGATGCTTATACGAAACATCGTCCTGTAAAACATCGGTTCCCATGACGCCATTACAACGTGCGAAACATTTACGGTGTCTGGGAGGCTGATTTCGTAGATGTTCGCGCGATCCAAGATTAAAACGATGGTCGTACCTCCTCCTCGTAGTCATATAAGTACTCAGTAAATATGCATGGATTGAACCTTTACGCGACAAGTCTGCTGCGTCTGTGGCCAAGGCGTTTACGCGGATACTCACGCAAAAAGCCACTAATGGCCGATTACCCATATGTCTGAAATCGAATCGAGGCAAGGAATTCATAGGTGCTGCATTTCAAGAGCTCCTAAAGAAGAAAGATATTCAGTTTCGAGCTGCACGGAATCCTGATATAAAAGCTGCCGTTGTGGAAATATTTAATCGTGCATTGAAGGAAAGAATGGGGCAATACTTCACGTTTACTTGCGCAAAACGATACATCGATGTGCTGAAAAATATCGTGTCTGCATAAAATAATGCCCGGCATAGCACTATAAAAATGGCCCCGGAAACGGTGACTTTTGCCACTGCAGCTCAAGTTCGTGCTACTTTTATGCAACGTTACAAGGGTTCAGAGCGAGATCACATTCCTAAATACGGGTTGGTGATGTTGCACGAATCAGTAGTGCAAAAGTGGCTTTTGCGAAAGGTTACGAAAGTAGCTGGAGCAGCGAACTTTTTGAAATTCATCGCATATCGACAACTCGTCAGTAGAGAAACAGGGCCGGTTCTGGGTCAAGATCCCTACCCCGACATTTACCGACATTTTTCAGCTCAGACATGAACCACTTAGCCGAGACATAAACCCGTGAGGGGTGGGGGCTGATTTGATGGCGGCATTGGAAAGTCGCTATCTCTAACAACTGGAGGGCACCTAATCTCTTATGGGTCGAGACGTTGGGGGGGGGGGGGAGCTTTGAGGGTGGTATTTGAATTCCGCTATCTCTGGCAGCGGCGGGGTGTCTCATTTTTCATGGTGGCATTTGATTGATGATTATCAGTTAGACTGGCGTCTTTGTAGGGGTGGGGGGGGGGGGCTAGTTTTGAGGGTGGCATTAGAATGCCGCTATTTCTGGCAGCTGCAGTGCAGCTTGCCTTTCATGCTCGCATTGGAATGTTGTTATCTCTAACAAGTAAATAGTGCGCCGGAGCGTTAGACCTTTCAACCACACACAACGCTATCCTCCCGGGCCAGTGCGTCTGTTTGTCGCAACCTTATCGTTGGTCATAAATCATTTCTGTTTGTGTGCTAAGGACCAAGCCGCAGTCTGGGGAAGGCCGAACATGAGGTCATAAAATCTTAGAGGCGCCTATGATGGTGTCTCGCCGGTCCTCGGAACCTGAAGGAAAAGCTTTTAAATAGTCCAAAAACCGGTGTCCTTCTGACCGATATATATAAGCGTTTCCCCATCACTAGCTCACAATTTCTCCCGTGCATTCAAACAAATATTATCGTTCGGGAAAAAAAGATGGATCCGAAAATGTGTAAGAAGACTGTCGTGCTTATGGAGGAGGCATTTTTCATAATTAGAAAAAAATCTAGACCAGCTTCAGGGCAAAAGTGGATAAAGTTCAGTGATAAATTTGTGAAGATTTTGGGCAATGTGTTACGTGCAAACGTTCCGACAATACGTGCAAAAATTCGTATTCAGACAACAATAGCGACATTAATGTCACTGAGTGAAAAGCTGAAATATTGCGGTACTGGTGCTGTGAAAAGTGACAAGGTGCGGTGGAGGGACATGGACACTGCGTTTAAGAAAAGAATTAGGACTGGAGTGGTTATCAATTGACAGCACAAAGATGTTCAAAGTTTTCTTGACGACGCGAGACCTCTGATAATCTCGAAAATAACCGTGGTTTTGAGAAAAGCAGGAAACTTACAAGTTAACGTTATCGTAGCCTGCCGTTTTCACATCACCAAACTTGATGAAATAATGGAAGATAATAAATTCTTTAATACGCAGATTTTACCCTCGACAGACATGGAAGAGTGGTTAAGGGTACATTTAAAGGATAAATTGTTAGTGAAAATTGAGGAGTTTACGGGAAAGGAATCCGGCTGGTCTCTCTCTTCCATAATTAACTTAGTTGTTAATATGAACAAATACATGCCTCTGCGTGGTGGGCTATCTATGTATACAAGTATACTGAAAGAAATTCAATTAAAACGTGCAGTCGTCAATATTATAAATGATGACCCTTATTGTTTGTTATGGCCTGTGACGGCAGCTCTTTACCCTACAGCTGAAAAATGTAAGCGAAAATCGTCGTACCCGCCGTTTAGTGAGGTGCTCCAGTACACTGGACTCAATTTTCCTATGAGTCTAAAGGACGTACCGAAATTTGAAAAAATGAATGGTTTGGCAATTAACGTATATGGCATAGAAGATCGTCGTCGCGGAAAGCTTGAAATAGTGCCAGTATACTTGAGCGCTCAATGGTCCGATAAATCTACCATACACCTACTTATGCAGGAAGCTGCGGGCGAAGAAGAAGAAGAAGAAGAAGAAGAAGAAGCCATCAATCCAGTGCATCACTTTTCATGGATCAAAAATATTTCTCGGCTGGTCAGCTCGCACATTTAAAAAAATGCACATCATACTTGGCTGTGCGACAGATGTTTGTGTCACTTCAAAACAGAAAATTCGCTAACAAAACGCACAGATGACTGTGTAAAAATCAGTAAATGTCGAACGGTCTTTCCGGAGGGTGAGGAGAGAATATTAAAATTCCGAAATTTCAAATACAAAGAAGACGTGCCATTTGTCGTGTATGCCGATCTCGAGTGCTTATTACAGCCAATAACATCGGTACAGAAGAACACAATGGGATATCGAAACCATGTGCCCCACAGTATCGGTTATTATCTGTGCTGTAGTTATCACGATACGCTTTCCAAGTACAAACCACACCGTGGTAAAGACTGTATCCAGTGATTTATGGTGAAGTTTGAAACCCTATCAAAATCGCTGCATTCGCGTCTAACACATATCACACCGATGGAGATCCGAACACCGTACAAAATCATCAATTCACGACGACCTGTCACATTTGCGAGAAAAAATTCACTGTCATTTTACGGGTCGTTATCGCGCTGCTGCACACCATGATTGCAATTTAAATTTTAAGAACTCTCATGTAGTTCCCGTTGTATTCCACAATTTATCCGTATATGATTCTTATTTTTTAATAAGGGCATTAGCGACTGCAGTCGAGGGCACTTTATATATTGTAACGATATTGCAAAGCCCCCCCCCTCCCCCTTTTTTTTGGCTACGACGCTTCGGCGTCGAGGTTAAGAGCGCCGAATCAACGCGTCATGAGGATCCGGCTTGATAGTGGAGAGGGGACAAAGACCCCTCTCCACTATCCCTCCCCGAGACTATCCCTCCACTATCCCTATCCCGAAGATCCCTCGCTCCGAGACCGGAGTAGAGAACGGAGCTCTCATCAGCCGTCTCTATTCTCTCTCGGAAAGACCCACGAAGTCAGAACGACACTGTTACTCTGCCCGACGACAGAACGCCATTATTAATCAAATCATTCGAGTCATTTAGAATTATATAGAATAAGTAAAAGCATTAATTCATGGTGAATAAAACAAATAGAAGCAAGACTTTCCCAATCTAATTCCGAGTATTAGCGACGGATTTCCTTGGGATGAACTCGGATTTTCCGCAGCTGAGCTCTCCCTAAAAACCCCCTCCTATTTCCGAGTGCTAGCGACGGATTTCCTTGGGAAGACCTCGGATTTCCCGCAGCTAGGCTCTACCTAAATCGTCCGCTTTATTTCCGAGTACTAGCGACGGATTTCCTTGGGACGACCTTGGATTTCCCGCAGCTAGGCTCTACCTAAATTGTCCGCTTTATTTCCGAGTTGCAACGACGGATTTCCTTGGGATGACCTCGGATTTCCCGCAGTTGGACTCTTCATTCCCAAATTAAAATCAATCTCATCTACCCTTAGGAAAAGTTAAATACGAATCACCATAAGTAATTAAAAAAGAGAATATTGTGAATAGATAATAAGTAAAGACAAGACTGTAAAAGAATAAACAAAGGAAAAATAGAAAATGGCAACGTATTCTAGTCTCTTTTCACCTGCTCCGTATATTAACGAAGCGCGAATTCACGCGTAGCGTGGAAATCTGTCACAAGGACAAAAGCGTACCGTTACAATATATTACCTATAAACAAGGAAAAAAATATTTCATTCTCGAAAAGTGTCAAGGGGACAGTTGTAAATTACAGATTTATCGACTCATTCCGATTTATGCCGAGTAGCATCGACGAATAAGCCTTATATTTGAACAGTAATAACAAAATAATTACACGCGCAAATTGTAATAGCGAGGCTAAATGCAAGCTATTGGCGTGAAAAAGTGTTTTCCCGTATGACTATGTTAATAGCTGGGATATCCTCGATGAAACCGAATTGCCTTCAAAAAAAGATTTTTTTTCCAAGCTCAATAATACGGAGATTTCCGATAGCGAATATGTGCACGCGTCTAATGTTTAGAAAACATTCAAGATAAGAACTTTAGGTGAATATTCAGATTCTTATTTAAAAACAGACGTTCTTCTTTTGGCTGAAATATTTGAGAATTTTCGACGAAATTGTTTAAAAACGTATAATTTAGATCCGCTTCATTACTACACAGCCACTGGTCTTTCATTCGATGCAATGCTCAAGTGCACGCAAATTGAACACGAACTCCTCACTGACGTGGATATGTTACTTTTTTGTGGATATTTTACTTTTTATTGAAAAAGGCATCCGAGGCGGAGTCGCGCAATGTACCAACAGGTATGCCAAAGCAAACAATCGATTCATGGAAACGAATTTCGATCCAAACACCGCCGAGTCATATCTCATGTACTATGATGTCAATAACTTATACGGTGCAGCTATGAGTGAATCATTACCATGCAGCTCATTCAAATGGGCGGAAAATATTATTGAAAATATTGAAAATATTCCCGAAGATTCGCCGATCGGATATATATTCGAGGTCGACTTGCAGTATCCCCAGGAGCTCCACAAATCTCACAAAGACTAGCCGCTTTGTCCAGAACACTATCGAGCCCCGCAATCTAAAAATTCAAAATTGATGACGACATTGTTACCGGACGAAAATTACATTATTCACTATCGTAATTTACAGGAGTCTTTGAGATTGGGTCTAAAATTAGCTAAAATTTATCGGGTACTAAAATTCAAACTATCCCCTTAGTTGAAAAAATTCATTGATCTCAATACGAATTTGAGAAAGCAGTCCAATAACGATTTCGAGAAAATTTTTTACGAACTAATGAATAACGCGGTGTTTGGGAAAACGATGGAAAATGTACGTAATCATCGTGAAGTAACGCTCGTTACACGCTGGCATGGACGATATGGCGCAAGAGCTCTCATCGCTCGAGCTACCTTTTATAGCTGCACCATATTCGATGATGATATGGTTATAATAGAATTGACTAAAACAAAAGTAAAATTCAACAAACCGATATATACTGGATTTTCAATTCTTGACCTGTCTAAAATCTATTTATATCGTTCCCATTATGACTATATGAAGATTACATTCGGCGAGCAAGCAAAATTATTGTACACAGATACGGACAGCCTAATCTATCACGTAACTGCTCCAAATATCTACGAATCCATGAGACGTGACATACACCAATTTAATACATCCGATTACCCGACAAATAATCCCTATGGAATGCCTCTTGCGAATAAAAAAGTGATGGGTCTTATGAAAGATAAAAATAATGGTAAAATTATGACCGGGTTTATAGGGCTTAAGGCAAAGTTATCCTCGTATAAAGTACAAGGTAATGAGCTTCAAAATAAACGTGCAAAGGGCGTCAGAGGAGCGACTATAAAAACCATTACGTTCGATGACTATAAAGAGTGTCTATTTCATTGTAAAACCCTGATTAGGACCCAGCACATGATACGCAGCTCAAAACATATTGTAGAGACGGTTAGGCAAAATAAAATAGTATTAAGCTGGCAGGATGACAAAAGAATTCTGTGCCCAAAGTCTACTGATA
>OY751321.1:1680028-2007528 GCA_963564615.1 Rhorus exstirpatorius | reverse complement strand
CAAAATTCTAAACTCGTTACAGCACTCGCCTTCGGCTCGTGCCGTAATCCTCTCGTTTCGTCAAAAAAGCCTTTGCGTACTCGTGTCGAAATGTACTATTTCGCGCTTCTTTAATACTCGTTCAATCAGATAAATATCAGGATTTTCAACTCTAAGTAGCTCTTGCTCATGAAAACGGCCGGCGATGGGTTCATCTTGATAGTCTTTCAGACTGAACGTCACAGGGTTCGTATTTTTCACTTGATATATTGTAAATATTTCTGTTGTCCAGTTTGGAGTATAACCCTTGGCAAATATATTTTTAAATTTGCTTATCCTTACTTTGTCACCGCGTCGAAATTTCGTTGACTTTATTTTAAGGGTTCTCGAGTCGTGAAAACGCGATGTAATAGCTGCTTCTCATTCTCCGAGTTCACATCTTTCGGCTTCATTTTAATTGTGTGATGTACACTATTGTTATATTCGGAAATCAAATTTTTGAGAATATCGGTCCACTTGTAGCTTCCACGCAGACTAAATTGCATCCACATTTAGTTTTTCAAGGTACGATTAAAACGCTCATAAATTGATGCTTTCAAATTACTGTATGTCGAGTACATATGAATATTATACTTTTTCATGAGAGTTTGAAAATCGGCATTATAAAACTCTTCGCCTTGATCGACATGTAGGCTCTCTGGTATGAATCCCTCTGCAAGTATAGATCTCATAGCGCTCGTTGTATCTTTAGCGTTCTTGCTCCTCATTGGCACGGCCCAGGAAAACTTGGAGAAGACATCAATGATGGTTAGGAGAAATTTATGATTGCCGTTTTGCCGCGCGTAAGCCGACATATCCACAAGGTCCGCTTGCCAAGTCTCATCCAAGCCTCGTATATCCACATGCCGACGAGAATAGTTTCTGCGTGCGGGCTTATGTAGTTCCTACACCAGCGCTCGCTTCTTCTCGCTCATTTTTTCTCAAGGATGTTTAATCGAGCGTCAAGCTGGGAAAACATGCTAAGCATGGACACTCGTAGGTTTTTCGCATCAGCATTCAGAGTTTTGAGACTTTCTTTTATCTCGGTTGCAAGATCTTCAGTTATTTGCGGACTAATTCTCTCTATTTTATTCCGTAAGTCGGTATTTAACGTGTTGACTTTATCTTTTATGGTAGTTTCAAAACCTTCAACCAATAGCGTTCTACTTTCATTTATTTCTTCACCTAAGTTCTTAGTTACGTTTCGGGCTTTAGCATTAAGCACCTTTAAGCTGATAGCATCGTGGTCCGCTTCGGGAATTCCAACGTTGTAGAGTCGCTTGTTCTGCAAATCGTAATGTCCGTCTTTTGTAATCTTGAATCCAATGCCCGGAGGGCCACGATTGAGCGCACTTTTATTATCCAGCTGTCGTCCAAACACGTCGACACTCATTTTGTGAATGCGCGAAATTTCGATGATGAATGTATTAATAAATGATTTGAGCCTCACGCAATTCTTCGATAATCGATATGATTTTATTCGAGTGAGATAAGTTTCCGGCCGCTTGAGATGCGAGGAGTAAACGTAGACGGTCCACTAGTTCATTGGGATCGTCCCAATAAATATAATTGAATCTCGCGTCTTTTCTAGACACATTATACTTTGGCATACCTTTACCCGTGTGCGTTTCAACGATTTTCGCGATATAAGTCTTGAATTTCAAACTTTTATTCGTTCGTATTGCATCATATGCTTTATAATATTTCTTATGAGCATTCGCGGCAATTACAATGTTCTCATAATTTTTCAAATCGTTGGATGTCAGATCCTTAACGTGGGGCACTTTTTTGAACAACAGCTCTGCTAATCCAATAGTTTTTGGATAATTTTTATCTCGTACACGAATATGCTGGGAATCAAAAATTAGTGGAGAATCTCCAATCATTAATTTATTGTTAGCGAGGTTTCGTATACCGTATGAGACATCCAAGGTTGATTTTCTATTTGTCTGCAGCAATCCTACATACTCATTTATTAATTCATCAACATTGACAGCTGTATCCTCAACCTCCTCCTGCTCGCCCTCTTCATCGCCGTATGCATACTTGAAAGACAAATCTTCCAACATTGGATGATCTTTAACTTCATGGTCGCTATCCTCAATATGTTCTTCTTCTCTTTCTTCTTCAATACAATCTTCGACTTCCTCCTTAAACTCCTGGTTCATCTTTGGCGTCTCGTTTTTCCGCATCACCGATTTTTCCAATTGCGTGACTATTGACTTAAAGACATTTTGCATTGCCTGTTCAGCATTGTCTTTGCCGATTTTTATCATCCGATGTTTTCGTCGAATTGCATCGCTGGCTTTGACAATTTGACGCAATACGTCTTTTTTCTCCTCCAAAAGTTTGTTCATGTTGGTACCCTCGAGTCAGAGATGATACTGTCTCCAATGCACGTTTACTTATGACTGAGAAGAGAATCGAACCCTCGTCTATATCTACCCTCATTAATTTGACTATCCTTGTCGATCGTGATGAATCCATACTTGCCGCCATTTCAGCATTCTGAGCACATATTTTTAAACTGTGTATATGACATATCAGTATTGACATGATCATTGTACACATGTTTGAGGTTCATCTCATCTTGCTTAGATAGAACCACACAATTCGTATTGTCACGGACGAGATGTTTAGGAATACGAGCATAGGTCTGGCAAAGATAGAAACAGTCGACATTTTTGTGTCATGCCATGGCGAAAAAAGCTCTAATGTTATCCTGTTTTTCACATGCCACGTCATCGAAGATAAATATTGAGTTGGGGTGTGCATCGGTGGGTTTCACCACTTGTTCGTGCTCATTGAATGGGAAATATTCAACAGCGCTCACGGGCTCGAGTAATCGTGCGAGCAATGTATATTTTGGCTGATTGAGAGATTTAGAATAAAGGTCAACGTTCTTGAATCTCAGACCATTAGGATGTGTTATGAGGGAGAGTAAAGCGTTAATTTTACCACAGTTCGAGGGGCCTCAGAATACTGCGCGAATGCTATCAGGCAACAAATCGCCATGACGTTTTACGCGCGGTTCACCTCCCCGCATAAATTCATCGAAATTCATTACAGGCAGTTCATCCGTCCCTATCTTGAGCACGACTAATGGGAGAAAAAAATATAAATAGGGTTTCATAGGGATTATTCACCAGTCGAGCAGTCATCCCCGATATGATCGGTTGTGCTTTGGTCCATAGCCTGATTGACAAGCTCCCTGTCGAGCTGCATCTACCTGGGTATCAGTATTGCGGACCTGGAACGAAGTTATCTAAACGTCTTGCACGAGGTGATCGTGGTATTAATTCATTGGATGCAGCCTGCAAGCAGCACGATATCGCATATTCAAAAGAAACTAGACTCGAAGCGAGAACTTTGGCCGATAAATTACTGGCCGAGCAGGCTTGGAAACGAGTATACGCCAAAGACGCGGGTATTGCCGAGAGAGCAAGTGCTTGGGGCGTGGCAAACATCATGAAGGCCAAAACTAAACTAGGCATGGGACATTGCGTGGAAAAAAAAAAATTAGGCATGGGACAGAATAAAATCGTTGATGAGAAAAGCCGTGGTCGAAAGGGTGCTCGGAAAGGTAGCAAGAAGGCTAAAAGTAAATTGCGCATTCTACCAACGCCTCGTAAAATTGGGGCGTTTTTGCCGCTCCTCCTGCCGATATTTGCCGGTCTCAGTGCTGCTAGAGCACTGTCAGGTGGCGCTGCTTCTATCACTAAGGCTGTAAATGCGGCTGAAGCTGCTAAGCGGGAATTGGATGAGAGTAAGAGACATAATAAGATGATGGAAGCTGCTGCTTTGGGTAAAGGTCTGCGTCTAAAACCATACAAGAGGGGGACGGGTCTTGGTTCAAAAAACGGAAAGTCACGCTGCCTCCCCAAGCCTCAACTGATGCTGATCTGCTTAAATATGCGGGAAATTCCACACTTTCGCGGAGTTTTTATGAGAAATAAATTGCCGAAAAGTGGACCAGCAAAATACGAATCAGCAATTATCAATTTAGATGAGGATATGGGACCTGGTACACACTGGGTTGCATACAAAAAGAGGGGGGGAGAATGTCATGTACTTTGATAGTTTCGGCAATCTTCAGCTTCCAGTCGAGTTGATGAAATATTTTGGTGTTGGTATCGTGAATTATAATTATAAGGGATATTAGAAGTATCGTACAGTCGAATGTGAGCACTTATGCCTAAAGTTTCTCTGCCAGCAATTGAGTGGCAAAAAAAAATATTCTCTATATAAACGTGCATAATGATGAATATAGAATCAGTTGATTATGTGCTGCCGTCATGGATGATAGTTTTACACTAACTATTTCCGGGACGTCATCTACACTTGAAGCTCAATATTTTCCCCCCATCGAACTTGCAGCCAACAAAAATTACACTTTAGGGCTCATTGAATTACTAACCTTGAATTCTATTCCTAATATAGCTGATGGTAATAGAACATTTATGTGGGGGATAAGATATTAACCATACCGACGGGTAGCTATGAAATAGATGATATTGAGAAGTACGTGCAGGCAGAGTTTCCGAATATTTCTATTAAGATTAAACCCAATAACAATACTCTACGTAGTGAAATCGAGTGTAATCCAAAATAAATTTTAAGCCTAATAATTCTATCGGCTCTCTCTTGGGTTTCACACCGCGTATTCTCGTAGCCAATAAAAGGCATACATCTGATCTCCCCGTAGCCATTCTCAAAGTGAACGCCTTGCGTATAGAGTGCAGCATTACCGCCGGTGCGTATATTAATGAGCGAAAAGCTCATACGATTCACGAGTTTTTCCTGTTCGTACCATCTGGATATAAAATCATTGAAGTTCCATCATACGTCATTTATCTACCAATCACGAGCAAGACAAGCGATAACATCCAGCTTCGGATAGTAGACCAAGACGTAGATTTAGTAAATTTTCACGGCGAAGTCATAACGATACGATTACATATAAAATCATGGGCAGAGTCTTTAATAAAACCCATAATATCAAGTCACCATGGATGAGCGTGACCAGTTGCCGATCGACACTCAAAGTGCTAACACCTCAGAACGTAATACTTCTAAAGAATTTGGGTCTGACAGTGCGCGGAAAAGTGCATAAGGTATTGTTTATTCTTTGCCCTCTGCATCTGCTGTGTAAAATGGAGGAGGAAATAGTAAATATACAAAGTCCCATCGTCTCCGATCAATCTATAATACACTGCGAGATTCATGCTCATAAGCCGTATGCATCGTCAACTTTCAATAACAGCGATGAGATACGTATTTCCATCCAACATCAGGATCTATGTCTTCTACCAAGCAAAAGTTTTATACATATATGCGGAAAACTGACTAAAGCCGATGGTGCAGCGCTTGCCTCCACAAGCCTCGTCAATAATGCTATTTGCTTTTTGTTCGAAGAAGTACGATATGAGCTCAACGCTATTGAAATTGATCTAAACAGAAATGTAGGTCTTACGAGTCTAATACTGGGATATTCATCTCTGAGTCCCGGTAAGAGATCTATGCTCGAGAACACGGGCTGGCTTGATGTTGAAAAAACGATGCAAATCATAGATGCAACGGGCAACTTTGACGTATGTATACCGCTAAGTATGCTGCTCGGTTTTGCCGAAGATTATCGAAAAATTGTCGTAAATGCCACGCATGAGCTGATTCTATCAAGATTGAAGACTGATGATAATGCTATTGTGCACACGGCTGACGAGGAGTTCAAACTTGTATTGCAAAAAGTAGAATGGCTTGTACCATACGTGACAGTCTCCGATCAGCGTAAAATACAACTTTCAAAGTTTATCGGCAGAGATGCGCCAATCTCTATGAGCTATCGTACGTGGGAACTGTATGAATATCCGCTGATCCCCGCAACCTCGAAGCATGTTTGGACCGTCAAGACTTCTACTTAGCTGGAAAAACCGCGATATGTTATTCTCGCTTTCCAGACTGATCGGAAAAAAAAGAAAAAGAAGAACGCGAGTAACTTCGATCATTGTAATCTCGCTGATGTTAAACCATATTTAAATTCTATCCATATTGAAATTTCAACCTAAACATACAGCAAAACCAGTACGCCCTACTATACGAGATGTATGCAAACTTTCAGAATACTTATTACCACAGGGAAGCAGAGCCGTGGTTAAAAAAATCCGAGTTTCTAAAGTATGCCCCTCTAGTTGTCATCGACTGTTCGAAGCAGAACGATTCTCTCACGTCAGGCCCCGTTGACCTTCGTCTTGAATTTGAAGCAAGAAATAATATTCCTGCTAATACATCCGCGTATTGCTTGATTCTACATGATCGTATTGTTGCGTACAATCCAATAAGTGGTGGGGTAAAAAAATTGGTATAAAACCTTCAAAGATGAACCGACTCTCTTCAGTCAGCGCCATGGACTTAATCGTCGATCTTCAAGGCTTCAGGTGACCCCTAAACGAATTTGTGCTCAAAGAAATAGCAATTGTGGAAATCTCTGACAACGCCGAAACCCTGACGTTTTTTTTTCAAGCCTCCAACGCCATGGAACTCTCTACCAGCGAAGTACAAAACGATGAATTCGTGGCTACAACGAAATTTTCATGGAGTACGATGGAATTCAGGCAACACGCCGTACGAAGCTGCTGGAACAACAATTCGAGCTATCTTGAAACAAGCCCGAACCATCTACGTGAAGAGATTAGAAAAGAGGACGTGGTTAGCGCAATTCACGGATTCGTCGGCACATATTGTCGATACCCAGGTAACAATTTAATCTTTTGACATAAATGTGACGTCTATAATGTGATGATCCTAATACGTTCATCTGTGAACGTAATCGTTACGTAATAAAGATGGAACTAACGTCTCTGAAACGTAACCTCCATGTAACGATAACTTGTCACAGCCATGTAAGCTTGTTACGTAAAGTATATGCTATGGTGTCACTGTGATAATGCTGTCCATAGAAATGATGTAAGCGATACGGAACCATTTGTACGTAACGTGTATGGAGCAGTGCAACATATACTTAACGTAACGTGTATGGAGCAGTGTAACATATACGTAACGTGTATGGAGCAGTGTAACATATATGTAACGTGTATGGAGCAGTGTAACATATACGTAACGTGTATGGAGCAGTGTAACATATACGTAACGTGTATGGAGCAGTGTAACATAACGTGTATGGAGCAGTGTAATATAACGTGTATGGAGCAGTGCAACATAACGTGTATGGAGCAGTGTAACATAACGTGTATGGAGCAGTGTGATATATACTTTACATAATATTTGCGGATTGAAGTGTGACGTGTAACTAACATAACGTATGCATGCTGTAACCGTAATCCATCGTATCCATGTTGCAGCGTAACTATTCTTGTGCCTTCCTCAAATATGACAGCACGGAAGCATAATTATCGAAATTATCACTTACAATAAAACTTATTCTCGTCGAGATTTTCGGTTTCTTAAATTTTTCGTTATTTTTATACAAATTCACTCCTTTGACCGAGTGATAATAGTTAAGCTGACGACTCTGGGCTTGAATAAAAAAGATATCAACTTACCTAATATACGTATAATTTGAAATGGGTATTGAAATCATAAATAAAACACACGACACGTGAGCATAATGCTGTATGCTTCACTTATAGGAACTTGCGGGCAGCAGGATTATGTTCGAGGTTATGTTTACATGCTGTCACTTTTAACCTTTTGTGGTCACATCTCTGTAGAATAACTTATTGATCACACACGGGTAAAATTTACCCTGCCAAGTTTCAAATGTGAAAACTATCAGTCCGATCGGGATCGAAAAAATACTAAAAAATGAATAATCTAAAAAATGTGCCAAAAGTTGGTATGTCAAAATTCAAATCACAAGGTGTTGAAAAAAAGTCGTAAATAGGTATTTTGATTTTAAAAAAATGCTGAATCGTGGAAAAAACAATACTACAGAATTTCACGATTTATTTTGTTTTAACGAAAAAATGATGAATCGTATAAAAAAAAACAATTCTCTTCTATTGATATACTCTCAACACTGTTTGACAGCTGTTTAATCAGTATTTCGTATTAATTAGACGATTTTTATTTTTCGACAAAAAATGATGAATTGTGAAAAAAAACATAATATTGATTTGACAAATTTTCGTTTTTGATAAAAAAAAATGCTATATCGTGGGAAAAAACACAATTCTCTTTCATTCATATACTCTAAACACTATTTAATAGCTGTTCAATCAGTATTTCTTTCGAAATACACTAACATAACCTCTTGATCGGGGAGCGATACGGGGAAAAAACACAATATTAATTTGACGACTTTTCGTTTTTGATTTAAAAAAATGTTATATCGTGGAAAAAAACACAATTTTCTTTTATTCATGCTCTAAACACTATTTAATAGCTGTTTAATCAGTATTTATTTCGAAATACACTAACGTAACCTCTTGATCGGGGAACGATACCACTATATATGAAGGCGCACATATAAGTATATAATTCTTTTTTTTTTCACCATTTCTGCCCCAAAAAGAGAAAACGGAACGAAATTATTCTAATAACACATTGAACGATAAAAATATTTATATAAGGATATAAATTTTTTCAAGATACACCGGTATTCACGTCACTTCAGCCTTTCAGCCTGGTGTCAGAATTTGATGAAACCAACTTCAATAGTAGTCGATAGCGCAATAGGTAGCGTCCCGGGTTAGTAAGCAAACATTAGGTAGGAAACTTGTAGGTAGGCGGTTCGAATCCCGGCTCAAGCAGAAATTGTGTAACTGGTAAACATCGAAATATAAGTTTTTTTTTTCTTGTTATATTTTTTTTCTCTTTTGACCCTCCATACTCCCAAAATTTGATCAACTCTCGGAGAAAATTGGAGGCTTAAAAAAGGTTTTAAGGAGGGCTGAAATTTCGACTCGGGGTACCTGAAACATCCTAGCGACATGGAGGCCATGTAATTCCGATTTCGGAGTGATGCATGATTGCTACGT
This sequence comes from Rhorus exstirpatorius, assembly GCA_963564615.1. Classification (NCBI taxonomy): domain Eukaryota; kingdom Metazoa; phylum Arthropoda; class Insecta; order Hymenoptera; family Ichneumonidae; genus Rhorus; species Rhorus exstirpatorius. The sequence continues at coordinate 1,998,514 of OY751321.1, read as the reverse complement.
ATCCTCAATGTAACATTGTGACTTCTCTGTTCTGTAAAATTTATGCATCAGCAACGTAACTGGCATGCAGCCATTCAACGCGATTGTTACGTAACTGTAGCTTCATATGTGGCGGACATTTTAGAGTGTCTGGACTGCCACATTCACGTTACATACGACATACCTGTTACATTTAAGGAACCGAGTGTAACATAATTGAAATGTATTTGTTACGAAACTGTGTTGCCTGGGTATGGATAAAAATGGGATAAAACAAAGCTAAAAGTATGTGTTTTCTTATTGTCTATTGGTTAATCCTCGGGCGTAACAATCCATTCAGTGGAACATTGGAAAATTCTCAAATTTACCCCATGGTAACTCGGTCTGCAAATTTTTTCACAAAATTTCGAAATGCCCAAGGATCGACCCATTTGTGCCACCATTCTGTGTTTGTCCTCAAAATTCCATTTGGATCGCTCTTACTGTTTGGAAAATTTTAGCTCACGCGTTTTCAAAGCGTATTCAGGGTGTGATACAGCGCCTTAAGCCGTACGTGGCAACTTAAAAAACAAAAAAGGAAAAAAATGATGAAATAAAATAATCTTTAATATTAAAATAAACTAAAGTAAAATAGAAACGACACCGTGTGAAAGAAAAAAAAAAAAAACGAGCACGAACATCTCAGTGCACGTTATAAAAATGAAACTTCTTTGGCGGCCTTTGCATGTCTAAATTTATAATAAATAGTATTTTTGATTTTGTATGTTGGGTTTGGGTGGCGGAGAGGAATAGATAAAAAGAGAAAGAGTGTATTTCCAAAGGCATATAGTAGTGGAAGTATTCTTACGTATAAGAATAAGCCTTCGGACACAATATCAATAATACTTCATTTGTTTCGTGATTTTCCATGGATTCGTCATAAAGTTAATATTCGTCAAAAAAGTAACATTCAATTTATTTCTTCGATTTCCATGAGATCGTCAGCTGGTGCTTCAACGTGTATAGTAGATACTATAGCATTATGGTGACTGAAATATGAGATATATGTTCTCGACAAAGTCTTTTTTCGCCCTCTATATTTTCGGTTACGCTCTGCTCCTGTTTTTGGCGCCGTGGAATATGCAGAATAGCATCATTCATATATAACAGAATTACTCATTATTTAGAGCTTCTTTGAAACATCTAAAAGACCCAAATAAACGACCTTGTTATCATATTTGTTATTAATAAAATTAATGTCATGATCATAACAACTATAACGACAATATTAGTAGTAAATATCTTTAATTTATCCATCCATGGTTAACCGTCCGTTATATCAATTGAAAACCGTATTGTAAAATTATGTGTAAATTTATAAAACCTTTTTGAGGGAATATTTTTAAATTGAACGTTTTTAAAACGTTGATACAAATAATAACAATTTTAATAAGAAAAAAACAAAAATAAATGAAAAACTATTATTAATGTCATATTTATCGTCTTCATATTTATTATTACAATTTTTTTATTTCAGAAATGAAAACAATAGACCCACAATATGATATGCATGACAAATACTGCCTGAATATTTTAAACGTAATTATAAGTATGAAAAATTTTCAATCGTATGAATTATAAATTGTTCCTACGTAAAATTTATTATGAAACTGGAGATCATTTTAATAGATGTTGAAATGGTTAACATCGATAGATAAATGAAAGTTAATTATTTTTACTTATTATTATTCGTATTGTCTTTCTTATAATTGTTATGATTATCATATGCATGTTATTAATCGTGAAGGTAATGAATTAATAATATATATTGTTACGTCCTGAGTGAGAACGATAGGGTATAAGTAGAAATAGGGGTGCCTCTTGTTGGGACCGGAATGCGCTGGTCGGGGATAGAGGCAAGAGTGCGGTGATCGTGTGACGCTACTTACGTGAAACGTAGATTTTTCTTACTTTCTTTTGGTAAAACGTGTTGTTTTACTGTGGTTTTTGTTAGATGATTTTTTGTTTGGGCGTAGCGGGTGTTTAGTTGATGAAGACGACGTTGTCGGTTGAGGTGTCGCTCGAGTTGTTGTTCCTGTGCTCGTATATTAAACAATCCTTCCCTGGAGCAAGTCGTTATTATTTTCGTATTTACCGCTTCGGCGTTTGCTCGTAAAAGTCTGAATGAAAAAGGTTATCCTTCGAGTGTGTCCTATTTTCGGGTGGGACTCCCACACGATAGGGTTGGTACCTCCACCACAGTGCGTGCGTCTAGCGCACAGAATTTTGGTTTGATGGTTAAAGTACAGAGTGTGCATCTGGCGCACGGGACTGTACCCGGAGAAGGAGAGGAAACTACAAGAGAACGTGCGTCTAGCGCACAGAACTGTAGTTAGAAATTGGAGCGAGAAAAGTAACTACTCGAGCACGTGCATCTAGCGCACAGTACTGTAGTTAGAGAGAGTTAGAAAAGTAACTACGTGAGCATGTGCATCTAGCGCACTATGCTGTAGTTAGAGAGAGAGAGTTAGAAAAGTAACTACGTGAGTATGTGCATCTAGCGCACTATGCTGTAGTTAGAGAGAGAGAGCTAGAAAAGTAACTACGTGAGCATGTGCATCTAGCGCACTATGCTGTAGTCAGAGAGAGAGTTACTACGTAAGCGCGTGCATCTAGCGCACAGCACTGTAGTTAAAGAGTATGAGAGGAAACTACTAGAGAACGGGCATCTGGCGCATAGAACTGTAGTTGGTAAGAGGTGTTCGGAACACGTGAGTTTTGGTGGGTGTCCCAATCGAAACTGAACGACTTGAAGTATGTTCGTACGTTTTATCAATTACTTTCCCGTATTTACCGGCCGAATCTATCCTCGTTGGATGAGCGAATGCAGGCGTAGCAGGTAATTTAAATGAGTTTGTCGAATAACTTTTTAATTTCAACAAGTGAATTTCGGCGTTTATTAAAATAGTCCTCGACCAACCCCGTTGGGCAAATCGGACAAGAAGTTTTCACAATTTTTACAATTTTTAAGTTTTAAGTTGCTTTATACGAGTACTCTGACTCTTGAGCACTTGACTGTAGATTACTCTCTACTCACTCCTTACTGACTGCTTGCTCACTGACTTCTCACTGACTTCTCACTGCTTACTGACTGCTGGTCATTATATAGGCCCTTATTCTATTGTCGCATAAGGTGGGAGATGTCGGCGCGTGAGGGAAGAGTTTCTCTCACGCCTCGACATTTTGCTGACGATAATCGCCAGACGGATTTCCAGTTATTATGGCTAGCGATCTTCCTGTCAGCTTCGTGTAATCGACATTGTCCAGACTGATTTCTGACTACTGCCAGTGCAGGGATATCGATACTCACGAAGAAGCTTCTTGTTTATGTTGAGGCTCGTTCCTAGGCGATAAGCGCGGCTATCGTGTGCGAGCCAGCAAGGCGTTGATTTTCACCAACTTCCAGCATCTGCGGGAGCTTGGTGATAACGTGCGACATACGCCGTCACTCACGCGCCTTCCTCCCGTGACGAGCCTCGTTTGTAAAAATTTCAAGTTTTTGTGCGTTTAGGCAGTGAACTCCGGCAATGAGGGTCACCTCTAGTCGTTCATGTTTTCTCGTGATTTGAGTATTGAAAGAACGTAAATGAAAAATTTCAAATTTAGGTGGGTATTTCGACCCAGGTCGTTACAATATAAATTTTTATTTCCCTTGCGGGGTACATTGCGGACTCCCGCTCCGCTTACACGTTTTTCCTTATCCTACACTTAATCTATCTTAGCCTACCCTACACTTTGAGAGAGAGAAAGACAGACCATTATCCTTCCTTAATTCATTTATTCCTTAATTCCTTCCTCATTCATTCACCTCATTCACTCCGTGACCTCCGTTTCCGCTGCACCACTCTACTCCATCCAGATATCCTCCCCGCCCCCACTACATCCCTTCCCGCCTTTTCAAGTCTACCCCCGTCTCTATCAGTATCATCACATCCCAGCTCCTCAGTCCTTCCCTCCTCATCCTTGTTTTTCACCCCCGCCACAATGCAAAACCCCACTGTTATCGTGCCCCCTCTTCCTCCCGTTCCCTTCCACCCCTCCATATTTTCCCTCTTCTGCCCCTCCTCTTTTCCATTTAGTCTCCGACTTGGCTCTCCCCCCCCCCAACCCTTCCCCAATCACTGCCGTTATTTCCTTCCACTCTCCCTCCATCTGCCTCCATCCCCCCGTCATCTCGTCCCACCTCCTCCATTCGTTGTCTACCTACATCATCATATAGCCTACTCACACGGTCTTCCCCTTCCTCCTTTCCATCTCTGCCACCCTCTCTATCTTCGACTTCACCTCTCTCTCCATCCTCGTCAATTCGTCCTTTATCCAAACTTTCTCCCCTCTCAACCTCCCTTTTGACTTTATCACCTCTATCTTCTGTTCCCTCCCCTCCATCTCCACCAACACCATACCCCTGCCCTTTTCGTTTACCCCTCTAATTGCCGTCATATCTTTTATCCTTCCTATCACTTCCATCTTACTCCATATCCTGTTTATGTCTTTATCCCATTCCACCCCCTCTTTTCTCATAACCCCTCTCACTTCTACATTCCTGGCTCTTTTCTCCCTCTCCCCCCTATCCAATCTTATCTCCAACTCTCTCACCTTCCTTGCTACCTCCTCCTCATTTCTACTCCTCCCTTTTGTTCTTTTCCCCTGTTCCCTCGACCCGCCACCCCCCTCCCCCACCCCTAGGCTTTCCACTTTCTTTTCCAGCTTATCAATCCGGCTTCTCAACTCCGTCCTTTCTCCCTTCCATCTCTTTATCAGCTCTTCCCTTTCCACTCTCGCCTCCCTCACTTACACCTCCATTCTCTCCCCCCAACGCTTCGCCATGTCCTCTACTCTCTTCTCCCACCCCTTCGCCATTTCCTCTAACCTTTTCTCCCCCCTCTCTCCTTCCCGCTTCATCACATCCCCCATACTGTCCGTTACCTTTTTCAGCCATCCTTCCTCCTCTGCTTTTTTCTCCGACGACCTTCCTGCTATTTTGCTTCTCTTCTCCGCATTTGGCGGTCTTCCCCTCCTCTTCTCTTCCTCTACACCGACCCTTCTCCCCTCGCCACCCATCCTCACAACTTGTCTACTCTTTACCTTCCGCTGCTTCCTCCACACACTTCACTTCCTTCCCTACCGACACCTTTCCCCCTTACCGACCGCTTCCGACTCTCTCTCTCTTCCCACTTTACCCGCTTGTCCGCCGCTGCTCCACTGCCGCCCGCTCCTGCTTTTCCCCCGCACTCCTTGCCTCGACACCACTCTAACCTCAAAATCGACCCACCCGACTTTTACCCCTGTCTAACTCCTTTTTCCCTCCCCCCGCACCGTCCCTTATCGCTCACCCCTGACTATCCCGTCCTACCCTCCTTATCCCACAGCACTTTTCACCCCTTCATTTCCCGCTCTCTTCACTATCGCCTACTTTCTGCCCACCTGTCCCACACTCACTCTACACCTTTGTCACCGGAAACGGAAGTAATGATTTCATAATACATTACTGTTATTATTATTATTGTATTGAAGAATTTTTTTTAAATTAATTAAAGTAGGAAATTGAAAAGTAAGAAAGTAAAAAAAAAAAGTACGCAAGCCGAGTTTCGAGCCCTTTACGCAATGAGAGAACGCGCATGCGCGTTACTCTGCCTTTCGCGGGCTGATGCCTTGATTCGTCTCTCTTGCTCACTCTACTTTATTAGCGAGCACACGTATACAAAATATAAATGTGTTAGTGTCACCCATACATAGCTTTATATACCATGGTCCTGCCGCGCTAAGAAAGGGAAAGCGAAGAACCACACAAAGTGGAGACGAAGAAAAGGGACACTATGCATAACCTATACGACTTATACTCTCTCTCAGTCTCTCTCTCCAACATAATATCTTTTGTCTCTTTTGCGTCACGAAATGTGACGATTTTTCGTGACGCCACCTCGAAATTTTACTCTCAATGCACCGAAAGAAGTTTAACTTCGATAATAAAAGCAATAAACAAAAATAAAAAACTCATATAAGAATAGGAAAAATAAAACAAAAGAAATAAAACACGTACAACACGGGAAATTAATATTTAAATAAATTCAATTCATTCAGATTTAATAGTGGTGTGTGCACAATGATACATGGGTTAGAACCCGAGCGACGCAATATACTCCAAGCAAGTATATTGGGGTCCAGGGGAAGCCGGTCCCTCGCAAAAGAGGAATCGCAGGCAAAATCAGTCCTCAGGGGCCCCTCGGGGTCCCAGTCATCACATTCGAGAGAAAAAGCCTTTCCTCCACAGCTGTAGCAGGTCGGTGTGGAGCCCCCGCCTCCGCGCTCGTACTTCCTTCGCCGCCGCGACAAACTGCGGGAGCCACGAGCCCCGCCACGGCAACCACCCTGTCGGTATCCGAGAGTAACTCTGTAAAAAAAAAAAAAAAATACTGTGGTTAGATGAGAAAAAGAATTAAAAGAAAATGAAAAGGGGATAAAAAAGAACAGAATGACTAAAAAAAAATAGAAAATAAATAAAAGACGAATACGAGAAGAGAGAAAACGGCGAGGAGATACGAATGCGAAATAAAAAGAGAGACGAAATGAAAAAATAAAATAATGAAAAAGGCAATACAATTTAAAAGTCAAAGGAAAAAGAAAATACTAAGTGTTACGTCCTGGGCGAGGATTAATACGTCCCGCCCGTGATGCACGATTTACAGTTACAAGGAAACCTCTTGTTTCGGCCGGAATGCGCCGGTCGGGGATAGAGGCTTGCGGTAATGGGATTGGTAAAATATTGTTCACTTACTTTTTGGGCGTAGCGGGTTATTATTCCAATGTAATAATTTCTTCGGGGTCGTTGGAGTCTGCGCTGTCGGAGTCTGCGCCTAACGTTGACACGTCGCTGACACTATCTCTATGGGGCCGGTGAACGGGTCCCGGGAGAATCGGGTCGGGGAGAACGTACGGGGCCGTCCCCTCGGGAACTTGGAATATCGTGGCTACCCCCACAGGGCGCTCCTTAACACTTTGTGATCCGAAAGGAACTATCGGTCGTGTTGAAGGGCCTGGTAAGGGTTGGGCCACAACTTTTGCCACCGTTTCGGCAACCCGTACTTCGCTGTTTTGTCGAGTCGGTGTGTTACTCCCCTTTATGAAGTGGAGCTCGCCACGATTGAGATGTTTCAATTTTTCCCCCTTGCCACTGCGGCGTCTACCCATGTAAATCTAAATAACAAAATTGATGATCCCTCTTTGAGTGAGTCCTGACTCTCGGGCAGAACTCTCATATGGTAGGGTTGAAACCTCCACCACAGTGCGTGCGTCTAGCGCACGGAGTTGTGGTTGGCTGGTTAGAGTACAGAGCGTGCGTCTGGCGCACGGGACTGTACTCGGAGGGAGGAATAAGTAATTACCTAAGCACGTGCGTCTAGCGCACAGTACTGTACTACTTAAGCACGTGCGTCTAGTGCACAGTACTGTAGTTAGAGAAGGTGAGAAAAGTAACTACTTAAGCACGTGCGTCTAGCGCACGGTACTGTACTACTTAAGCACGTGCGTCTAGCGCACAGTACTGTAGTCAGAGAAGGTGAGAAAAGTAACTACTTAAGCACGTGCGTCTAGCGCACGGTACTGTACTACTTAAGAACGTCCGTCTAGCGCACAGTACGGTAGTCAGAGAATTTAACTACTTAAGCACGTGCGTCTAGCGCACAGTACTGTAGTTAGAGAAGGTGAGAAAATTAAGTAAAGTTACTGTGTGAGCACGTGCGTCTTGCGCACGGTACTGCAGTTATGACACGGTGTTGGGAACACGTGAATTTCTATGGGAGTTCTACTCGAGAATATAGACAGCTCGAAGTTCGGTTTTGTTCAAGTTCCCCCTTCTATTTAATGTCGCTGGTGCGCAAATGAAACGTGAATGCGTTTTATATTTTTTTTTAGTTTTTGATTATTTATTTATTTTCGATGTTTTTCTTACACTGGTTTTGCCGGGGCTACCGTGCTACCGATTTTTATGGTTGAAAAGTACAGTATGTTTTACTTAGAGAAAAAAAATGAATATTTCGCGACGGCTATAGTGCTCGAGTGATCTCGGGGGACCAGGCTCGAAGTTCGACTGACTGTCCTTAACTAATTGCTGGTCATTATATAGGCCCTTATTCTATTGTCGCATAAGGTGGAAGATGTCGGCGCGTGAGGGAAGAGTTTCTCTCACACCTCGACATTTTGCTGACGATAATTTCCAGATGCTTTTCCAATTATGGCGGCTGGTGATATGAAAAATCAGCGTCGAGACATCGATATTCTCCAGACGGAATTCTGACTATTGTCAGCGCCGGGACATCGATACTCTCGAGGTGCAACTTTTTGTTTATGTTGAGGCTCGTCCCTAGGCGATAAGCGCGGCCATTTTGTGCGAGCCGGCGAGACGCTGATTCTCACCGGCTTCCAACATCTGTGGGAGCTTGGTGATAACGCGCGACATACGCTGGTTCGTCACTCACGCGCCTTCTCCCCGCGACGAGCTTCGTTCGTTAAAGGCTGAAATTTCGTGTGTTAGGTGTGTTGCATGCTCGCAGGCATACTTCGCGCTTGGCGGGTTGCATGCCTGCAGGCATGCCTCACGCGCAGCGGGTTGCATGCTCGCAGGCATACTTCGTGCTTGGCGGGAGAACTCCGGCAATGAGGGTCACCCCTGGTCATTCGTGTTTTTCCCGTGAATAAATGAGAGATTAAATATTTCTACTGCGGATCATACGGATCCGGTTTTATGTTTGATAAATGGTATATGAAATGAAATTTTTAAAATTCATTTGTGTTTTTTTTCGACCCAGGACGTTACATTAGTAAACAGAGGTTGATTCCCTCGCCCTAAAAAATTAAGCAGATACCCTTTGTATAAAATGACATTCTGTAAAACAATAGAATAAATTAAAATAATGAAAAAGGCCATACAATTTCAAAAGTCAAAGGAAAAAGAAAATACTAAGTAAACAGAGGTTGATTCCCTCGCCCTAAAAAATTAAGCAGATACCCTTTGTATAAAATGACATTCTGTAAAACAGAAGAATAAATTCCAATTCAAACACGAAAGGAGAAAATTCCAACTAATACACAAAAGAATAAATTTCCAATAAAAACACAAGGGAAATAGAAAATGTGAAAATAAAACGATAATATATTAACCCGTAAAAACCACACCTCTATTGAGCATACATACATGCCACACTAGTGCGATTTGGGATTTTGCATTTTCAATGTACTATAACTCTCGTATAAATAATCTAAAACTATTCGATAACCAGTGGTTTTTGGGGTAATAGTTTCTCAGGAAACTGAAGGTCACAATTTTAAATGCGATAAATATTATTCATTTAGTAAAAATACGACAAAATCAGAACAAAAATGTTCAAAAATTCACAAAAAATGAATTTTAGGTGGTGCAAATTTGCACTAGTGTGGCGTTTACGGGTTAAAACAAACAAACACTTACTTCAACGTTCACTCGTTGAAGGTCGAACAATTAATGATGCTCCTAAGAGCGGAGTAAAAGATCCGAAGCAATCGTCTTATTAAAATGCACCTAGAAGACGACTGTAGAGACGCGGGCACAGCAGAAGACAGGAAAGGTAGGTCCAACGGTGAGAGTCGCGACACATTTCTCAACGTTAGGTTCACAAGAAAATAAATTTTAACATTAAAAGAAGAAAAAACATGTAATTTTACAGGAACCTTCTTGCATTGATTACGCTCGCAAAGGGTGCCATTGTAAACCGGAAAAATGGAATTTCCATGTGGAAAAATTTAAAAAAACACCAGGAATCTATTACGAAGAAATTGGAACGCTATTCGTTACACGAGATATTTGGAGATTAGCAATAAAAATGGATCTTAAACCCATCATAGCAAGAGGACAAAAAATGAAAATATCATTGGTAAAGTTACTAGAAATCTGTCATGGAATGAAAGAAGAGGCACTTCGACCTATCATTACAAATTCATTACAGACGTTAATAAAAAAGATAGAAGATGATACAGATACCATATTCGACATAACAGGAACACATAAAAGTATAGTTATAAGAGGTTTAATTATGGTATCGTATAAGTTCTTTCACCGACTCCCCTGAGGGTTGCGGGCTCCCAACACCATCTACCCTTGGTCTTCTCTCGTATCCATTTGTCCCTGGTTCAGACCCCGCTGCCGGAGCTTGTCGCGCACCCGCTAGATGTCAGCACCTGGGACAGAAACAGTCGTAGTTCGTACGCCCTGCCTCTAGAGATACGTCCAAGCCCATTTGTGCTTTTACCATCTGCTGTGCTACAGCAATGCTTCTCGCTGCCGGAGCTCGTCTCGCACACGCTAGATGTCAGCACTTTGGGACAGAGGCAGTTGTAGTTCGTACGTCCTATTTCTGGAGCTACGTCAGAGCCCGTTGTGCTTTCATCAGCCGTGCTACGGCATCGAGAATCGAACCCGAGACATCTTCCCAGCCTTTCGGTCAGCACACCAAGGCGCTGGTTTCCTTTGGGCCTACTTTTCTAGGTGGGTTCCGAACCACCGGGGTCACAGAAAAATCACTCAGAAAAATTTCCCATTAATGCTCACAGTGGGAGGTGAGCCCGGCCACATCGCGCGCCACTGCGTGCGAGCCGAGCACGCTACCCACTGCACTACTGCTCCCCTCATAAGAGGTTTAATTAACGGGATCGAAAAAATAATAACAAAAATTTCTGGAAACATGGTGTCACGGCACTCCTTGCCTTGCCGGACGTTATTCCCGGGCGAGCCCGGGTTATTTGCAAAAACAAAAAAAAAAAACAAAAAAAAGGAAAATTTCCCTACGAAAAAAAAGGAAGTAGACCAAGTAAAAGAATACGGAGATTTATTATTGGGAATCCGGCGACTCGCCCACGCGACAATTTCGAGCGTGGCGAGGACGCGTGTTAAACAAGAATATAAAAAAATGAACGCAAAAGAAAAGAAAACGGTGCTAGTGATTTTTGGGCGCCAGTCGATATTGATCGACAAAATTTATAACTCTAAAGACTCGTGAAAAAGAAAAGAACAAATGATGGGGGGGGGGGGGGGGATTACAATTTCTGAGGGTCGTTGATTTCCCGGCGCGCGGGCCTCTTAATAATTACCCACGTCGGGTTTTCGGTACTTTTGAAAATAAATCAAACTCGCAATTAACCAGGGGAAATTACAATAAACGAAAAGAAGAGAAAATAAGGACGACGGGCTTGAAAAATCGCAGAAGTGTAGTGTTACGTCCTGACCCTCGATTTTTCTCATCTCGGCCAAGAAAAGCGCGGCTTTCCCTTTAACACGTTATTCGAGATAAAATCGGAATTGGCCAGGTTATTGCCCTGTTTTGAGCCTAATCTTGCGGAAAATTGCTCAGGATGGGCGGAGAGTGCATAATTTGGTAACAATGGCAAATTAATAAAATCTCACGAACAAAACTCTTTAATTTTCGCGAGATACATCGGAAAAGACTAATAAATTGTAATTCGGCAAAGTCGAACAAATAAACTCGTAATATAAAGGGACAAAAATGGTATGATCACATTCAATAAATTCTGAATAAAACGGGAACTAAACTGTTACTGACGCGGAAGAAAATAAACTACAGGGCCATCCTCAAGATAAGCCTCCTGGGGTTTATCCGCGCAAACTGCAAGGACAAACGAAATTATCGCGAGCACTAAAATGACCCCTATTACGACAGCTATCTTTAATTGGAAAAGGTCCATGGTCGATTGACAACTCTCGCAAGAACAAAAACAACACAGAATTTACTCGACCACGACTCGATTGAATTTTAATCACTCAAAGAAATTCAAAAATCTCCGAAAATGAATTTAACCACGGATAATGCATAAATTTATATTGGAAATGAATATCAAATGATAAACACAAAAAAAAACACTATTGATCCACTATTTTCCGGAAACTGAACATGAATGACTCAAATGAATTTAACTCGCGCATATTTCACTGAATTTACGAACACGAGCACTTCCTAGGAGAAAATAAATTCACACGAAAAATAATCCTACAATCGATTGAAACACGAACAGGTTTTTCGGAGCGATTTACTCGGAACATTGAAATAATCGAATTGCACAAACAAAAAATAAAAATAATTTTAAACGACGCGAAATAAATTGGACAAAGAATTGAACTTAACCATGAGGAAGATAAAATTGAGAAAATAATTTTGGTCAGACACTTTTCGCAAAACTGAAGTTAAATTGACATAACTCTTCACAAAACTGAATTTAACACAAAAATCTGAATTTCCATAAAACACAAAAAATCTGAATCTCCATAAAACTGAATTTAACACAAGAATCTGAACTCCATAAAACTGAATTTAACACAAGAACTCTGAATCTAAAACGACAAAAATAACGCGAAAAGGGAAAACAACGACGAAAATATTTCATAGACCTTCAACGGTGAGTAACCCGGTAGTTTCGGTTACGGGACTCGAGCCGTCATGGGGTGTCGACCGGGGTCGGAGACACCGCGCAACACGAACGAAAATATACTGACACATGCGAGAAAAAATTTTGAGATACTTACTACTTCGATGATTATGAGAACAAAGCGAGGTGTAAGGCCAGCAAAAATTGAATGATGACGACGATGAAAACGTTTTACGAGGTTGAACGTAATGGTGAATTTGTGGCAGGGCAAACAGTGTCCAACAAAACAAAATGTTCACACGAGAAAAAAAATATATTTTGCTCTTTAAAACACAAGGTCCAGCGAAAGGAAAATGAAATGTCTGTTCACAACAAAATAGGAATAAAAATATTGTCCGCAAAAATAAAATGGTTCACAAAAATAAAATTGTTCGCAAAAATAAAATGGTTCACAAAAATAAAATTGTTCGCAAAAATAAAATTGTTCGCAAAAATAAAGTTGTTCGGTATTGAAATCGGTTGAATAAAATAAAATAAAATACACTTGAGATACTGTGTCAAAAATGATGAAAAGTATATAAAGAAAAATAATTGACGCGACGAACAGCGATTCTGCTTAAAAATTTCTCCGGACTTTCTGAACGTTCTGACATACCGCGACTTCAAACTAAGATCTACTCTGGCCTCCGACTGCCAGCGATTCGTTACTTAAAATTTTCTTCCGACTCTGACGAACAATCCGCCTACTTAAGATTTCTCCCGATTCTAACGAACCACCCGCGGGCTCATTACCCGGTCTTATATAGGGTCCTCTAGGATGGCTTAGTTTCGGCGGTGGGGAGGTACGCCCTTAGACGCCTTAGACGCTCCAGGCTCCTCCGCCGCCTCCACCTCGCATCCCCGATGATCCCCTGGAATCTATATAATCGAAAATTTATACTTATGATTAACACGAATTCATCCTTATGATATAATATTCACTCCTGCATTCCTTTATAATAATTATTTCATTATTACCTAATAATCAGAAAACGAATTTTCTCATACATACGCCGTCTTTTCATGAAGACGCTCATTCTGTCTCTCTCATACTTACATATTTCGTATTTACTTTCTCACTCACTCTATCCCTCGTTTTGGAGGTACCACACAGTGGAGGAGTAAACCCCTCTACTTCATTCTGGTCACTCTCTCCTTCTCATCCCTCCACGCTTGCATTTGACTTCTCCTATAGGCCACGCGTTGACCCGTCATAGGCTCTCGATGTCACACACACATACATACACATCCATTCGTCTTTTCCCATTCGTACTCTCGTTCGGTGACAACTTCTCCTCTGTTTCTCTGTATCTTTCTCGCTCTGGATTTCGTTCGATCTTTCCTCTCATCCTATTCATTCCTATTTCTTTATAATTATTTACCATGCGGAGGTTCTGATGCAATGGTGTATGTCATGCTATTTCTTTTGGATTATAATTAATTCTTTCCAATAATTATACGAAAGGAAATTATTTTAGCGTATCCAAACTACTCAAAATTCTCATAATTATTAACCAGTTATTCAGATTCTACATTTGTTACAACAATTGATAATTCTATCTATGTACTCCGGATCTTGTGCAATTTTATGATTCCGGCTTTATCATTTCTCTTACTTGTCATTACAGGAAAGATCTATCTTCATGGTCACGCAACTATCACACATACATTCATTCATCAAACTCGTAATTATTATAGGAAAAGGATTCGTTCACAATTTTCATTTCCACATAAACCTTTACCCATGCATTACGAAATCTCCTGAAATCTTTGAATTTGGTCGTTGTTAATTAAAAAGGAAAACGTTAATTAAATAATGCGCTTGCTACGCTTTTGGGGTCTTTGTTGGATGCGATGCCGAATTTTGGTGTCGCCCCTCCTTCATAGGCGAGAGCTTGGATTCGTATGTTGATGGGACATACGCCTTCTGAATCCCAAGACTTGGGACAAAGCGCTGCTTGCTCTCTTTCTTTGACTATAGACTCGGCGTTCTCTTCGTGCAGCATAAACATTCAGTGCTCATTAAATTGGAGTCCAATAACAGTCCAAGCATAAACAGACATTCTCAAAAGTTTGTTTAATTTTGGTCGTCGATGATTGGGTGTTTCGCCGAAATCTTTCTTCCATCGAGTCTCCTCGACTCGACCAATGCGTTAATTTATCGATCACGTGCAGAGCTCATGTAGACCACCCATAAGAATTATCCGATGACTTTTTCCAGACGCTGTTCCCAAAAAGTCGTAACAAGGCTAAAACCTCCCATAATTTCGGAGCAAGAAAAAAAAGAAAAACAACAAAGATTCAAAGAAGAATTCTCTTCTCTTCGACCAATTTCGATTCATGGAAATCCCGACCTAGTTTAAAATAAAATTGAACATTTAAATGCAATTATCTATAATCTAACGCCACCTTTACCATCACCGATGACCTGACCCAGGTACCCATGCTCATTCTTGATTTTACATTTTTTTCATCCGTTCACTCACGTACTTACGGGAATTCAGTTCATAAAGTCTTCATTCGGGGATAAGGAAAAAGAGGATCACCGGTCACTTAGCTTTAGATGAGGCATACACGCTCTGTCTCTCCTGCTTTCCTTCTCACACACACCCAAAGAGACCGCCTGTGGTTCTCACGAAGGCAAAGACTTTGCACTCAGCCTGTATTAGTGTCCCATGCACATTGCTTTTCGTTGTGCACAAAGGCCCACCACTTCTGAGTAATCTGATGCCATGGCCAAAGATTTCTTCAGCATCGACGGATGTTTTTCTTCACGCCCGACGATAGACGTTTTGTTATAAAGAGTTGCGATATCGACGCCGCCATGGCGTCACCTCTCGATAATTTATGCTCACTTAAGACCATATTCGTGTCGACGGCTTGATTTGAAGACAGCCCGAACTATCCGAGTTCTCCAGAGAAAAAAAAAACGTTTCTCTCGTATGACCGGGTCCCTTTCCTCGTATTGAATTTTATTGAGAATTACAAGACATAAGTAATCTCAAATCGATGCAAAAGTCCCGAAAGTCGCGGGACGTAACAGTAGAAAGGAGGGTCGCGCTGCGTCACCACACGCTCACGGATTAATACAAAAAAAGCAGTATTTTGTCGCAAAAAAAATGTTCAATGGCAGCAGAATGAAAAAGGTAATGGAAAGGGCTTACTTTATCGCTGGAAGGATTTCCACACGCTTCAATTCTCGCTCGCGATGCTACTCGTGGTCCTCGATGCCGACAATGGCGGTTACGACCACGTGTTCGCTTTCTCTTGCTTTATATGACTCGATACAATATTATTATTCGCTGTTACTCTTGACTCTTTACTCTATGCTCGCTCTCGCCGAAGTGACGAGCTCGTTCTCTTCTTCACCGGGACAGCTCGTGGGAAAAGGATTCGGGAAAATTCGGGTAAGATCGGGGTCAAAGGGCCTGCGCAATATTAATATGGGTCATCGGGGGATCGATAATCGATGGCTTATTGGGCCACCGAAGTCGCCGTCGCTGGCGCACGCGCCTTCGATGATGGATTGCCCGGCAGGTGCTGCCGACGATGGCACGCGACGATCGACTCGGTGACAAAGATCGTAGGGGGAAGGGGTGAGGGCTCCCTGTGGACACTGGCTCTCTCGATGGCGTAAGACTTGACGTTGCGCGCTTTATGCTAATTTTTCCCACTCGCCCGATATACCGACCGGGCCCTCGCAGATGTTTGGCTTTTCTCGGTGTTCGATCCGTGTGAGGGCCTCGGCGCGGTGGTGTGAGTGGGATTCTCGGCGAAGACTGGGATAATATGCGGCGTTGTCCTTGTAGCTCTTTCTTTTTCGCCGTCCACAGGGTTTCTTCTAATGCGTTTTGTCGGGGATTTGTGGGTCGACGGGATTCTTAAGGATATTATCGGGTTGGTATGGGACTTCGGGGATGGTGAAAGAAGAGCGACGAGGGACGACGGGGTTTCGATAATTGTTCGAGGCTTGGTGATTCTTATCCTATTTTACATTTCGCGGGTATTGACGGCGTGTGGTGACGTACTTCGGCGAGGCTTATGCCTCGTCTGTGACGCAGTGTCACAATGGATACAAGCGACATCCAAGAAATCAACGAGAAAATAAGCGCAATTTCGAGAAAACAAATGTCTACGAACGACGCGTTAACAGAAAATTTACAAATTGTACATCCCAGCTCAAAAGTCTTCAACGAAATGTTAGCAAACGAAGACCAATTGATACAATAAATATCAGAAATACAGAGCGAACTCTGTAACAAAACGAAAGAAATAACGTCCAAGCAAATAATAAACAAAAAAAATAACTACAATAAGTATAATGGTACAGTCATTATGGGACGAGATAAAACAGCTATCAAATTTTCTAATGGATCTTAAACAAGGGATAATTAGCCCAATAATGTCTCCTAAAGAATTAATAGAATATTTAATAAAAGCATGGCCTCACTTACCAAGAGGATTTCAATTTCCAACGCCATTGGATCGTCATAAAATGAGCAACCTGATCAAGGTTACTAATATAGATGAATTTAGCAGTTCAGAGGTACTTATCCTAGTTCTAAGAATACCATTAATAGAATATACTGAATTCCATATTAACAAGGTATGTCCACTACTCTCGAGGATAGAAAATAAGACATTTCTATTTATAGAAAGATCGGAAAAATACGCAATAATTAATCGAGAGCAGAAAAGTTATTTACCCCTAAGTGGCAAAGAATCGCTCGACTGTAAACATGACTCAAAGCAATAATTCTGTAACCCAAAACACGCAACTCAATTTATACAAGCCGATGCCCCTTGCGAAATACATGCATATTGGGGACAGAGTATGGAAAAACTAAGTTGTAAACGGCGGATAAACAATGCTCATCGCATTAGAACAAGACGGGACGCTGAATACTCGAGTCGAAATTTAGCGCCCGCTTAGAACCTCCAATATCCTCATTTCGAGGTTTTGAGAGGGTCTAGAGAGGATCATTTCGCATAGAAAATGAGATCCTCTTTAACGCCTCAAGCTTTCCAAAAACAGACAAATCGCACCTATTGAGGCTGAAATGAGGATCTTACGAGAACCTCACTAAACCCTCACTACACCCGGCCGCCTGTACCCGTGTCGAAATTTTCCACTTTTATCCGGGGCCTAGTTTGGATTTCCATCAGGGCAAATTGGCATAATAAATATAGTTTATCATCTATAAATTAGCAATTAAAAATCATCGATGAATTAAATTAATACTGTTCCATTATTTTCAAAAATCTTGTAAATTTTCAAAAAAAAAAGTCACCGACCGGGACTCAAACCCACTATCTTTCAATCCGTGAATTCAGCACTTCTGATCCTTAAATAATTAATTTTTAAAATAATTAACGCTCTGGGAATTTTTTTTTTTACGAATGTTTCCGGCTTCGTAGTCCGGACGTTATTCCGTGGAAATTGATTTTTTTCCTACCTGAGATTTTAACTGAGACCTACCTAACGACCTACCTAACGACTGACACGCTACCACTACGCTATTGATTCCTTATGACTTTTTCGTATTTAAATGACATTAGTCTACAAGTTCTAATGGAAAAGCGCTGTCTCACCGGGTTGCATAGAACAGCGTGATATTCAGTAAAAAGGTGATATACAGTGAAAAAATTTATTCAATTGTTAAATAACAAACGGGTTTCATAAGAAATAGGTGAATTGCAATTATAAAATTCATTTGTGGAATATTGAAAGTGTGAGCAAGACAGGATGGTGTAAAAAAAAATACAATATTCATGTAATCAATTTACTTAGGGTACTTTAGTTAAAAATTACATTTATCAAGATCCATGTATAGTTCAAAAATTAAAATTGTTATATGGGCTTGTGAGACGATGTGCAAGGTGGTAGTAAGTGAAAGTTTTACTCACTTGTTAATTAACAATTGAGTTCAAAATGGGTGCAGGCAATTAAAGTTTCAAAATTAATATCTCGAATCTTTATATTCTGAATAGAACAGAATTATGTATACAAAAACCTTAATATTTATACAATTAATTTACCATTTTCACGTTAGTTAACAAATATATTTCTCGAGAACCACGTGTAGTTTCAGCATCAAAATTTTTATGTAAGACTGTGAATTTTATTTGATATAATAAATACATGTGAACAATAAAAATTTTATTTAAAAAAAATTAATTAACAAATGGGTTTCATAAGAACTAGGTGCATACAATTATAAAATTCATTTGTGAAATATTGAAAGTGTGAGCAGGACAGGATATTATAGAAAAAATACAATATTTATGTAATCAATTTACTTAGGGTACTTTAGTTAACAATTACATTTATCAAGATCCATGTATAGTTCAAAAATGAAAATTGTTATATGGGCTTGTGAGACGATGTGCAAGGTGACAGTAAGTGAAAATTTTACTCACCTGTTAATTAACAATTGAGTTCAAAATGACTGCAGGCAATTAAAGTTTGAAAATGGATATCTCGAATCTTCATATTCTGTAAAGAACAGAATTATGTATACAAAATCCTTAATATTTATACAATTAATTTACCTTTTTTACGTCACTTAAATATTTTTCTCGAGAACCACGTGTGGTTTCAGCATTAAAATTTTTATATAGAAATGTAAGACTGTGAATAAGGCGATACTAAGTTGAGGCATTGGCTATAATTATTTCCTATTTTCTATTTCAGTATTATATTTAATATTTTTTCGCATCTTGGAAATGTAATTGTACGTGTTGCTGAAATAGTATATTGTGCATCAAGGGCGTAAAGTGGGCTTTTTAGACTGAGTACTGCAACCACACGAGGTCAAAAAGCCCACTTAGCCCTTGCATGGTGCACACTATATTTTTTGTTACACATGTACTGATTTCTGCGTTTTTTATTCTCATGTATTAGTCCAGTCAAATGGTGCCTCAAAAAGGGTCCTCTGTGCATTTTGGGTAGGTAGCGATTTTTTTTCATTTTGTAGGGGATCGGCCATGAGTGTAAAACTCAGTTTCCGAGATTCTAGCAGGTGAGGAACGACCGCCATGTTGAAATGAAGGGTGTAAATATTTTTTTAAATTTATCTCCGTAACCATGAAGCTGACAAAAACTTTTTGAAGACCTTATTTGTGCCTGATAAAATTATCTACAACTTTATTGCATAACTTCTTGCGCTAAAGTTAATAATAAAAAAGTTATAAGCAAAAAAAGATGATAAATGAGAAGGTAAAATACTTTGAGGCCAGATAATTAATTAATTGAAAATCTTACAATAAAAATACCTCTTACCTTTTTTATGCAGCATTTCGTAATAAAGAATTTCACAGATTCAATTTTTTTATTTGGTTTGTTTTTCTTTGATTTTTTAGCGTTGTGATAGTCCAGTGTCAAATGGTGAAACTGTGCAAAACCAATGAAAATCAAACCAAATAAAAAAATTAAACCGGTCAAATTGTTTATTACGAAATTCTGGATAAAAAAGGTAAGAGATATATTTGCACTGAGCGTCATGAGTATTTGATATAATGTATAAAATTATGATTCTGGAGGACTTCGAGGTTCAAAATGAGAACTCGAGAGTGGGCCGGACGTTATGAGTATCAAAATGAGTGCTAAATCATGAAACCAGAGGACTTGGGAGTCCCTAAATGGAAGCTCGAGCTTGAAAAGTTATAAAAGAGGCTTTGAATGGACGCTAATTTTCGACATTGGAGGACTTGGAGGTGCAAAAGAGAAGTTCGAGGAGCAAATGGGATATAAGTAGGATGTGTTGGATGCTAAGAGTATTAAATTGGACGCTAAATTTCGACTCGGGTATACATAGCGCGCGTCAACCAAACAATCACGATAAAATGCAAAGAAACCGCTATAAAATACGTAACAATACATGATACAGGCATACTGGCTTTGGACGGGAAATGTTTCGTCAACTCCGAAAATTTTAGAATAGAAACGTTAAAAGAAAGTAATCAAGAAGAAGTCGTAACCTTCCTACCACCGTTCAATCTAACATTTTTATCATACGAAACAAAACGACCTCATCCTTCTATTGCACATTACAGTGATAAAATAATTATGGATCCATCGGAGATAAACAAAATAAGAGAAAGAATCGAAAACGTCAATGCTAATTTGAATATCAAAGATGATGCAACATATAATCATATTATAGGAAGTTATACGCTGCATGGCATAGTAGCTACAATAATAATACTGTTTGTTATATATATGTATGTGTGACGCCGTCGCGTGCGAGCCACCCCAGAGGCAAACAACCCTGCCGACGCAGCAGAAAGCCTCCCGCGTGCAACGAAACGGAGGATAAATCCGAACATGAACGTTACATTCAAAAGAAATACGCCACAAACGGGTACACGATAAAAAATAAAATAAAATTGGGAATTCTATCGTACACGATTAAACGATTATCTTGAGAAAATATAGAATAAGGTTTTATTTTAAGAATTGTTGTATGAATAGCACATTGTAAGCCAAGAGACGACAATGCACAGTATTGACGCCGAAATTAGTAATTTCGTCTTCCAAAGGGGGGTTGGGTGTAGAAATTTTTGCACATTTTGCAATTGTGCAAAGTCAGCGGTTTAATGGTGACTTTGCAACACACACGTCATCAAGCGGACGATCGTACGATTTCCCCTGTCCAGAAAATTCAACGAAAAGTCATTACAGGGATAATATAAAAAAGGCAGTCTTTGGTCGGCAACAGGGCTGTTCAATTAAGCGAGCTATCCTTAGCGGAAGCTATGGTCAAATTGCAGTCAGTCGGTCTCAAGGCAAAATAATCAAGAACAACATTATAACCAATACTTCATCTTGATCGAATATACTAGACCGTTTTTTTGTAATACTTGAGTTGGAGATTTACTTAACCTTGACAATCACCTACAAACCCGTCCTCGACGATTTCATCCCCACGTGACGAAATTCGCGGGCTCAACAATAGTGATTTTCGAAAAATATTCGGGTACCAATAGAATTAGAGCCGATGAGGTTACAGGGTCCAAAAAAATCATCGTTGTAGTTATAGATATGGAAATTCATAATGCGATTTAAAAATATTTTTTTACAAAAATGGTCGAAAAATTAGGAAATAAATTTTTTGTCACTTAACAAATACAATTAATGACTGAAATTATCGACTTACGGAAACCGTTTTTTGTTATTGCTATTTCTGTTTTTGAGACAAAAAATTAAAAAAAAAAAACCTCTTCATCTTTATTAGTACCAGAGATACACTTGTTTTAATTATTAGCGATTTATTATCAGCGTTAATAATATTATGACTGGAAACAAATACTGTACCTCGTCCATACCTCAAAGATCAACCATGAATTTTTTCATTCAGATCTGAGCTTCAGTTTCGTCAAAATTAATTATTGAATTGAAGCAAAATTGAGGAGTCGCGTTCCAGCGGCTCCGCGGTGGTGCGGCAAGGTGGTGGGGTATGCGTGATAAGGTATACGTGACTTGGTGTAAGGTATGCGTGAGCTGACAGGCGTGCGTTACTTGCTAAATGAATATGTCTGGTAAAAATAATCGTAGAAGGATATTTTTTTTTGTTTTCAGCTTTTTTTAACTCAGCGATCGGAATATGATGTCAGTTTTTTTTATTTCAATCAATGCTTCATGATTTTTTTTTTCTTTTTTAATAGTAAGAAATAAACGATAAATTTCTTTATTGCTATTAATTATTTTTTATTCAGCGATATACAGTGAGTAACGAAAGTATTCGGACACCACGGTCTGTTGGAATCAATCAATGTGTATCATGTTTGTTTCCCAACGAAACTTTTTTTTTTTTTTTAGTAGATGAATTAGCGATTTCCATTAACAATAATATGTCATAAAATTATTTTTATACGTAGTCTTTAGATAGTTTTTCAATTATTGAACAGAATCATGCACGATTTTAGTGTTACAAAAATAGTCGGACACCTTTGAGATATTATTAGTTAATAAATTATCAACTGTGACGAACCGAGGTATCGCTACCTGCGGTCATTGCAACACAACAGAGTCATCAGATCCAGAGAGTACGCCGACTCTTGCGACAGTCACTCTCTGGAAACTCGAGCAAACCGCGCGTCAGCAGATTCCTCTTTTCGTCCTTGGACTCTTGCTACCTTACCAAATGACCTAGATTATTCGACCCCTTGCATCACTTATAACCTGGATTATTGGATCCCTTGCATAACCAGATTTCGTAAATCATCGAGACCTACATCCATCGATGATTTCTCAATCCACCCCCACGAGACCCTTGTAGCCGGACGCCCAAAGCTAAAGAGGGTTCTCTCGACATATTATCAAATTAGTCTTAATACGACGCTCTTAGCAATCGGTCGAGAGATCCCGTTCCTTAGCGGCAAGTCCGTTCGCGTACTTAAGTTCTCGCGGGCGTGATTGACGTGATCTTCTCAAACCCTTGTTGTAGACAAGTGTATAAGAACTCATTAAGTGAAGGAACACCTTAGCGGCGCTTCACTTCCTCTGTGATATAATTGTTCGTGCCAATTACCTTAGCGGCATTGCGCGTCAGTGTATCATAGAGTTTAACATTTGTACCGACTCAAACTATTATTGTAAAAGTGACTGATCTATCTGTGTTCTTGAATAAATATATTCGTATGAAACCACCTGTACTCCTTCATTGCATCACAGCTCATGTGATCATCACCAACTATAGCTATATACAAGGTGAGGTGCTACCCAGCTTAAATAGGACAGAGAATCCATTCGCCGGGGCCTTTGACTTCAACGAATAAAATAATAATAAGTTACCACGGGATAAATAACCCGTGTGTAACACAACCAACGTTTAATATTTTGTAGCGTATCCCTTTTGATTTTCTACGTCTTTCAGAAGTTCCGGCATATTTAAAATAATTTTTTTTTAATATTCCACGCTTATTTGTTGCCATTCTTCTTGAAGTCTCATTTTTAATTCGTCTCTTATCCGTAGAGGTGCTAAACGAACTTTCTCGTCTAATTTTTTCCATAAATTTTCGATGGGATTTAAGTCGGGAGATTGAGGTGGAGGGTCGAGCACTTTTGGGCAATTATACAATAAATATTCTTGCAGAATGCCCGCTTTGTGCTTCAGATCATTGTCCTGATAAAATGTAAGCCGATCTTGAATCCTCATTTGCGAACCACTTTGTAATAAATTGTCTTTTAATAACTTCAAGTATTTATTCTTATCCATAATGCCTTCGATAAAGACCAACTTTCCAACGCCAGGAGTCGAAATGCACCCCCAGACGAGTACATTGCCGTTACCGTGCTTAAACGTAGCGCGTAAATTTTTCAATTTTTTGCGTAAAAGAGTACGGAGGTAAAGACGAAGCGTGGTGGAATGACGTTATTTTTTGTGACGAGAGCAAATTTAACATTTTCGGATCCGATGGACGCGCTATGGTGTGGCGTAAGCCCAATACGGAGTTGAATCTGCCTTCATAATAATTAAGGGCCTTAATAATAAGGACCTTTATTTATAATGCAATGACCCAAGAAATTTGAAATTCGAAGTATAAATGACAATTTTTCGTGAAAATTGACGAATTTATAAGATTTTCCAAAATATTGGGTCAACACCGACTAGACGTATGAAAACTCTGAACAACGAGTCTTTCTTTATTGCTGTACGTCGAAAATTGGCGGAGTGGTATTTGTCCGCAAAATTACATGTGATTCTTGTCGATGAGAAGATTCCGACCCTCACGGAAAAACACTCGATTTTTGAGTGTATATCCTCAAAGCTGAGAGTTTACACTAAATTTTGGGTGTAAATATTGATTTTTGGGTGTATACACTCTATTTTTGAGTGTAGATCCTTAAAATCGAGCGTTTCCACTAAATTGTTGGTGTAATATTGATTTTTAAGTGTACACACTCGTTTTTTGAGTATGTATCCTCAAAGTTGGGTGTCAATTTCGATCGATTCGGATTTTGTTCAGTGTTAACTCTTAACATTCAGTGTAAATCTTCAATCGTTGAGTGTAAACACTTGCTTATTCAGTGTGAAATCTCAATTTTGAGGATCAACACCAAAGGATCAACTCCAAAAATTGAGAATCGACTCTCAACTTCAAGTTTTCATTTGAACATTGAGAGTCAACACTCTCATATAGAGTGTCAGACCCTAAAAACACTCAGATACTGAGTGTTAATTTTCAAAGTTGGGAATCAACACAAAATGTTGAGAAGCGAACATCACTCTTATATAACTTCAATTTAGGTTTGATCTACCGGATGTTATAAAGAAATGGCTTTTAATTCACTGTGTCCATTTACAACATAATAGAAAGTTATCTCACTCTATTATCAACTGCGCACCCTGAATCTTTGAGTGCTGCGATCATATAAACCATCCGAAATATTTTTAATTATAGTCAGTTACTTCCACTCATTATTCTCTGAGCTTAATTCATTCATCGGTCACGTAACTCATTGTACTTTCACACTCTTGTTTGAATTTAACTGGTTTGAAATATAGTTTCACTTATGCGACCTTTTAATGATTACGCTTGGGAGGATCTCGCATCTCCCAGATCATTGCATGCTGATTTTTATGTATAAAAACCAGGAGTCTTTAAAATAATTTTTTCAAATCACAGTGTATTATATATACTTTAAAACTGTGTGAAACAAAAAAATATATAAAACTATGTTAAACAAGAAACTATAAAACTATGTTAAATAAAAAATATATTAATTGCGTGCAATAAATACTTCATTTCTGAAATTTAGGAGATTTAAGTTTGTTTTACGTTGACAGTTAATTCTCAACTTAACTCTCAAGATGCGATTTAACCCTATAAGCTTGGGCGTTAACCCTCAAGTTTAACCCTGTATTCCCTCAACATTAACCCTATATTCCAGTGTTTACGCTCAATTTCAGTGTTGACCCTCAAGTTTGGAGTACGAAATGATCATCAAATTGAGTGTCCATTTGGGTGTCGTTTTGAGTGTTTATTTGGGTGTTTTTTTCAGAGTTTTTTTCCATAAGGGTAACCTTGTCGCGTGAGAAATAATTTCACGGTGACCAAACCTATCCTAGCAAAAGATAAACATGCATTGGAAATCGACGTATATGAAAGTGAACCGCAATTAATTGATTATCGATATCCAATAAGGCACATTGTGAAATATTTTAGAAATCTAAATGTGTAACTTTACGATTTTGACCGCTTTTTTCACTTGTAAACGTAAGGCTACCTCACATATAATAAAGACTCGCAAAAAAAATATGTCGTATTTTCTATATTTTCCTTTCCTAAAGTATCCGTATTAGAAATATTTGAGAATCAATCATTTTCACTGATTCAATCATCAGTGTAATTATCATTGATCCAACCAGTGAATTTCTCTATTTCAATCAGTGATTTTTCAATGCATGATTTCCAGTGGTATTTTACGTATACCCAATAAGATTTGTAAATATGTTACGAATTAGGTCGGTAATTATTACAGAACATTGATATATTACTGTTTAGAAAAATTTTAAACATAATAAATACGTATAATTTGTTACTTAAAAGTGCCTTGTAACATTTACGTAATAAATTGTACGTAATTGATGCGTTTTCCAGCCTACTAAACTGAGATATACTACTGTTCAGCAAACGTTAAAAAACCAATCGATAAGATTTGTACGAGTCTTGAGTATATATAAAAATCTCGGAATCGAGTGATGAGAATTTTACATATCAATTTTATATAACTGTTATATTCTGTGACGTGACATTTTGCGCCCCGTCACATGTGTGAACTGTGTGCGGTCAGGAGGTCGGATTTACGACCTTGGGACGGCGCACGTTCGACTCTTACGCCGAGGTAAAATAAGATCGGTTATCTTATGGTCGGGAATTGGTCACTAATTTTGTGTTTTGTCATTGTTTTGTTACGGAGTCAAGTCCTTTGTTTTAATAAAATATAATTGTCCACGTTAGTAAAGAATCTCCGTATAATTTTCAGTAAAATATAGAACTTGTCATTTATAAAAGATTTCAGTTTGCTGTATTCCGTAAAGATAAGGTTTTGGAATTCAATCTAGTATTTAGTCGCTCACGGGATGGTTACCTGAAGCTCGGCAAATAATGGCTACCTAGCGTCTATTGAGGCTCACGGTTATCTGAAATTTGGCTGGCTATCTATTTTTGGTGTTGTCGGGAGGCTGATCGCCTCGCAGATTTAGGTTATTTTTGGTAAGTATGGTTGACTCGGAGTTTTGCCGATTAATGCAGGCGGGTCGCATGACATCTGCGACCGCGGGTACTGGATGCCGGGGAGTGAGCTGGAAAATGGGTCGAAATATTACTGTGTCACCCTCCTCCCACGACTTCCCAGCCTGGCGCTGGACTAGCCTGTTGTTATTGCGGGTATCGCGGACCGGATCATCTCCGGCGCCTCTGTATGTTGGGGTTTATGGGACTGGCGAAGATGTGTGAGATGACAATGATGTCTCTAGGTTGCTGGGGCCCGCGTGGACAGTGTCGGTGGCCACCGCCATCCACGGGCAGGACCCTGACCCCATCCAAGTCAGTAACCGGATCCCCGGGGAAGATACCCGCGAGGCAACGTAATTACTGCCGGCAGAGCAAAGAGGGTTTTTCAGCTTTCAGCCAAATAGTTCGGGTACACCGTTTGAATTACGCCCCCTTATCACGTCCTCGGCCAAATCGCCAAAGCTCTCGGACGCGAGGGACTACGGCGAAGTGGGAGAGGAACGGAACGGCCAATTAGCATAGAGGAACATCGAGGGGCAGCGTTGACGCTAGGAGGGACAACTAGAGCGCCAAGGGCCGAAAAGAGGGGAGAGCATCGACCCCGAGAGAGCGACGATCGAGCATCGAAAATCACTTCTTCCCGACCAGTCAAAAAGTATAGACGTTTATTCAGTAAGCAAGAGTCAGTGCGTCATCTCAAGTACTTCGCGCAAAGGCCTGGAAGACTCGAGATTCGGACTCGACTCCTAACATCGAGATACTTGGTGAGACCCAGCTCCATACTTATTGTACAGGCGATAAACTTATTCACTCGTGTTAGCCGTGTGGCTTTTTCTCTTTTATTTGGTTTGGTTTCGGTTTATCGTATGTCGATTTTGGTAATTCTATAGTATACGAGTAGGTGTGTGCCCGCGAATGAGATCATCGCCTCATTATCAAGTCACTCTTTTTGTTCCGTTCATACTATTCTTTGGGTATTATTCTTTTGTATTATCGTTTCGTATTATCGTATCATTCAGGCATTTGGTCCGTCTTATATTTTTCGTGATTATTTTGGCTCTCGCGACTTATTCCGGTAATTTAATATCGTTCATTTATTCGTGTTTATCGCATCACACATTTTGTTGAGTGTCGTTACAAATTCGCCTCGTGTGCGATTAAATATCTGGTTCTCTCGTGGCGGTCTTGAGCGTCGAATATCGCACCCGGTTATCTTGTGGTTATCTTTGAGATCTGGTGATCTCGGCTATCTTTTGGTTATATTTGAGATCTGGTGATCTCGGTTATCTTTTGATCTATCGTTGAGATCTTGTATCTCAGTTATCTCGGTTATCTTTGGCTACTTGTGAGATCCTGTATCTCGGTTATCTCGGTTATCTGTGGTTACCTGTGTGATCTGTGAAGATTGGCGAATCTACGGTTATCTGGAGTTGGTACGATATTCGCGCGTCAGATTAAGCTTACGTTATTTGACCTAAGTCCTGAATTCGAGCATTAGGAAGTTCTGTAACTCAGGACGACGTTAACGAACTCATAAATTGCGTCTTAATTTTTCTGTGAATTCCGGTTATATTTCATTGTGTTTTCTCGAGCCTAGTATATTAAGTAAGCCTGTAATTTCTTGTGGAAGATACGCGTGAATTTTGATTTGTCATCGTCATTTCGTTATCGTTGAGTCGCGTCGAAAGAGACGCGTTTTGTTCATTTCAGTCAGGTTACCTTTGTAATCCGCCCACAGTTTGAGTATTTCGTATCTTTGGCTCTCGGGAGCTCGTATTCATTTTGTTAAATTTGTAAATCTAAGTTAAGCACGATTTTATTGTACAGCGCCGAACGCACTGTACATCCCCGTCGCAATACGTGCGGGTGATCACCGGGACCGATTAAAAATAAATTAGTTTCCCGAAGCACCGCGTTGTTCTTTTTCACCTAAGGATCCCGCCCCTCTACCATAATCGTATCGTTTTTGGTGAGCTTAGCCGGCATTCTGTACTGACTCAATTTTTATCTATCGAGTTGCCGGCTATTGAGAGCGAAAAATAAATAAGCCATTCGTTCATGGATGGTGGTAACGAGCGAGATTCGTTCGTTACCTGGCGCTTAACTCTCGAATAGTCGGAGGTTACGTATTTTCGGTTAGATTGGGATATCGTATTCGGGTCATCATTTTTTTTGTAATTTGTAAAATTGAGCTCAGTTGTCTGGGTCGAAAAATTGAAAAATTCCTCATAATTCATAGTTTTCTGTAATTGTTTCATCACGCAAAGATGTATCAACCACGTCAACAATGGTATGTCAATGTTACGTCATATCGTGGGAAGTAAAAAATATGTCATCTCTGATACGTAAAATTTCCATCTTTTTTATACATCACAAAGATGTAACTAAGAGATGGAACAAGTATATTTAATTTACGTGAACGATGGAAAATTTACGAGACTGTGATGACAGTTATATTATGTAGTCGTTACATCGATTGTGATGTAAAAATTCTGTAAATGATCTGAGCTGTGTTTGCTGCGTAGAATGCGTTATACAATCAGTCTTCGACAACCCATAGCTACACGATCCAGGAGTGCGATTACGTGCACCGATCGGATCCGATGTCGGAAACTCGAGAACTAAACTGTGCAGCTGACACCAATCTATGTACGTAATGAATCCATGGTCTGGGGGAAAATATTGCCGGGACGCTTGCGATTGACATTTAACCTTAATTATCTATATTTAAAGTCATGTTTGTCGTAATAATTGGTAATAACTATATTTATTCTTAAATCCTATTTTCATTGATATAATGGATTTTAATATGACGCATTAACTGTGTTTGTGATTATATGATATAAATTTTTGTGACATATAATTTTAATAAACTTATCATAATCTCTAATCATCTCAATAACCTTCGTAACTGTTAATAAATCATTGATTATAGTTGCACAAAGATGAGGGTAACAAATGACCATTGGGCAATTCTGGTGGACTTTGCTGAATCGAACAACGAAATTATAACGATCAAGCATAATGGATCAAGAGGACGTGAGAACTTGGATACTAAATGGACGGAACTCGCTAAACTCCTTAACTTGGTTGGCGACGGGTCAAAGACTGTTGCTGAGTGGAAAAAAGTATATACACTTATGACAATTAGCATTTTGATCATTCTAAACGTATACCCCATATAACCATGAAATATTTGTTTCTGTTATAGTCACTGAGCGATTGGAAATCTTCTACCAAAAAGAAGTATGCAACAATTCGCAGCAGTCAAACCGGTACCGGAGGTGGACCAGGCTCACAATTATTGCTGACTGACATTGAGCTGCGGCTCTTACAAATAATGGGCCAGGTAGCACTTGACGGGGACCATGGAATACACGAGTACGGTCTTACACGAAAAGAGGTAAAAATTTTATTGTGGAGTTGGCTTTATACCTCGAACAATTAGTGAAAATACCGTACTTTTTTTATTAAGTACGTTATTTTATAAGCTTGCAACAATCCTGAGCTCAGATGACATTAAGGAGCTTCTTGACATTAATTTGGTGCGGAAAGGGGAACGTTATGGTGCGGCGCGTGCGTCGTGCGGGGCAGGTTGCGTTCGGCATTTGTTTCACCAAGCCATTACTCATGCTCAATTCTGTTTACAAGTATATTTCACAATCGGCACGGTGAAAAACTTTC
Organism: Rhorus exstirpatorius; assembly: GCA_963564615.1. Lineage (NCBI taxonomy): Eukaryota > Metazoa > Arthropoda > Insecta > Hymenoptera > Ichneumonidae > Rhorus > Rhorus exstirpatorius. The sequence goes on along the minus strand of OY751321.1, from coordinate 1,968,124 downwards.
TTTATAGGCAAATTGTATCTATGAAGGTCTAATCTATCGTTTAAGGGGGGACAGTACTGAAATTGGAATTTTTTTTGTTTGTATATGGATATTTTTCAAATCTTGACAACATTTATGAAACTTTTGAACTAGAAACTGACAAAAACTCAGAGTATGTAGGTCAAATATTTTGTGAGTTATGGCTATTTTTCTAATTCTAAAGTATACTTCTTAAAAATGTTCCCTGCGCATACAGTGTTATCGCAGAGGGTTGAAATTTGTTCCTCGCACATATACTACCATAATCTAAAAATTTGCGGAAGGAATTTTCAAATAGACTTTATTTGGCTATTCAAGATATTACCAATGCAGAGGTATTTAAAAAAAAAAACGTGTGAGTTGGCGTTGGAACTCACGAAATTTGATGTGTAAACATTTGAGCTCGCGTCAGTTTGGTGTGGGAAAATTGAGGTCGTGCATTGGTTAAGGAGGTACGACTAGTATGAAGAATCCAACTGACGGACTTGAATTTTTTATATGTTTTTGCCGAATACTTTATGCGCCTATTGCCAAAATTTGAGCTATATTAACCGTTTAGTTTATTCGTAATAAAATTGCAAAGTCGAGCAGTTTGAGTTACTAAAGCACGTCGTCTTATGGAGACGGTTAACCGGAAGTGCTGTGATCACGGTTTTGCTGCTCACGTATCCAACTACACCCGTTGAAAAACTGAAACTTGATAGATTAGATATAATAGATATTGTAAAAAATTGAAAAATTACTCTTCACCGTGTAGTTCTGGCACTACATCATAAAAAAGTTTCAATTTCCGGTTGTAAATGTTCAGAACGATCAAATAGCACCCACAGACTTAGCAACGTCGCGAGTAACAGCTGATGGGTTTCGGCGAACATAACCTAGCTTTGTTTTGATATTAGCAACGAAGATAGAGTCATCTTCGTTGGTCACGTATACCAACTTATAGCATCGCCAATGCGACGTTGCCAAGTGTTTACTTCAAATTCCATCATGTTATTTATGGAGTTTTATTATTTATCACGTATCAATTATATGTATAATTATCATTCTACCGATCGTATTAATTCCACTGAGGTAATTCAAGTCTATTTTAATAGGTTTTCGGCTGATTTTAAAAAATGTTTTTTAGTCCGTTTTTGTGGTAGACATGTCATTATTATTATGATGGAGACTACTATCGAGTCGTTGACAATCTAATTTTTCAGTTTTTATTAGTTCATGCGCAATAAATTAATCATTTACCACAAAATTTTTCACATTATAATCGATAATATGAATAATCAACGCAAATAAACATAAATCAGAACAACTGTGGGTAAAATAAATTTAGACTTTTTTTTGACTCCAAAGAACTAGTCGCACCTCCTTAATCTTAGCCCGTACCATCAGCTATCAGCTGTCGAAACACACACATTCACGGGCTCTCACACGGACCACGGTGCGCGCTGTACGCTGCTCACGCCTGCGCGGGGCCGATGTCCTATACATAGAAGTGTTGGTTAGCCCCCACCGTGTGGCGCTCTCACACACACATTCACGCGCTCACATAGACACGGATCTTACGCTGACGGTCGAAGTTTTACATCTGACGCTCGAAGTCCCAGCTAGCCCCTACCGTAGACCGAGCGCTAAGATGTTTACACATCAAAATATAATTTGTCGTACATTATGTACCAGAAAATGAGTTCTATTGACACTACGCCAAATTCCTTCCAGCAATTTCAAGATAATGTGCCCTAGAATATGTGTTTCGAAGGGGAAAGTGATCGGACTAAAACTAATGCGCAGGAGATTTTTTTGAATACCGAAAAATACAATTCCGAAATAAGCGCGATTGAATGAATTTTTCTTGGAACAATTCCTAAGAAGCAAAAAGTGAATGGGAAAGGCTGAAATTTGTTCTGTGAAGATTCCTGACGAATTGTAGTTGATATTGGAGTTTATTTATGGCCATTACAAGCTATCACTATTGGAAAAATTGTACAACTCACAAGAAGAGAGGTATAGATCCGGATGATGGATTCAGTTCAAACTCCTAGAAGTTACTTGTTGGGGCAAAAAATGAAACCTATGCTGTTCAATTCAATCTCATAGGTCTTTCTTCTTTGTACGAGCCCAAATTTGTGATATTATTGAGCGATTCATCGATTACCTGCGATGATCCAATATATGTCATTCTAATTGAACCCAATCACTCATGTTGATAAAAAGCAGCTGATTTACAATAAAAACATGTTTCTGTTTTACACAATGGAATTATCACAAGCCTCATCTTTAAAATTCACAATTTCTAGCGAAAGACGCTGCTGTCAAGTCTTTGTCGCTGCATCGGATTATCAGGCTCCTTGACCGGCTTGTCATTATACAATCATTCTGTAATATATTTATACAATAAGCGGTAAGCTCATTTGATTAATATTCATAGCTTACAAATTTCAAATAAGTGTAACGTGTCGCAAGACCCATCTGACACTTGCGAACCAGCGATATCCAACATCAGTTTAACTATCACTTTATTGACAGTATTGCAGATTCCGCACATTACTACATATAAAACATGAAGCTTTGGGAAATTATCATATAAATTTGAGAAAAAATTACACTTTTCTGTTTCAAAAGTTTTCTCAGGTTGTTGGCTGTTCATACGAAATGATTCATATCGCATATGTATATATGTGAGAAAATCAATATTCTATAAATTCAGAAGTAAACATCGCTGTTCATTTCATGTTTCATAAATCACATTTAATCATTGGTGCTTGGTTCATGATTCTCAAATTGCTTTAGATACACAAATATAACCCGAATTTGTGAAAAGAAAGGTTATAACAGCAGACAGCTGGACGAAACACGACAGATCTTACTTTGTAATCCGCACAACAACTTGGCTGGTGGCAGCACTATTGTTGCGGAAAAGGAAACGAGATAGCCGTACAACTTTTTTTTTCTAATCGTTTGGTGATCGTTGAGTGAAGATTGGTGAACTAATTAAAACATTCGGCGGTCAATAGTTTTTTTTATAAATGAATAATCAAAATTTTAACGTATTGACCGCCAAACATTTGAATTAGGCCACCAATCATTATCAAACAAGTTTATTTCGATTCCAACGTGACCGTAAATTTTTTTATTATTTATTTGAAAAAAAAAAAAAAAACTATTTACCACCAAACATTTTCATTAGGCCACCACTCATCACCAAACGATTTCCCTTCAATATAATTAATTTGGAAATAAATTAGAAATGAAATAACGTATTTATCAGGCTAGCTTGACAACACGTAGACATTTGACAGAAGTCGTGTATCAAGCGTGTATCTTTCGATAAAAGCAATGAGTATAGGATAGGATAGAGTGGAAGCTACCATATGGCCGCAATGAGGATATACGAATTTCATCGCCATCTGTGAAGTCGAACTCATGAACCATACAGAAAAGGCGGTAAAAGCGCCATATTGTATATATAATATATCCTTGGTACACTCTTTGAATAAAAGCAATATTTTTAAAAAATTACAGATGGGAAAAGTATATCACAAATTGATCATTGCACAAATCATCCACGACGCTGACGACCGATTGAGGCGTTAGTATAGCAAATATGACGCGAATAACGCTTTTTTGGTTTATGGGGCTCAAAATCACCTAAAAAAATTTTTTTTCACTACCATGATATTTTTTATGTATGGAAGAAGGTTTCAAGGACGTTTTTCCGACAAAAACGATAAATCGATTTTTTAGTCATTTTGCTCGAATTTTTCAGTACTGTCCCCCCTTAAGACAATAAATAGTGATATAGTAGTAGCAAACGTGATATGTAATTTAAAAAGTGTATGGATGTGTACGTACAGGTTACATGCTTCTACTAGAAAATATCCAGTGATATGTTTGCTTTATGTAGTATTTTTATAATAAACTGTGTTCAATAAATGTTGAAGATTTGTCAACTAGGCTCTCGGAACGATACGTTTTACATAAGAAAATACTTATCGGTATTATTTGATGTCTTAAAATTGTATTTACATACATTCAATAATGGTAAATATGATTATAAACTTTCGTTACATGAAATGCGTCTCGATCACTATCATCCTTGCAAATCGACCTGCATGGTCTGGGATTCCATCCTCTTCTATACCGTCGTAATTCACATTAGCTTCGTCCTCTCCGTCACCATTAAAGACCCATTGCAATCGTCCTTCAGTGCATATGTTGTGCAAAACCGCACATGCAAGAACAATACGACCCAGAGCTTGTGGGCTATAACGCAACGTTCTTTCACCCATAATATACCGGAATCGACCCTTTATTACTCCAATGCATCTTTCGATACAAGCTCGAGCTCGGACGAGAGAAGCTGAGCAACGGCCTTCAGGTTTATTGGCCACCACGTGGGTAATCGGAGTCATAAGCCGAGGCTGCTGTGGGTATCCGGAATCCCCAATCAACCATGTTCTGTGGTCACCTTTTTGAAAATTCCAATTTCCATTTAGTTAAAATTGAGTGATACTATTTACAGATTTGTTATTAACAATCATTAAACTTGAAAATATTTCTGAATAAGCTGATGCGCAATTTAAATGTCATGGCCACCGATTTTAAAAATTCGGTTTTGAGAACAATGCGTTTAATTGAAGTTTCTGACCACGCGACCAACTGCTCCGAGTTCAAATACAAAAATCTGTGTAACTTAATTTCCTAAAATGTTGACCCTAATATTTAGGGAGAGTAGTGTTACAAGGAGAGTTCTAACTCAAGATCCCTACCCCGGCATTTACCGACATTTTTTAGCTCAGACATGAACCACTTAGCCGAGACACAAACCCGGGGGGGCTATCTCGATGAGCCGGAATGCACGGAGCCGATCGGGGGGGGGGGGGGGTCTCTAACAACTGGAGGGCACCTAATCTCTTATGGGTCGAGACAATAGGGGGGGGGGGGGGCTAGCTTTGAGGGTGGTATTGGAATGCCGCTATCTCTGGCAGCGGCGGGGCGCCTTATTTTTCATGGCGACATTTGATTGATGATTATCAGTTAGACTGGCGTCTCTGTAGGGCGGGGTGGGGGGCTAGTTTCAAGGGTGTTATTAGAATGCAGCTATTCTGTATATCTGGCAGCTGCAGTGCAGCTTGTCTTGGCATTGGGATGTTGTTATCTCTAACAAGTAAATAGCGGACTAGAGCGTTAGACCTTTCAACCACACACGACGCTACCCTCCCGGGCCAGTGCGTCTGTTTGTCGCAACCTTATCGTTCGTCATAAATCATTTCTGTTTGTGTGCTAAGGACCAGACCGCAGTCTGGAAAAAGCCAAGCATGAGGTCATAAAATCTTAGAGGCGCCTATGATCCGGCTGGTCCTCGGCACCTGAAGGAAAAACATCGAAATACCCCTAACAGGTATTCTTCTGACCGCATTTATATAAGCGTTTCCCTATCACTGACTGGTGCGTGAGTAAATGAAGTGCAGGGTGCTGAGGCAGATATTTTTTCAAACTGCGATGAAATTGGGCTGATATGTGCCATCGACGTGTTTCGACCTGTTTCGAGCCCTCCCATTACCTTCGAGAGCGGATGATGCCATATTGCATGTCTGAACACGCTTGAGCCTGCACAGTGTTTGGATATTGTGACAAACCACCGGAAAATAAGGCTTTGATGTTCATGGAATGCCGCTATGACGCGCTTAGTCGCGTTCTTGCTATCAACATGGACGGATATTCTGATGGCGTTCTCGGAGCCAAATATCCGTGTGAATTATCAAGGGGTGATCTTAATAATGTAACGAAGCCTATGATTTTGAAATATTTTAGTCGATCAATTCATATGTTTTATGATCGTTTACCCGAAAATCTTCGTGCAGACGCCAAAATTATGTCATATCTGCTTTGTATGGAACATTGGAATACGCCTCACATCATGACTCATATCGATGGCCCTGCACCCTCTGTACGGAATTGTCAAATGTGTCGCCGCAAAGTGTGGGCGGAGGAAAGTGTGGAAAATCCTATTGGGTCCTAGAATTGAGAGTTGGTGGGGGTCGGGAATTAGAAGGGCCTATATAATATCAAGATGCACGTCTGAACTGCACCAGTTGACATGCAAGACAGGCGACGTGAGCTAAAAGAACGATTGCCCTTGCTTTTAAAAAATATCGAAGAAGTAAAAAATCTTATACGTACGAGGTCTGATCTGAGCTTCATTATAAATACATTGAAGAATACATCAATAAGTCGAAATGGATTTCACAAGTATCAACAAGGTGGGAAAAATACTGGAATTTTTGCCAACAAAAAAATTGGCTGAATTCTCCGTTCAGGCAGATCATCCGATCTCCGACCTGAGAATAGTCGAAACGAAATTCGGGAGGAGGATCGTGGCGGATATCACCAACGATTTCTCCGTATTCCTACCTGCAAGATTCGTGAAAGCGTTCGACGAGGACAAAGAAATATTCAGAGAGATGATTGACGCTGCACATACAAATCAACTCTATATGAACTACTTCGGTGGGAAATATAACAGCGTAGAATTCAAACGGATCTGACGCCATCGAACCATCAATCCATCGCGCCTACTATAGAGTCGTGACTCTACGCGAACGATGGTGGCACTGAAAAAAGTGTTTGAATCCATAAGTGTACTTGGTTGAAAAAGTAAAGAAAAAACATTATAGATGACGTGTAGTGCAAAATGTATAAGTTGGATTGAAACCGAATATGTAAAACAATTTCCTATGGTTCATCTCAATAAAAAATACATATATATTTTGCAATAAAATGTTTTTATTTATTTCAAAAATCCTGCGTTTACACAATGCCTAATGTACGAGCTCCTTAAAGATTTCACGTTTGCGTTGGCACAATTATATTTTGAGTCGTGGGGATGTTGAGAACATCCTCTGTTGTTTGATATTTTCGATAATTTCTGCAATGATGGACAATCGAGTGTTTCCATATCGTCAATATGTGCCGACGAATCCGTGAATTGCGCTAACCGCGTCCTCTTCTCTAATCCCTTCACGTAGACGGTTTGGGCTTGTTTCAAGATAGCTCGAATTGTTGTTCCAGCAGCTTCGTACGGCGTGTCGCCTGAATTCCATCGTATTCCATGAAAATTTCGTTCCAGCCATGAATTCATCGTTTTGTACTTCGCTGGTAGAGAGTTCCATGGGGTTGGAGGTTTGAAGAAAAACGTCAGGGGTTTGGCGTTTTCAGAGATTTCGACAATTGCTATTTCTTTGAGCACAAATTCGTTTATGGGTCTCCTGAAGCCTTGAAGATCGACGATTAAGTCCATGGCGCTGACTGAAGAGAGTCGGTTCATTTTTGAAGGTTTTATACCAATTTTTTTACCCCACCACTTATTGGATTGTACTCAACAATACGATCATGTAGAATCAAGCAATACGCCGATGTATTTGCAGGAATATTATTTCTTGCTTCAAATCCGAGACGAATGTCAACGGGGCCTGACTTGAGAGAATCGTTCTGCTTCGAACAGTTGATGAAGACTAGAGGGGCATACTTTAGAAACTCGGATTTCTTTAACCACGGCTCTGCTTCCCTGTTGTAATAAGTATTCTGAAAGTTTGCATACATCTCGTATAGTAGGGCGTACTGGTTTTGCTGTATGTTTAGGTTCAAATTTCCATATGGATAGCATTTCGAATTCAAATATAATTCAACATCGGCGAGATTACAACGATCGAAGTTACTCGCGTTCTCCTTTTTTTTTTTTATTTTTCCAATCAGTCTGGAAAGCGAGAATGACATATCGCGGTTTTTCCAGCTGAGTAGAAGTCTTGACGGTCCAAACATGCTTCACGGTTGCGGGGAGCAGCGGATTCATACAGTTCCCACGTACGATAGCTCATAGAGATTGGCGCATCTCTGCTGATAAACTTCAAAAGTTGTATGTTACGCTGATCGGAGACTGTCACGTATGGTACAAGTCATTCTACTTTTTGCAATACAAGTTTGAACTCCTCGTCAGCCGTCTGTACAATAGCATTATCATCAGTCTTCGATCTCGATAGAATCAGCTCATGCTTGGCATTTACGACAATTTTTCGATAATCTTCGGCAAAACCGAGCAGCATACTTAGCGGTATGCATACATCAAAGTTGCCCGCTGCATCTATGATTTGCGTCGTTTCTTCAACATCAAGCCATCCCGTGTTCTCGAGCATAGATTTCGATCAATTTCAATAGCGTTGAGCTCATATCGTACTTCTTCAAACAAAAAGCAAATAGCATTATTGACGAGGCTTGTGGAGGCAAGCGCTGCACCATCGGCTTTAGTCAGTTTTCCGCATATATGTATAAAACTTTTGCTTGGTAGAAGACATAGATCCTGATGTTGGATGGAAATACGTATCTCATCGCTGTTATTGAAAGTTGACGATGCATACGGCTTATGAGCATGAATCTCGCAGTGTATTATATATTGATCGGAGACGATGGGACTTTGTATATTTACTATTTCCTCCTCCATTTTACACAGCAGATGCAGAGGGCAAAGAATAAACAATACCTTATGCACTTTTCCGCGCACTGTCAGACCCAAATTCTTTAGAAGTATTACGTTCTGAGGTGTTAGCACTTTGAGTGTCGATCGGCAACTGGTCACGCTCATCCATGGTGACTTGATATTATGGGTTTTATTAAAGACTCTGCCCATGATTTTATATGTAATCGTATCGTTATGACTTCGCCGTGAAAATTTACTAAATCTACGTCTTGGTCTACTATCCGAAGCTGGATGTTATCGCTTGTCTTGCTCGTGATTGGTAGATAAATGACGTATGATGGAACTTCAATGATTTTATATCCAGATGGTACGAACAGGAAAAACTCGTGAATCGTATGAGCTTTTCGCTCATTAATATACGCACCGGCGGTAATGCTGCACTCTATACGCAAGGCGTTCACTTTGAGAATGGCTACGGGGAGATCAGATGTATGCCTTTTATTGGCTACGAGAATACGCGGTGTGAAACCCAAGAGAGAGCCGATAGAATTATTAGGCTTAAAATTTATTTCGCGATTACACTCGATTTCACTACGTAGAGTATTGTTATTGGGTTTAATCTTAATAGAAATATTCGGAAACTCTGCCTGCACGTACTTCTCAATATCATCTATTTCATAGCTACCCGTCGGTATGATTAATATCTTATCCCCCACATAAATTTTCTATTACCATCAGCTATATTAGGAATAGAATTCAAGGTTAGTAATTCAATGAGCCCTAAAGTGTAATTTTTGTTGGCTGCAAGTTCGATGGGGGGAAAATATTGAGCTTTAAGTGTAGATGACGTCCCGGAAACAGTTAGTGTAAAACTATCATCCATGACGGCAGCACATAATCAACTGATTCTATATTCATCATTATGCACGTTTATATAGAGAATATTTTTTTTTGCCACTCAATTGCTGGCAGAGAAACTTTAGGGATAAGTGCTCACATTCGACTGTACGATACTTCTAATATCCCTTATAATTATAATTCACGCTACCAACACCAAAATATTTCATCAACTCGACTGGAAGCTGAAGATTGCCGAAACTATCAAAGTACATGACATTCTCCCCCCTCTTTTTGTATGCAACCCAGTGTGTACCAGGTCCCATATCCTCATCTAAATTGATAATTGCTGATTCGTATTTTGCCGGTCCACTTTTCGGCAATTTATTTCTCATAAAAACTCCGCGAAAGTGTGGAATTTCCATGATTTTCGCATATTTGAGCAGATCAGCATCAGTTAAGGCTTGGGGAGGCAGCGTGACTTTCCGTTTTTTGAACCAAGACCCGTCCCCCTCTTGTACGGTTTTAGATGTAGACCTTTACCCAAAGCAGCAGCTTCCATCATCTTATTATGTCTCTTACTCTCATCCAATTCCCGCTTAGCAGCTTCAGCCGCATTTACAGCCTTAGCGATAGAAGCAGCGCCACCTGACAGTGCTCCTGCAGCACTCAGACCGGCAAATATCGGCAGGAAGAGCGGCAAAAACCCCCCAATTTTACGAGGCGCTGGTAGAATGCGCAATTAACTTTTCGCCTTCTTGCTACCTTTCCGAGCACCCTTTCGACCACGGCTTTTCTCATCAACGATTTTATTCTGTCCCATGCCTAATTTTGTTTTTTTCACGCAATGTCCCATGCCTAGTTTAGTTTTGGCCTTCATGATGTTTGCCACACCCCAAGCACTTGCTCTCTCGGCAATACCCGCATCTTTGGCGTATACTCGTTTCCAAGCCTGCTCGGCCAGTAATTTGCCGGCTGAAGTTCTCGCTTCGAGGCTAGTTTCTTTTGAATATGCAATATCGTGCTGCTTGCAGGCTGCATCCAATGGATTAATACCTCGATCGCCTCGTGCACGACGTTTAGATAACTTTGTACCAGGTCCGCAATACTGATACCCATGTAGAAGCAGCTCGACAGGGAGCTTGCCAATCAGACTATTGATGAAAACACGACCGATCATATCGGGGATGACTGCTCGACTGGTAAATAATCCCTATAAAACCCTATTTATATTTTTTTCCCCCATTAGTCGTGCTCAGGATGGGGACGGATGAACTGCCTGTAATGAATTTCGATGAATTTATGCGGGGAGGTGAACCTCGCGAAAAACGTCATGGCGATTTGTTGCCTAATAGGATTCGCGCAGTATTCTGTGGCCCCTCGAACTGTGGTAAAACGAACGCTTTACTCTCCCTTATAACACATCCTAAAGGTCTGAGATTCAAGAACGTTGACCTTTATTCTAAATCCCTCCATCAGCCAAAATATACATTGCTCGCACGATTACTCGAGCCCGTGAGCGGTGTTGAATATTTCCCATGCAATGAGCACGAACAAGTAATGACACCCAGCGATGCACGCACCCTAACTCAATATTTATCTTCGATGACGTGGCATGTGAAAAAAAGGATGACATCACAGCCTTTTTTGCCATGGGGCGACACAAAAATGTCGACTGTTTCTATCTTTGCCAGACCTATGCTCGTATTCCTAAACATCTCGTGCGTGACAATACGAATTTTGTGGTTCTATTTAAGCAAGATGAGATGAACCTGAAACATGTGTACAATGATCATGTCAATACCGATATGTCATATACACAGTTTAAAAATATGTGCTCAGAATGCTGGAATAGCGACAAGTATGGATTCATCACGATCGACAAGGATAGTCAAATGAATGAGGGTAGATATAGACGAGGGTTCGATTCTTTTCTCAGTCATAAGTAAACGTGCATTGGAGACAGTATCATCTCTGACTCGAGGGTATCAACATGAATAAACTTTTGGAGGAGAAGAAAGACGTATTGCGTCAAATTGTCAAAGCGAGCGATGCAATCCGACGAAAACATCGGATGATAAAAATTGGCAAAGACAATGCTGAACAGGCAATGTAAAATGTCTTCAAGCCAATAGTCACGCCATTAGAAAAATTGGTGATGCGGAAAAACGAGACGCCAAAGATGAAACAGGAACTTGAGGAGGAAGTCAAAGATCGTGTTGAAGAAGGAAGGGAAGAAAAACATATTGAGGATGGTGACCACGAAGTTAAAGATGATCCAATGTTGAAAGATTTGTCTTTCAAGTCTGCATACGGTGATGAAGAGGGCAAGCAGGTGGAGGTTGAGGATACAGCTGTCAATGTTGATGAATTAATAAATAAGTATGTAGTATTGCTGCAGACAAATAGAAAATCAACCTTGGATGTCTCATACGGTATACGAAACCTCGCTTACAATAAATTAATGTTTGGAGATCCTCCAATATTTTTTGATTCTCAGCATATTCGTGTACGAGATAAAAATTATCCAAAAACTGTTGGATTAGCGGATCTGTTGTTCAAAAAAGTGCCCCGCGTTGAGGATCTGACATCCAACGATTTGAAAAATTATGAGAACATTGTAATTGCCACGAATGCTCATAAGAAGTATTATAAAGCAGATGAAGCAATACGGACAGATAAAAATTTGAAATTCAAGACTTATATCGCTAAAATAGTTGATACGCACACGGGTAAAGGTATGCCAAAGTATAAAGTGGCTAGAAAAGACGCGAGATTCGATTATATTTATTGGGACGATCCCAATGAACTGGTGGACCGCCTACGTTTACTCCTCGCATCTCAAGCAGCCGGAAACTTATCTCACTCGAAAGAAATCATATCGATTATCGACTAATTGCGTGAGGCTCAAATCATTTATTAATACATTCATCATCGCAATTTCGCGCATTCACAAAATGAGTGTCGACGTGTTTGGACGGCAGCTGGATAATAAAAGTGCGCTCAATCGCGGTCCTCCGGGCATTGGATTCAAGATTACAAAAGACGGACATTACGATTTGGAGAACAAGCGACTCTGCAACGTTGGAATTCCCGAAGCGGACCACGACGCTATCAGCTTAAAGGTGCTAAATGCTAAAGCCCGAAACGTAACTAAGAACTTACTTGAGGAAATAAATGAAAGTAGAACGCTATTGGTTGAAGGTTTTGAAACTACTATAAAAGATAAATGCGACACGTTAAATACCGACTTACGGAATAAAATAGAGAGAATTAGTGCGCAAATAACTGAAGATCTTACAACCAAGATAAAATAAATTCTCAAACCCCGAATGCTGGTACGAAATACCTACGAGTGTCCATGCTTAGCATGTTTACCCAGCTTGACGCTCGATTAAACATTCTTGAGAAAAAATGAGCGAGAAGAAGCGAGCGCTGGTGCAGGAACTACATAAGCCCGCACGCAGAAACTATCCTCGTCGGCATGTGGATATACGAGGCTTGGATGAGACTTGGCAAGCGGACCTTGTGGACATATCGGCTTACGCGCGGCAAAACGGCAATCATAAATTTCTCCTTACCGTCATCGATGTCTTCTCCAAGTTTGCCTGGGCCGTGCCAATGAGGAGCAAGAACGCTAAAGATACAACGAGCGCCATGAGATCTGTACTTGCAAAGGGACGCATACCAGAGAACCTACATGTTGATCAGGGCAAAGAGTTTTATAATGCCGATTTTCAAACTCTCATGAAAAAGTATAATATTCATATGTACTCGACATACAGTAATTTGAAAGCATCAATTTGCGAGCGTTTCAACCGTACCTTGAAAAATAAAATGTGGATGCAATTTAGTCTTCGTGGAAGCTACAAGTGGACCGATATTCTCAAAAATTTGATTTCCGAATATAACAATAGTGGACATCGCACAATTAAAATGAAGCCGAAAGACGTGAACTCGGAGAATGAGAAGCAGCTGTTACAACGCGTTTTCACGACTCGAGAACCTTTGAAAAAAAAGTCCGACGAAATTTTGACGCGGTGACAAAGTAAGAATAAGCAAATTTAAAAATATATTTGCCAAGGGTTATACTCCAAACTGGACAACGGAAATATTTACAATACATCAAGTGAAAAATACGAACCCTGTGACGTTCGGTCTCAAGGACTATCAAGATGAACCCATTGCCGGTGGTTTTTATGAGCAAGAGCTACTCAGAGTTGAAAATCCCGATATTTATCTGATTGAACGAGTATTGAAAACGCGTGGGAATGAAATGTTTGTACAATGGTTGGGTTTCGACAATGCCCACAATAGTTGGATAAGGAAATCTGATGTATAATAAAATATTTTAACCATTGAACATTATTGATCTTTTCAATCGCCACCTTCTATCCAATCTCTCACAGGATTATTTTGTTGGACGGGAATTGAGAAAAAGTCGGCTTCAATACATCTTTTTTTAAATCGATCATTTTCTCCAGCGTATCAATTTTATTAGTTCATATACAATGTATTCACAGTTTTTATACCAATCATAGTTTACCACGCCAGCTTATCGCATTTTTAATTTTATTTATTTATTTTTTAAATTACAAACATTCTTTCGTATTGCGCTTATAACCCCAAGGTAGAGTATCAGTCGTATGAGCGGAGAGAACTCGTTTGTCGTCATTCCAGCTCAAAGCGACTTTTCTTTGTCTAACAGTTTGCACTATATGCTACTTCGACTGAATTAAATTTTGTGTTTTAACAAGATTCTGATGCTGGAAAAGACAATTTTTATAATCATTGAATCCGATCCTTTTTAACGTGGACCCCCGAACACCTTTAGCACCCTTTTTTTCCACATCATCATCTCTAACCTTGTAAGCGTATAGTTTGGCGCGCAAGCACACGAATTTTTCCATGATCTGACCATTATTCTAATCCTCCATTAACCCTAACACCTTTTTATTTACTAAAGGCATCCCATAAGGATTGTCAAGTGGATAATCGGAGGCATCAAATTTGTTTAAGTCGAGCTTCATAACATAATATATATTAGGCACTGTAATATTATATATAAGACTATCAGTGTCGATGTACATTAACTGAGCTTTTTGTCCAAACTGTTTTTTCATATACTCATAATGGAAATCGTAGATGTAAATATTTGATAAGTCAAAGATTGAAAACCCTGCATACAATGGCTTATTAAATTTCACCTTTGCTCTGTTGAGCTCGATGATGACCATATCATCATCAAATACAGTGCAGCTGTGGAAAGTAGCCCTAGCGATTAGAGCTCGAGCTCCATACCGACCACCCCACTCAGTAACAAGCTTCACTTCTCGATGCTTTCTCACATTCTCCATTGTTTTCCCGAAAACTGCATTATTGAGTAGTTTATACAAGTTTTTATGAAACGCATTGGTAGCTTTTTGTCTCAATCCAGTATTTAAATCAATGTATGGCTTCATCCATGGTTTCTGTTGGAATTTTAAAACTCTATGAATATCAGCATCAGCAGGTATATCAGTTGCACGAGTACATCTTCATTCGGGTCGTCATAGATTAAACATAGGGCTCCAGGGGTAGCGTTGCGTGGCCACAAGATTTGACGCAACAGTCTAACTGCTAGACGACATTCCAATGCCATTGTAAATATTACGCAAGATATCCGTCCATGTTGATAGCAAGAACGCGACGAAGCGCGTCATAGCGGCATTTCATGAACATCAAAGCCTTATTTTCCGGTGGTTTGTCACAATATCCAAACACTGTGCAGGCTCAAGCGTGTTCAGACATGCAATATGGCATCATCCGCTCTCGAAGGTAATGGGAGGGCTCGAAACAGGTCGAAACACGTCGATGGCACATATCAGCCCAATTTCATCGCAGTTTGAAAAAATATCTGCCGCAGCACCCTGCACTTCATTTACTCACGCACCAGTCAGTGATAGGGAAACGCTTATATAAATGCGGTCAGAAGAATACCTGTTAGGGGTATTTCGATGTTTTTCCTTCAGGTGCCGAGGACCAGCCGGATCATAGGCGCCTCTAAGATTTTATGACCTCATGCTTGGCTTTTTCCAGACTGCGGTCTGGTCCTTAGCACACAAACAGAAATGATTTATGACGAACGATAAGGTTGCGACAAACAGACGCACTGGCCCGGGAGGGTAGCGTCGTGTGTGGTTGAAAGGTCTAACGCTCTAGTCCGCTATTTACTTGTTAGAGATAACAACATCCCAATGCCAAGACAAGCTGCACTGCAGCTGCCAGATATACAGAATAGCTGCATTCTAATAACACCCTTAAAACTAGCCCCCCACCCCGCCCTACAGAGACGCCAGTCTAACTGATAATCATCAATCAAATGTCGCCATGAAAAATAAGGCGCCCCGCCGCTGCCAGAGATAGCGGCATTCCAATACCACCCTCAAAGCTAGCCCCCCCCCCCCCCCCCAATGTCTCGACCCATAAGAGATTAGGTGCCCTCCAGTTGTTAGAGACCCCCCCCCCCCCCCCCTCGATCGGCTCCGTGCATTCCGGCTCATCGAGATAGCCCCCCCGGGTTTGTGTCTCGGCTAAGTGGTTCATGTCTGAGCTAAAAAATGTCGGTAAATGTCGGGGTAGGGATCTTGAGTTAGAACTTTCCTTGTAACACTACTAGGGAGTAGTTTGATAAAGTTAGAAACTTTATGAGAATGCAAAAAAAAAATTGTAAAATTTCGTCATTTTAATGTACCGATCCGCTCATACGATGTGAAACAGGCACGAGATGCCAGGAGTGCAAGAAAGATAGCACAAGTGGCCTCACGATCGAGCGAGAGAGGCACTCTCAGAATGTATTTCACATCAACTTAACAATATTTACAAGCATAAGAAAATTTCAAACCTTGCAGCATGAAGAAGAGAATACTAAATCTATATGTTATTCAGGCTGATTAAAGAGCACGTTGTTTGTCTTTATGAATAAAATGCTTAAAAATTAATTAAACTTTGTGCCATTCTGTTAAAAGTTTTTATCAGCAAGTGTATTGCCTAAGCAGTTCTCTGTTATTAAATTTTTTAGCTGGAATATACATAACCGCTAATCATTAGTGTGCAAATACTATCACTCAATTTAGACTGTATAGATATACATACTGAACAAGGCAACAGGAAAGTTCGTTTCGAATTAATGCCATTGACAGGTAACCGATACGCACCTCCATTAGGTCTTCGCTGAATTTCTGCATTGATTGCAGTTCCGCCATATATAGGCATCATGCGTTGCTCCAGCATATCGAGCATTGATATTAAGGATTTTCAAATCATAGTCGCAGACTCTTTGTATATTTTTTGAGTGAAACCCTTTTTGATTCAAGTAGTTATGTTCTTCTTCTGATGGAGCAATCAACGCTACATGAGTGCAATCTATGGCACCGATCGTACCAGGGAACCTTGTAGTTTCAGCGAATCTTGCCTTTTTGCGATTTAAATCAGCAACTGCTGTAGGGAAAACGATCCATTCTTCTGCCAGGTGTGTACAAATTAGAACGGACACTTCAGCAACACATACAGGTACACTTGATTGTGACATTGGGAAAAGAAAATTTTGTCCGACTTGTCTTTGGTACGTTCCAGTAGCAAAAACAGATAAAGCTGCAAAAATCTTCAGGTCAGGTCGAACTGCCATCTGATTATCGTGTCTGCTCATGTATGGATTTAATCGCTGCCACAAATAATGCACCATTGACTTTGATAAGCGAAACAATTTTACAAAAGTTGCATTGTAGAGCCCAAACATGTTACTGCGGTCCCTAAGGAATCCTCGCTCATTGTTGTATAATCGGATTTTTTCATCACCTTCTTCTGCTTCCAGCAAATATTGTTGAAATAATTGCAATGCCAGCATTTTCTAGGAAAGCACGATAAATCCGGTTATTCTTCGATTATCCAACTATAATATTAATAACCAACGAATAATGAAAGATTTTTGTATATAAGGAAAAGTAAAACATGAACATAACCTAGAGAAATTCGAATGAGCATCTTTTTTAGAAATTGAGATTTATGGAAAAGCAGGGGAGAGAGAGTGATCAAGCGTGGAAATAAATTAAGCCTTCAAAGCTAAACGAAGTGTCATAAATCCCAAGCTGTTGGCACACGTCATATAACTGCATGTAACTGCTTTTTACTTTTAGCAGCAATCATTTACATAATAATGAAACGGAAACTAAAATCAACGATTGACATTTTTGCCAAAAAAGGTATAATGAATTATTTTAAATACATTTATTTATATAGCACCAACAAAGTGATAGCACCCACTACAACCAACCAACGAACAAAAAAACGCTATGCCTGAAGAGCATTAACTACAAAAAACGACAGATAGGAAAGTCGTCCATTCCGACCGATCGGATCCAATCGGTGCACGTAATCGCACTCCTGCCTACAATAAACGCTGATGGGAAATTACTTGCCCCTCTTTAAAAAGTTTTGAAGGAGGCATAAGAAGAATTTGGACGAAAAGTGGAAAAATAATTATTTAGACCAGAAAACGTTTTCATAACAGCATTAAATTCTGGAAAACTTACTTCCGGTATATACTATCATTAATCATGAGATGTTTTATTTATCTTACACAATATTTTTTATGTTTACAGAGCATTTAGACCAGAAAACGTTTTTATAACGGGATCAAAATCTGGGAAACTTACTTCCGGTATATACTATCATTAACAACGAGATGTTTTCTTTATCTTACACAATATTTTTCATGCTTACAGAGCATTTCAAAACCTGGTTGGAAAACGTTTTTTTCCCTAATGTCGGTAGTGACAGCGTACTGTTGATAGATTCTTGGAGTGGACACTGGACCAAAGTTGTTCAAGGACCCCTCATGATAAAAACATATTTCCAATGATTATACCAAAAAGCAAAACTGGACAAATTTAACCGGTTGATGTGTTCGGATTCCGGGTATGGATAAATTGTGTACAACATTTTTCAGACAACGTAATTCTAACGGATTCCGAAATAAATTTACATTTAAGGAATGATATTATTAAACTGCAATATCTTACACATAATCAACTGTCATCTCCACGGTATGTGAATCTTTTAAAATATTCGTGGTTCAAAAGTAATTATATATTAAAAAAAAAACAGAATATTTCGAAAATCCTGTTGATTTTGGTTTCGGTTGGTCAGAAACACATTGTGAAATACGCGGTTGTAATCATATAGCTATTATACTATGTGCATGGTGTAAAAAATCTTTGTGTTTGAAACATTTTTTTCATGAGTACCATTTCTGCACCGCCTTCCAGCCATAATTGTCAATAAATTTAATATTAGAGAAAAGGATAAAATATAAAAATATAATATATTGTAATGGTGTGTATGCTGTAATAGTGACGTAGCAAGAGTCGTTTAGGCAACTAAATTGATTTA
Organism: Rhorus exstirpatorius; assembly: GCA_963564615.1. NCBI lineage: Eukaryota > Metazoa > Arthropoda > Insecta > Hymenoptera > Ichneumonidae > Rhorus > Rhorus exstirpatorius. The sequence goes on along the minus strand of OY751321.1, from coordinate 1,949,370 downwards.
TAAATAAAATGTGTAAGTGCCAGTTTTGAATATTTTTATCTAGCTTCATCCTTTTAAAGAAGCTACTAGTTTTAGTAAAGCGTGTGATTAAAGGGTCTAGCCAGATAAGAGTGATGAATCTGCCCCCACCAAATTTTGTAGTGCCGATTTTTTCAAAAGTTCCTAACCTAAAAAAAAAGTTTTGTCCAAAATTACAACTTTCTACGTCGATTCCGAGGGGTTTGTCTGTTGAAAAACGTGTTTTTCCGATTTTTGCTGCTTTTAAATACCAAGAAGCGACCGAAAAATCTGAAAAAATTCCGAAAAATCAGAAACATATCAACATTTATGGAACTTTTTTTGATTTTTTTTTATGCTCAACTCTAATTTAAATCATCGAATTTTCTTCTAAAATAATTATTTTGCCGTGTATAGATTTTTCTACTATTATGACAAAAATTGACATGATTTTTGATGTTTTATGTTTCGTGATGAAGTTTGATGATGAAAAAATGACTCTTCATTTCCTGCAAAATAAAAAGAAGTTTTAAAATTCAACCTACGGCACATTAAAAAAAAACGCAAAATTTCACATTTTTCGTTGAAAATCTATACATAAGTCACTCATTGTGGTTTAATTTTACGGCTATATACACCTTCAATTGGGCTTGAATTCTCAGGAAGAGGTCATTTTTTTTCTTGGAATTGTCACTAATGTAGTCCTGTAACAATGTAATAAACTAAAATTAGCAATAAAATCCTATTGTTTACATTTGTTTTTTATGTTTCACAACTAATCCAACGATTATCACTCGTTTAATTCAGCCCAAAAAGTGATTTATGTATGGATTTTCAACGAAAAATGTGAAATTTTGCGTTTTTTTTTTTTTTTTTTTTTAAATATGTCGCAGGTCGAATTTTGAAACTTTTTGTTTTAATTTTCAGGGAATGAAGAGTAGAATTCCGTTAATTTTTTCCATAATAGTAGAAAAATCTATACACTACAAAATAATTTTTTTAGAGGAAGATTTGATGATTCAAATCAGAGTTGAGCATTAAAAAAATTGAAAAAAAGTTCCATGAATGTTGATATGTTTCTGAGTTTTTAGAATTTTTCAGATTTTTCAGTCACTCCTTGGTATTCAAAAACGACAACGGAGTGCAGCCTTCTCCTAATATGGGCCACGCGGCGACCCGTCATCGTGGTAGGGCTATGAATGGTCGAACGGGGTTACATAAAGATAGTTTCGAAGTATAAATTAATCCGCATTTATTGGTATAAACTGTTAATTCAGGGAGTGCACGTCTGAATGATTGAATGGTTGATGATGAAGTGAAGTGTTAATGAGATGCGGGAAGGCCCCCATGGAAATAAAGTATATTTAAAATTTATCCGAAAATATATAAAAAATATGTTTTATATATTTTGTTCCAAAAATTAGATATTTCGAATATATTTTCCAATAGACTCGAAAATATATGCGATATCCATTGTTAAATACAGAAAAAATATATTTATTCTATAAGCAGAATCTATGTTTTCTACACGGTGAAATACATTAAAAATTATATCCAGACGTATATTGGTGACTACATGCAAAATACATACAAAATCTGTTCGTTATATAAATTGATAATATATTTTACATATTGCAGCATATATCTGAGAATATATATAGAGGTATATTGACAATTAGATGGAACATATACATTACACTTGCTTTAATATATATAATTCATGTACATTTAATTTATTTTGAATATGTTATGTATATTTAAAAAATATACATTATATTTAATATCATATACATTTTTAGCACATATTTATGGCTTAAAATGGAAAGTGCTGATGGAATAATAGACTACACGCCTTTTTCGTTTCAGACTTGTGTCATCTTTGAAATTAAATTCAGACACATAATGGCTTACGAAGAGAATGAGATGCAAAATGTTACCATTCATATGATGACGTTTTATCCATTAGAAGCATTTTACACAATAACAGAACTATACCTCAAATAATATTTTTAATATATCTTAGATATATCTTCGGTCGGATCTATCTCATATATTCCAAAATATATTCGATATATCTTTTATACATCTTAGCATATGGGGCATCCGCGTCAAATCACGGGGTCATCATCCTGAAACCCTGGGATTCTGATAACTAATGGATTTTTTGGTTTGTTTCGGTTTAAAATGATGCCTCCAATATTTCTAAATTTTCACGCCATTTTGTAAGAGTGTGGCAACTTCAAATATCTTTGACACGAAGATGGACATTTTTAAAATCGATGAAACTTTTTTGTGAATTCGGGGATTCGGCAACACATTTTTTTGTCATAGTTCGAAAATGGGATAAGAATACTGAATATTTTTTGTTAATTAAAAAAAAAATGTCTTGAAATTTATTTTTAATGATGGTTTCCTGACGCAAAAACTAAAATAAAGAGAAGCTTCGTCTTGGTAAAATTTGATTTTCTTTTTTGTTCAAGAGTAAAACCAAGAAAACGATGCTTACTTTTATTATTTTTTTTTTCGAGTTCAGAATCGTTTTCGTCGTTTTACTCTTAAACCAAAAAGAAAATCGAACTTAACAAAGACGAAGTTTCGTTTTATTTTATTTTTTAGGACAAGAAACCATTATTAAAAATAAATTCCAAAACATTTTTTTCAAAAGAAAAATTAAAACAAAAATATTTAGCATTCTCATCCCATTTTCGAACCATGGCAAAAAATGTGTTTCTGAGTCCCCGATTTTACAATAAATTTCATCGATTTTAAAAATGTCTATCTTCGTGTCAAGAATATTTCAGGACGCCACACCCTTACGAAATAGCGGAAAATTTGAGGTATAATTTTTGACCGAACAAACCAAAAAATCCATTGGTCATTAGAATTCCAGGAGGTCAGGCCGATGACCCCGTGGTATGATGTAGAATGCCGCATATACATTTTGTATGGATGATATTCCTTGCGGTTGAAACACTGCATCACGTGTATAAGTTTAGCTTATATATCTTTTCGGCCGCAAACTAGCTATATATTTTTTCATCGATCTTTCGATTACCAATCGATCGATAAAATTCTCCACGGAAATAAGTGGATCACGTATTATATTTTGTTATTCACTCTAAATATAGACAAGTAATAGAAAAGATATATCCTATGTATTACAGATACATTACAAATATGTCTTGTATAGACTTTATTCTTTCGCTCGAAGGATTCAATTGGTATACATATTATCACCGTTAACTCAATTCCGTATATTCTTTTTGGGTACAGCAAAGAAAAAATGGAAAAAAACCACAAACGACGAACATTGCTTTGAAACAAACTGCAGTTTTATTTTAATTTTATTATTTCTCCACTTCTCCTAAATTCACAGCTTTTAACGTTATTTTTACATAAGTGTACAGAATCTAGGTTAAGAGTTCAAAGTGGTTTGGATGTACGCAAGCTATCAGTATCTGTTCCATCTTCAGCATGGTCACTTTTTCTTGAATCGCAGAAACATTTACAACGCACAAATTATCCGCTAGATTTTTTTTTAATGGAATGAGATGCTCTAATCTTTTCCCTGATATAAGCGGTTTGTTATCCTTTCCTAAATATCTACTGAGAGCATAACAGCAAACTATATGATGTTACACACGGGTTATTTATCCCGTGGTAACTTATTATTATTATTATTTTATTCGCTGAAGTCAATGGCCCCGGCGAATGGATTCTCTGTCCTATTTAAGCTGGGTAGCACCTCACCTTGTATATGCTTGTAGTTCGTGATGATCGGATGGGCTGTGATGCAATGAAGGAGTACAGCTGGTTTCACACGAATGTATTTATTCGAGAACAAACATCGATCAGTCACTTTTACAATAATAGTTTAAGTTGTTACAAATGTTATACTCTATGATACACTGACGCGCAATGCCGCTAAGGTAATTGGCACGAACAATTATATCACAGAGGTAGTGAAGCGCCGCTAAGGTGTTCCTTCACTTAATGAGTTCTTATACACTTGTCTACAACAAGGGTTTGAGAAGATCACGTCAATCACGCCCGCGAGAACCTAAGTACGCGAACGGACTTGCCGCTAAGGAACGGGATCTCTCGACCGATTGCTAAGAGCGTCGTATTAAGACTGATTTGATAATATGTCGAGAGAACCCTCGTTAGCTTTGGGCGTCCGGCTACAAGGGTCTCGTGGGGGTGGATTGAGAAATCATCGATCGATGTAGGTCTCGATGATTTCGAAAACCACGAGTTGAGAAATCATCGATGGATGGAAATCTCGATGATTTACGAAATCTGGTGATGCAAGGGGTTTACGAAATCTGATGCAAGGGATCCAATAATCCAGGTTATAAGTGATGCAAGGGGTCGAATAATCTAGGTCATTTGGTAAGGTAGCAAGAGTCCGAGGACGAAAAGAGGAATCTGCTGACACGCGGTTTGCTCGAGTTTCCAGAGAGTGACTGTCGCAAGAGTCGGCGTACTCTCTGGAATCTGATGACTCTGTTGTGTTGCAATGACCGCAGGTAGCGATACCTCGGTTCGTCACAGCCCTCCCTTCTCAGATTGAACATGGTCCGGTGGTCCATGCTTCATCCAAACGTAGCTACCTTATGTGCTGATGATGTTACTTCCAGGTGTCATCGAATTCGACCGTCAATGGTGTATTGATTATTTCTTAGTGCGTCCCCGGAGCCTTTGTTTTATTATATTAAGTGTGGATTTTTGGGGGCCTGCCTCTTTTCTTCTTAGGTTCCGGTTCGGGTGGAGTGTCACCGGTTACATGGGCATGTTTAAGTTTATCCATGTGTGTAAGGCTTAGTTGGCCATCCCTTTTATCAACCAAGACGGTGTTTTGGTCAAGTATCTTGGCAATTCTGTAGGGCCCTCTATAATAAGGATCGAATTTGTGCAATTTCGGTTCTCTTAGGACATAGACCAGTTGGTTTGGTTCATATTGCACGGCGTTGATTTTCTTGTCATGTCGTTGTTTTGCTCGGTGCTTGCTGTCGTTTAGGTTATTGCCTCCAATTTCTGCCAGCTCATCAAGTCTGTGCACTATATCGCTCATGTACCGAGTCGTCGTTGGCAGGTGTTCTTTTAACGGGAGCGTGTCTGGCGTTTTCATTAATTTCCCGTAAGCCATCTCGTATGGTGTAAATTTTGTTGACTCGTGTACTGTGGCGTTGTGTGACTGGATAGCGTAAGGCAAAATTTCGTCCCATTCATTTTCCTTTTCAATATAATGTTTCAGGTAATCGGCTATTTCCTGGTGGCTTCTTTCTAATGCTCCGTTGCTTTGTGGGTGGTAGGTTGTGGCCTTGACGTGGTGGATTTTTCTCTCCTTGAGAAAATCTTCCATTCGTTGGCTAACGAAGCATTTTCCGTTATCGCTGAGCAAAACTAGTGGAGTGCCGTGTATTGCGAAATATTCGCGGTCGAGGGTTCGAATTACTGTTTTTGATTTCATGTCCGGTAATTCGAAAGCTCGTGCAAATTTTGTAAGCAAGTCGATGGTGGTTAAGACGAAACGATTACCTCGTTTTGTGAGGGGTAATGGTCCGAGTATATCCACGGCAATTTTTTCCCATGCAGCCACTGGTGTATCCGTTATTACCATTGGTTCTCTTGTTTTTATTCGAACCAATTTTTGTTGTTGACAACTATGGCAGCATCGTACGGCGTTTTGAACATCGTTCTTCATGCCTTTCCATTGGTATCGTTGTCTCAGACGTTCATAAGTCTTTTTCACACCCTTATGCCCTCCAATGTGTTCGCTGTGCCATTTCCGGATAATTTCTTGGCGCTCTACGGTGGGTGGCGTCTCTATTTTGCCTGTGCACAGCGTCAATTTGCAGGCACTCTTAATGAATGTCTCTTCCAACAGGGTTTTGAATGCATAGGGCGGTATTTCATCGTGGCCGTCACCGAAAACAGCTATTCGGATTTCCTTTATATTTTCAGCCCTTAAGAATTTTCTTAGGCTCTCAAGTGCATTTTTCAGATTTTCGACTGTAAGCTTTTGGTAGTATTCCCTCGTAGCAGCGATGCTAATGACCTTGGTTTTTCCTGTATCGCTGAGTACGATCATTTCCCTCTTTAGCTCTCGTGAGAGCATTTCAGTGTCGATATAGCCAAGATCGCATAATTGCCGACCGATAGGATGGCAGATCACTCCGTCAGCTGACACAAAATGCACGAGAATTCCTTTCTGCGATGTGAGTTGCTCTGGCGTAAGGATAATTTGAGTTTTGATGATTGTCGACTCCTCGGAAGGATTTTCTTCAGTTTCAGATTCGCTGCTTTGGCTGCTATCTGTATATTCGCTTTCTGACGAATATGAATATGATGAGTCTGATGAGTCTGATGATAAAATGGGTTCAGTTTCAACGAGGGAGCTGTGCGTGTTTCCTGTAGTTCGATCAGTTTCTACTGAGAAACGGACGTTACGAGGAGTAGATCCGCATTCAGGTCGTTCGCCTCTCGTTGGCGTTGGCATTGTCGAGATTCTTCTACTGCTTCTGTTTGTCTGATTCTTCAAGAGATTTCCGCTGATAATTGATTTTCTATTAATTTGAGCTACTTCTGCATTTCTCTCAGTTTGATCATGTGTCTCTTCGGTTTCCTTTGCGGGTTCTGGGTTGTCATTGAGAGTTTCTTGCAGGAACTCGATTTGTTCAGACGTAAGTTCCCTTCCGCTAGGTTCCGAGTCTTCGTCAAGATCTTGATTCAGTTGTTCAGGAAGAGCGATCGTTTGAGGAAGTCCATGCGAAAGCCTCCGTAATTTTCCTTTTGTTTCGTCTATTGTAAGGCCATGCGCACCGCGTTGAATGGCAATCGATGTATCAAAGCGGTAACCTCGTGGATCCGATTGTGTGGACGTATTCATTTCTTCTTCCTCCAGTTCTTCCTCCTCGTTCTCGGTGGTAGTAACGCCTGGAGAAGCCGTGAATGGAGGTTGCGCGTCGTCAATAACTGTCTCGTCTTCTTCTGATAATTCCCAGGAACTTGGATCATGGTAGGCAGTTTTAGTCGCCGCTCGACCTCTATTGCGTATTCTACTGGCAATCGTACTTTGATTCGACTCTTCTTTTTCGTTTGTTTCATCAACCTGGAGTTCCGTTTCGTCCTTGGGTGTTAACGGAAAACTTTCTGCAGGAGGATTTCTCGACAAAGCATCTGCGTTGAGATTTGTTTTTCCTTTTTTATAGACAACTTGGTATACATATTCTTCCAGTTGCAGTCTCCATTTCATTAATCTCGAGGAAGGATCTTGCACAGAGTGTAGCCAAACTAGTGGTTGATGGTCCGTTACAAGAGTGAACTTTCTTCCGTACAGATACGGTCGGAAGTATTTCACAGCGTATACCATTGCGAGGCACTCTTTTTCTGTTGTTGAATAATTCCTTTCTGCAGAGTTCAATACTCGACTGGCATACTGAACTGGTAGGTCTTGACCCACTGTATCTCCCTGACTCAGCACCGCTCCGATTGCAATGTCGGACGCGTCAGTCGTAAGTATAAACGGCTTGCTAAAATCGGGATATTGCAATATGGGTTTCTTACATAACGCATCGCGGAGATCTTCGAAGCTTCTTTGATGTTGGTCGGTCCATTGAAACTTCACTGTTTTCTTTGTGAGGTCGGAAAGCGGTTTGGCTCTTCCAGAGAAGTTCGGAAGAAACTTCCGGTAATATCCGGCGAGTCCAAGAAATTCTCTTACATTTCTCGGTGTTTTAGGTACCGAAAATTGTTCTACTGCCCGTAACTTCTTCGGATCGGGCTTCACTCCGTCCTTTCCGAGTATGTGTCCGAGATAATTGACCTCCCTTCTCAAGAATTCGCATTTGTCTACTTGTAGAGATAGTCCATTTTCTCGGAGTCGTCTGAAGAGTCTTTCGACTTTTATGCGATGTTCTTGTAAGGATGTTGAGAAGATGACTATATCGTCCAAGTACACAAACAATTCTGTGCCGATAAGACCCGATAGAACGCTGTCCATAAGGCGTTGGAATGTTGCCGGTGCATTTTTCAATCCAAACGGCATCCTCAGGAACTCGTAGTGTCCTCGGGGAGTCGTAAAAGCTGTTTTAGGACTGTCTTCCGGGGCGACCTTAATTTGGTGAAAACCACTAGCAAGGTCAAATACCGAAAAATATTTCGCTCCCCCTAGTCTATCGAGAATTTCAGATATATTCGGTAGTGGATAGCTATCGCCAATGGTCTTCTCATTCAATTGTCGATAATCTATTACCATTCGCCATCGCTTGTTACCTTGTGAATCCGCTTTCTTAGGCACAATCCATAGTGGTGAATTGTATGGGGAGTGTGAAGGTTTGATAATTTTATTGGATAGCAGTCCATTTACCTGTGTTTCAATTTCCGTTTGATGTACCATTGGATAACGATATTGTTTGGTATGTATCGGTCTGTCGTCGATGGTGGGGATCTCATGTTCGACGCGTATTGATCCTTTTAAATGGTCTCCTTTCAAATAAAATATATCAGGAAATTTTTGAACGAGTTTGTGCACATGTTGTCGCTCGTATTCGTTCAAATGATCGAGTCGCAAGGTTTGCAAAATTTCTCTCACTCTATTCTTTGTTGACTTCGTTGTAGTACATGGCTCGCTCGATGTCTCGGCGTCGGAGTCGGGCGCGTGGTGCGATCCAATTTCATATGGCTCGAGTTCTTGTGCTGGCAATTCAATGTCAACTGGCTCGTGGCTTGTGTTGGTGACTATGGCATAACAAGTGCCGTCGTGATTTCTTACCACGGCTTCTCCAATGTGTATATGTGGCCCAAGGTCGATGCGCCTTAGATAGCCGTCGTAAACATTGGTATTGCGGACCTTGATTGCTACTTGCGTTCTACTGCGCCCTTCAAGATGGATCTTTAACTTTTCGTATTCTCCTAGAACTGAGTCAATTTCTTCGCGATTGCAAAAAGGGATTGGTGTGACTGGTTCGCTTGCCGTGACCAGTGTCCCGTGGTTATATGATATTTCAGCTTTTTCTTGGTGTAAATAGGGCGCGCCGAGCAACCCGTCGGCTCGTGACAATGGTTCTCCTTCGAATACATGGAATACTGCCTTTGATTTTCTAACGTCAAGAAGAACTGTCCCTTTCGTCCAAATATTTTCAGGGTGCACACTTCTCACTGCCTGACGGTCGCGTGTATCAATGATCACATTTCTGCTCAGGACACTGGCATGTACCAAATTCAGGGATGAGCCACCGTCTACGATGAACTCTGCGTGCCCGTTCTTGAATTGAGGTGAGGAAATTTTTACCCTCACAGATGGAATTTCTTTGAGAAAGCATTGTTTCTTTCCTTTTCGTGAAAGCGGACATGCTTGTTCTTCTCTCTTTTTGCTGTCATGATCCTGATGTCCCTTTTCTCCGGTTCCTCGCGACTTCTCTCGCTCTTTGCGCTCGCTCCACGATGATCTGGGCGAGCGCCCTCGAAGTTTAAAGACTCCGTGGATGTGGCTGATGAAGCTCGAGATGAATTGTACGGTGAAGTTGTTCTCACGCGTTCTCGAGGTTCTTGTTTCTCATAAGGGATGCGACCTTTTCCCTCACACTGCGTGCAGGGGCGCATTGGGGAGTAGTATCTGTTTCTGTAGCCGTAGCTACGGTTTCGTGGTTCCCATCGTCGATATCTTTCTTCTCGTCCATCGGTTGAGTGGTCGCTGTCAACAGCATATACCTTGCTGCTTTTCCGATCTTCCTCTGACGATTCCGTTGAATCGGAGCTGCTACTGCTATCAGAACTTGTCTCTGAACTACTCGAGGATCGTTCCCTTTTACGGTTTTTCTTACCTTTACGAGATTTTCGTTTATCACGTTTCCGAGTGCGCGACGAGCGGTGATCTTTTGAGCCAATGGCGTGGCGGCGATTGCGTCTTTCTCTAACCTCGTTGATTACAAGATCATAGGCGGCATCGAGAGTAGCTGGATTATGATGACATATGCAATAATAAAAATTTTCAGGCAAGCCTCTCAAAAAGCTGCTCAATGCCTGGGTTTCAAGGTCGTTGAGACTGCTTCTAGCTTCCTCTCTGGTTCGGTCGCCCTTCACAGCCGCTCTCGCTCGTGTCATGAGTTCTGTCGTGCGCGTGACGTACTCGCGCACCGACTCATCCTTCTTAATACTAAGTCGATTGACCTCAGCTAGATAGGAGCTTGCGCTTCTCCCAGGTGAGAATTTATTTTTAAGATGTTTAATGAGTGCATTAACAGTACCTATATCACGTCCTTCGAGTGAGTTCCGTGCTGCACCTGTAAGCTTGGCTTTAACCCCTTTCAGGTATAAGGTCTCATCAGCGTTATCGAGTTGTTCAAACTCCTCGATGATTCGCTGGAGGAACTTTGACAATGATTTTTTTCCACCGTCATATTCCGGTAAATTTCGTGCAGCTTCTTTAGTTTCTTTTCTCCTATCAGCGATAGTTGTTTGCTCCAAGAGTGACATAAGCAATTGTTGAGAATTATCTTCGGCCATTTCAGTTTTTAGATGTTAATAATTTAATTATTTATTTTTTCCAAAAATTTTATGAATTAACTAAGGGTGAGTTATCGGACAGAAGATCCCACTTCTGACACCAATTTGTTACACACGGGTTATTTATCCCGTGGTAACTTATTATTATTATTATTTTATTCGCTGAAGTCAAAGGCCCCGGCGAATGGATTCTCTGTCCTATTTAAGCTGGGTAGCACCTCACCTTGTATATGCTTGTAGTTCGTGATGATCGGATGGGCTGTGATGCAATGAAGGAGTACAGCTGGTTTCACACGAATGTATTTATTCGAGAACAAACATCGATCAGTCACTTTTACAATAATAGTTTAAGTTGTTACAAATGTTATACTCTATGATACACTGACGCGCAATGCCGCTAAGGTAATTGGCACGAACAATTATATCACTGAGGTAGTGAAGCGCCGCTAAGGTGTTCCTTCACTTAATGAGTTCTTATACACTTGTCTACAACAAGGGTTTGAGAAGATCACGTCAATCACGCCCGCGAGAACCTAAGTACGCGAACGGACTTGCCGCTAAGGAACGGGATCTCTCGACCGATTGCGAAGAGCGTCGTATTAAGACTGATTTGATAATATGTCGAGAGAACCCTCGTTAGCTTTGGGCGTCCGGCTACAAGGGTCTCGTGGGGGTGGATTGAGAAATCATCGATCGATGTAGGTCTCGATGATTTCGAAAACCATGAGTTGAGAAATCATCGATGGATGGAAATCTCGATGATTTACGAAATCTGGTGATGCAAGGGGTTTACGAAATCTGATGCAAGGGATCCAATAATCCAGGTTATAAGTGATGCAAGGGGTCGAATAATCTAGGTCATTTGGTAAGGTAGCAAGAGTCCGAGGACGAAAAGAGGAATCTGCTGACACGCGGTTTGCTCGAGTTTCCAGAGAGTGACTGTCGCAAGAGTCGGCGTACTCTCTGGAATCTGATGACTCTGTTGTGTTGCAATGACCGCAGGTAGCGATACCTCGGTTCGTCACAATGATTTATTTTGACAACGTAAAATAAGTCGATTTCAATTATTTCTTCGTTCATCAAGCGCGCATAATAATTGCATCGTTTCTTAACAGATGTGTAGGCTTTACTCTGTATCATCTGCCCATTTGTCCAGATTCGTTTATAAGATACGATACAAGTGTCTGGATCGATTGATAAATTTGCTCTTTCGAAAGCTAAACAGTGCGGCCGAGGTAATTTTTCATGAACTGTCGCTACCCCAATCATCCACGTACATCCAAGAACTAATGATGGTTTCGGTATTATGGACTTATTTAATATATTATGCAAATACTCTTTCTGGTTCGTGCTCATGTTATCAAGAGGCACGGTAGTGCCTCGAGACAAGTACATTTCTTCCTAGATCGACATGTCGAGAGGTACTACAGCCTCTTATACGCCGCACAACTTGCTTATACATAGGAGTATATCTATATAACGAAACTTATTTTCCTAATTATTAATTAATTATACGGACTTCGGCAATGATATTAACACGTATATTTTTTATTTTTTTTCTCTTTCGATCGGTACCCAAATAAATGCTATAGTTATTGATATATGAGAGATATCGCATTTTATTCATTATATTCGACGTACAATCACTTCACACGAAATTTTCGCATCTGTCGCACCAAAATCTGTCGCACCAGGAACTGTCGCACCAATTAGGTTAGGTCCACGGGTAGTGACAGATTGGTGCGTCTCACGTACGTGCATGCCTTATCTAACTCTCTAGAGTAGTGCAGCATTGCCCCGAAATTCGTTTTCATAAAAGACGTTTCCGCGATTATTTTATTAAATAGTTATTTAATTGTGTAGAGTAAACATTAATTGAGAATTGTATTTTTCCATGATTCAGGATTTTTTTAGTCGCGATAGTGATGCCACCGAAACGAGAAACTTTTCCATAACACCAGACGAAACAAGAAATTTCTCGCCTCGAAACATTTTGATGAGTCGAGACAAGACCAGGCGACCTACAAGATTGTTGACCGAGAAATTGAGAAATCTTGATGTTCAATTCCCGAATTTTTCCCTTAATCCTACATCACCAAGCACATTTTTCGTCCAGGCTGATCGCACCATAATTTTTGGTGTCTAAGTTAATCGCGTCATAAGTTTTTGGCGTCCAGGTCGATCGCTCCATATTTCTTCGTGTCTAGAGGTCAATCGCGTCGTGGTTTTAGGTGTCTAGATCAATCGCGTCATAGTTATTGGAATCCAGGTTGATGGCACATTAGTTCTTGGCGTTCAGGTCGATCGCGGCATAATTCTTGGCGTTCAGGTCGATCGCACCATTGTTATTCGTGTCCAGGTCGATCGCGTCATAGTTCTTGGCGTCCAGGTTGATCGCGCGGTAGTTATTGGCGTCCAGGTTGACCAAGCCATAGTTATTGGTGCCTAAGTCAATCGCGTCATAGTTCTAGGGGTCCAGGTCGATCACGCAATAGTTCTTGGTGTCAAGATTAATCGCGCCATAGTTCTTGGCGTCCAGGTCGATCGCGTCATAGTTCTTGGCATCCAGGTCGATCGCACCATAGTTCTTCGCGTCCAGGTCGATCGCATCGTATTTTTTGGCGTCCAGGTCGGTCGCGTCATAGTTCTTGGCGTCCAGGTCGATCGCACCATAGTTCTTCGCGTCCAGGTCGATCGCATCGTAGTTTTTGGCGTCCAGGTCGATCGCGTCATAGTTTTTGGCGTGAAGGTTGATCGCGCGGTAGTTATTGGCGTTCAGGTTGATCAAGCCATAGTTATTGGTGCCTAAGTCAATCGCGTCATAGTTCTTGGCGTCCAGGTCGATCGCACCATAGTTCTTCGCGTCCAGGTCGATCGCATCGTAGTTTTTGGCGTCCAGGTCGATCGCGTCATAGTTCTTGGCATCCAGGTCGATCGCACCATAGGTCTTCGCGTCCAGGTCGATCGCATCGTAGTTTTTGGCGTCCAGGTCGATCGCGTCATAGTTCTTGGCGTCCAGGTCGATCGCACCATAGTTCTTCGCGTCCAGGTCGATCGCATCGTAGTTTTTGGCGTCCAGGTCGATCGCGTCATAGTTTTTGGCGTCCAGGTTGATCGCGCGGTAGTTATTGGCGTTCAGGTTGATCAAGCCATAGTTATTGGTGCCTAAGTCAATCGCGTCATAGTTCATGGCATCCAGGTCGATCGCACCATAGTTCTTCGCGTCCAGGTCGATCGCATCGTAGTTTTTGGCGTCCAGGTCGATCGCGTCATAGTTCTTGGCGTCCAGGTCAATCGCACCATAGTTCTTCGCGTCCAGGTCGATCGCATCGTAGTTTTTGGCGTCCAGGTCGATCGCGTCATAGTTTTTGGCGTCCAGGTTGATCGCGCGGTAGTTATTGGCGTTCAGGTTGATCAAGTCATAGTTATTGGTGCCTGAGTCAATCGCGTCATAGTTCTTGGCGTCCAGGTCGATCGCGCCATAGTTCTTGATGTCTAGGTTAATCGCGTCATAGTTCTTGGCGTCTAGGTCAATCGCGTCATAGTTTTTAGCATCCAGGTTGATCGCGCGTTACTTCTTGGCGTCCAGCTTGATCGCACCATAGTGCTTGGCGTCCGGGTCTTACGCGCCATTTATATGCGTAATGCCTTTCCGTTGACCTGGAACTTAAGAACTACAGAGCGCGAGGCCTGGACAGCGTAAAACGCATTCCCGTCAACTTGGAACTCGAGAACAATCGAGCGGTAGACCTGCACGGTGGAAAACGCAATCCCGTTGACCTGGAACTCAAGAACTACGAAGCGTGAGACCTGGACGACGGAAAACTCATTCCCGTCGACCTGGTTCTCAAGAACAACGGAGCGCAGAGCTTGGACGGCAAATAACGCCTTCCCGACGACCTGGTTCTCAAAGATTACGAAGCGCGGGGCCATTCCAGGACGGTAGGTGACGGATGCCCGTCGACCTGTGCTCAAGAACTACCAAAAGTGATACCTGGACGGCAGGAAAAAGATCCCATGACCTGGGGATCTGGTGCTACGGAGCGCACCACCACATGTCCATCGGGAGCAAAACATAAAAATAATCAAACGTAAAAATTAATTAAAAAATTATAACTCTGGGTGACGAATGATGTTCCGGAGGATCTGTTTATTGCGAATTTGTACTCGTCTAATCGATTACAAATAATTGATTGAATATATTACTTTCATCATTTATAATTAAACGTTGTTCAATTACAATTTTAATTTGTAATTGAATTCTTGTCGATTTCAAATTACATTTATAATTTGTAGTTACACAGAAGTTTAATTACAAATTACATTTTTAATTTGAAATTAAAAGAAGTGTAATTAGAAATTTTATTTGTAATGGGTAATTGAAAAGAGTAAAAATTTTAATTACAGATTATATTTCTAATTTTTAATTACAAAATGTTCAATTACATATCACATTTGTAATAGTCCATTGAAAAAAGTTTAATTTCAAATTACATTTGTGATTTGTAAGTAAACAAAGTTTAATTACAATTTCACAACTCGGTTCGGTACAGACAATTCAAATTTCAAAGGACCTGTGCATACGGACAACATGCTTCATTTTTCTGTACCAATTCGGTTATAGACTGCGTTTGTCTGGATCAAATCGCTTGATGGGATTTTTTTTTGTAGTGCAATGATTTGTCGAATTTTCCCTTGTTCAGTGGACTATGATGGCTTTTATGAGTAGAATTACGTGGGTCGCGGTCGGGTTGAGTCTGCGTTTCATTGATATCTTACAAACGAAGCTCTACTATTCCATCGCGAAAAAAAAGACAGTGCTCGATACTATGAACCGACTATAGAAAAGCAATGCTTATGATTTTTATAACTCAGCGATGGTGCTTTGTATCAAGAATCGAAACTCAAAGATGTTTGAATGGATCATGCGAGCACTTTCAAGAATAGGGAGACCTCATTGATAGGATTTTTTACGCATAGAATATTTTGGAGTTCGCTAAACTTGCTAACGATCTAATAAAAAAAAAAATGCAAATGATAATTCGTGTGCTAGGTGCTAGATTGGGGCTTCTGAAGTTGTAAAATAATGAAACCATTTTATAATTGTACGAAATGTTTTGGCAAGACAATTTATGCCGTCAAAAATTGTTCAATTCTACCCTGAGCATAGTAGTCGCCATTCAAAGCTTTTACATAAAAGTTACATCGTAAATATATGTCGACATATATAATGCTTTGCAAAAAGAAACCAAATCCCACCAAAAACACCATGAATGGTGTATAAAAACTTGAGACAAGTACATTTCCTTGCGTCGTTTTGTTTATGCTTACAAAAAGATGTCAAACCCAAATATTTGACAAATAAACCTTTACAAAAAGATGTCAAACACAAAAAGTTGTCAAACAAATTTAAATAATCCGTCACAGTTGCCAAGTAAATCAAGCATTTTCATTGTTTACTTTTTTATTAACCGTTTGTAAGTAAGTAACAACGCTCGAAAACGTATTGAAACGGACTTAGGGACTTAATCTAAAAATTTAATGTTTGAAAGATTTTATTGAAAAAAAATTCGCATTGAAAAAAAAATCCGAACGAAGTACTTGGCGAGTTCGTAACAGGTAGTCTGTACAGTCATTTTACATAACTCGCCAAGTACTTCGTTCGGATTTTTTTTTTTCAATGCGAATTTTTTTTCAATAAAATCTTTCAAACATTAAATTTTTAGATTAAGTCCCTAAGTCCGTTTCAATACGTTTTCGAGCGTTGTTACTTACTTATAAACGGTTAATAAAAATGTAAACAATGAAAATGCTTGATGTACTTGGCAACTGTGACTTAGATTATTTGAATTTATTTGATAACTTTTTGTGTTTGACATCTTTTTGTAAGCATAAACAAAACGACGCAAGGAAATGTACTTGTCTCAAGTTTTTATACACCATTCATGGTGTTTTTGGTGGGTCATAACATACATGATACAATCTATCCACTGCACATTTGGTACGAACTGCATCACAAATTTGCATCGCAACTCCGTTGGAGCTATGTATACTTCCTAACAACACTTGATTTGCGTTAGTAGAGAAACAGTACCGGTTCTACACCAAGATCCCTACCCCGACATTTACCGACATTTTTTAGCTCAGACATGAACCACTTAGCCGAGACATGAACCCGGGAGGGGGGGGGGGCTATCTTTAAGAGTCCGAATGCACTGAGTCGATCGGGGGGGGGGGGGGAGGGGGGGGTCTCTAACAACTGGAGGGCACCTAATCTCTTATGGGAGGGGGGGGGGGCTAGCTTTGAGGGTGGTATTGGAATGCCGCTATCTCTGGCAGCGGTGGTGCGCCTAATTTTTCATGGTGGAATTTGATTGCCGATTATCAGTTAGACTGGCGTCTCTGCAGGGGGGGGGGGGGGGGCTAGTTTTGAGGGTGGTATTAGAATGCCGCTATTTCTGACAGCTGCAGTGCAGCTTGTCTTTCATGCTGGCATTGGAATATTGTTATCTCTAACAAGTAAATAGCGGACTAGAGCGTTAGACCTTTCAACCACACACGACGCTACCCTCCCGGGCCAGTGCGTCTGTTTGTCGCAACCTTATCGTTGGTCATAAATCATATCTGGTCGTGTGCCAAGGGTTAGACCGCAGTCTGGAAAAGGCCAAACATAAAATCTTAGAGGCGCCTATGATAGTGTCTCGCCGATCCTCGGCACCCGAAGGAAAATATCCCTAACAGGTATTCTTCTGACCGAGTTTATATAAGCATTTCCCTATCGCACTGACTGGTGCGTGAGCAGATGTAGCGCAGAGAGCTGCGGCAGATCTTTTTTCAAACCGCGATGAAATTGGGATGAAGAGGAGATTGAAAATATGGAAAAGCACGTTCGATTCGATACTTGAGCTCAAATTCACATGATGTATGCATGTGATTATGCGTACAGAGCCGCTCGCCGAGGCTGGTGGGAAGAAGTTGCACGTGATCGTGAGCGATTTAGATTAAGAATTGAAAAATGCGGCAAACTGATTGAATCTGTATTGAGGGAGAAAAAAAATTTAACGGAAAATGGTATACTGATATGCGCCTTCGACGTGTTTCGACCTGTTTCGAGCCCTCCCATTACCTTCGAGAGCGGATGATGCCATCTTGCATGTCTGAACACGCTTGAGCCTGCACAGTGTTTACATATTGTGACAAACCGCCGGAAAATGAGGCTGTGATGTTCATGGAATGCCGCTATCACGCGCTTAGTCGCTTTCTTATATATATAGATATATAGATATATAGATATATAGATATATAGATATATAGATAGCATAGATGGAGAAAGAAAAGCGTTCAAGTGTCCCTAACGGGTATTCTTCTGGCCGATATATAAGCGTTTCCCCATCACTAGCTCACATTTTCTCCCGTGCATTCAAACAAATATTATCGGTCGGAAAAAAAAAATGGATGCGCAAATGTGTAAAAGGACTGTCGCGCTTATGGAGGAGGCATTTTCCATAATTAGGAGAAAATCTAGACCAGCTTCAGTGCAAAAGTGGATAAAGTTCAGTGATAAACATGTGAAGATTTTGGGCAAAGTGTTACGTGAAAACGTTCCGACAATAGGTGAAAAAATTCGTATTCAGACAACAATAGCGACATTGATGTCGCTGAGTGAAAAGCTGAAAAAATGTGGTGCTGGTGCTGTGAAAAGTGACAAGGTGCGGTGGAGGGACATGGACACTGCGTTTAAGAAAAGAATTAGGACTGGAGTGGTTATCAATCTACAGCACAAAGATGTACAAAGTTTTCTTGACGACGCGAGACCTCTGATAATCTCGAAAATAACCGCGGTTTTGAGCAAAGCAGGAAACTTAAAAGTTAACGTTATTCTAGCCTGCCGTTTTCACATCACCAAACTCGATGAAATAATGGAAGATAATAAATTCTTTAATACGCAGAATCAAGCTATTTTACCCTCGACAGACATGGAAGAGTGGTTCAGGGTACATGTAAAGGATAAATTGTTCGTGAAAATTGAGGAGTTTACGGAAAAGGAATCCGGCTGGTCTCTCTCTTCCATAATTAACTTAGTCGTCAATATGAACAAATACATGCCTCTGCGTGGTGGACTATCTACGTATACAAGTCTACCGAAAAAAATTCAATTAAAACGTGCAGTCGTCAATATTATAAATGATGACCCTTATTGTTTCTTATGGTCTGTGACGGCAGCTCTTTACCCTGCAGCTGAATATTGTGAGCGAAAATCGTCGTACCCGCCGTTCAGTGAAGTGCTTGAGTACACTGGGCTCAATTTTCCTATGAGTCTAAAGGACGTACCGAAATTTGAAAAAATGAATGGTTTGTCAATTAACGTATATGGCATAGAAGATCATCGTCGTGGAAAGCTTGAAATATTGCCAGTATATTTAAGCGCTCAAAGGTCAGATAAACCTACCATACACCTACTCATGCAGGAAGCTGCGAGCGAAGAAGAAGAAGAAGAAGAAGAAGAAGAAGGAAAAGAAGACAGCAATCCGGTGCATCATTTTTCATGGATCAAAAATATTTCTCGGCTGGTCAGCTCGCAAATTTCAAAATATGCACATCATACTTGGCTCTGCGACAGGTGTTTATGTCATTTCAAAACAGAAAATTTGCTAATAAAACACACAGATGACTGTGTAAAAATTAATAAATGTCGAACGGTCTTTCCGGAGGGTGAGGAGAGAATATTAAAATTCAAAAATTTCAAATTCAAAGAAGATGTTCCATTCGTCGTGTATGCCGATCTCGAGTGCTTATTAGAGCCAATAACATCGGTACAGAAGAACACAATGGGATATCAAAACCATGTGCCCCACAGTATCGGTTATTATCTGCGCTGTAGTTATAACGATGCACTTTCCGAGTACAAATCATACCGTGGCAAAGACTGTATCCAGTGGTTTATGGCGGAGTTGAAAACCCTATCAAAATCGCTGCATTCGCGTCTAACACATATCACACCGATGGAGATCCTGAACACGGCACAAAATCATCAATTCACGACGTCTACAGCCTGCCACATTTGCGAGAAAGAATTTCTTCCGAGTGATCTAAAGGTTCGAGATCACTGCCATTTTACGGGTCGTTATCGCGCTGCTGCACACCAAGATTGCAATTTAAATTTTAAGAACTCTCATGTAGTTCCCGTTGTATTCCACAATTTATCCGGATATGATTCTCATTTTTTAATAAGGTCATTAGCAACTGCATTCGAGGGCTCTTTATATCTATTACCTATAAACAAGGAAAAATATATTTCATTCTCGAAAAGTGTCAAGGGAACAGTTGTAAATTACAGATTTATCGATTCATTCCGATTTATGCCGAGTAGCATCGACAAATTAGCCTCATATTTAGACAGTAATAACAAATTAATTACACGCGCAAATTGTAATAACGAGGTCGAATGCAGGCTATTGGCACGAAAAGGTGTTT
This sequence comes from Rhorus exstirpatorius, assembly GCA_963564615.1. Classification (NCBI taxonomy): domain Eukaryota; kingdom Metazoa; phylum Arthropoda; class Insecta; order Hymenoptera; family Ichneumonidae; genus Rhorus; species Rhorus exstirpatorius. Next base: position 1,929,390 of record OY751321.1, on the reverse strand, counting down.
TCCCGTATGACTATGTTAATAGCTGGGATATCCTCGATGAGACCGAATTGCCCTCAAAAAAAGATTTTTTTTCCAAACTCAATAATACGGAGATTTCCGACAGCGAATATGCGCACGCGTCTAACGTTTGGAAAACATTCAAGATAAAAACCTTAGGTGAATATTCAGATTTATATTTAAAAACAGACGTTCTCCTTTTGGCTGACATTTTCGAAAATTTTCGACGAAATTGTTTGAATACGTATAATTTAGATCCGCTCCATTACTACACAGCCCCTGGTCTTTCATTCGATGCAATGCTCAAGTGCACGCAAATTGAACTCGAACTCCTCACTGACGTGGATATGTTACTTTTTATTGAAAAAGGCATCCGAGGCGGAGTCGCGCAATGTACCAACAGGTATGCGAAAGCAAACAATCGATTCATGGAAACGAATTTCGATCCAAACACCGCCGAGTCATATCTGATGTACTATGATGTCAATAACTTATACGGTGCAGCTATGAGTGAATCATTACCATGCAGCTCATTCGAATGGGCGGAAAATTTTATTGAAAATATTGAAAATATTCCCGAAGACTCGCCGATCGGGTATATACTCGAGGTTGATTTAGAATATTCCAAGGAGCTGCACGAATCTCATAAAGACTTACCGCTATGTCCAGAACACTATCGAGCCCCGCAATCTAAAAATTCAAAATTGATGACGACATTGCTACCGAAGGAAAAATACATTATTCACTATCGTAATCTACAGGAGTCTTTGAGATTAGGCTTAAAATTAACGAAAATTCATCGCGTGCTGAAATTTAAACAATCCCCTTGGTTGAAAAAATACATTGATCTCAATACGAATTTGAGAAAGCAGTCCAATAACGATTTCGAGAAAAATTTTTACAAACTAATGAATAACGCGGTGTTTGGGAAAACGATGGAAAATGTACGTAATCATCGTGAAGTAAAGCTCGTTACACGCTGGCATGGGCGATATGGCGCAAGAGCTCTCATCGCTCGAGCTACCTTTCATAGCTGCACCATATTCGACGACGACATGGTTATAATAGAATTGACTAAAGCTAAAGTAAAATTCAACAAACCGATATATGCTGGATTTTCAATTCTTGACCTGTCTAAAATCTATTTATACCGTTTTCATTATGACTATATGAAGATTACATTCGGCGAGCAAGCCAAATTATTGTACACAGATACGGACAGCCTAATCTATCACGTAACTACTCCAAATATCTACGAATCCATGAGACGTGACATACACCAATTTGATACATCCGATTACCCGACAAATAATCCCTATGGAATGCCTCTTGCAAATAAAAAAGTGTTGGGTCTTATGAAAGATGAAAATAATGGTAAAATTATGACCGAGTTTATAGGGCTTAGGGCAAAGTTATACTCGTATAAAGTACAAGGTAATGAGCTTGAAAATAAACGTGCAAAGGGCGTTAGAGGAGCGACATTGAAAACCATCACGTTCGATGACTACAAAGAGTGCCTACTTCACTATAAAACTCTGATTAGGACCCAGCACATGATACGCAGCTCAAAACACGTTGTCGAGACGGTTAGGCAAAATAAAATAGCATTAAGCTGGAATGACGACAAAAGAGTTCTCTCCGCTGATACAACCGATACTCTACCTTGGGGTTATGAGCGCAATACGAAAGAATGTTTGTAGCTTAAAGTAAATAAAAAATGAAATAAACGTGTGGAGGTAAACTGTGAATGGTATGAAAACTATGAATATATTGTATATGAACTAATAAAATTGATGCGCTGGAGGAAAAATATATTAAAAAAAGATATATTGAAACCGACTTTTTCTTAATTAATATCCTGTCCAACAAAATAATCCTGTGAGAGATGGGATAGAAGGTGGCGATTGAAAAGATCAATAATGTTAATTTGTTGAAATATTTTATTACACATCAGATTTCCTTATCCAGCTATTGTGAGAGTTGTCGAAACCCAGCCATTTTACAAACATTTTATTTCCGCGCTTCTTCAATACTCGTTCAATCAGATAAATATCGGGATTTTCAACTCTAAGTGCTCTTGCTCATAACAACCATCGGTGATGGGTTCATCTTGATAATCTTTCAGACTGAACGTCACAGGGTTCGTATTTTTCCCTTGATGTATTGTAAATATTTCCGTTGTCCAGTTTGGAGAATAACCCTTGGCAAATATATTTTTGAATTTGCTTATCCCCACTTTGTCACCGCATCGAAATTTCGTCGACTTTTTTTTTTCTTTTTTTTTTTTTTTTTCAACGGTTCTAGAGTCGCGAAAACGCGTTGTAATAGCTGCTTCTTATTCTCCGAGTTCACGTTTTTCGGCTTCATTTTAATAGTGCGATGTTATATCTGGAAATCTATTGTTATATCTGGAAATCAAATTTTTGAGAATATCGGTCCACTTGTAGCTTCCACGAAGACTAAATTGCATCCACATTTTATTTTTCAAGGTACGATTAAAACGCTCTCAAATTGATGCTTTCAAATTACTGTATGTCGAGTACATATGAATATTATACTTGTTCATGAGAGTTTGCAAGCTATTGACACGAAAAAATGTTTTCCCGCATGACTATGTCAATAGTTGGGGACGAGGGGCTATTCACTTTGATTTTGGGTGTACAGGAGGCTTCCAACTTCCAAAGACTTCCAAAAACTTCCGAAGATTTCGGAAGACTTCCGAAGAATTCCAAGCACCTCCACAGACTTCTGAAGACTTTTAAAGACTTCCGAAGACTTCCGAAGACTTCCGAAGACTTCGAAAAACTTCCAAAGACTTTCAAAGACTTCTAAAGACTATCGATTGCGTATTATGAGGAATTCTTCGAAGACTTCCATAGACTCCCAGAGCCTCCAAAAGACTTACAGAGACTTCCGACGAATTCCAAGGACTTCCACAGACTTCTGAAGACTTTTAAAGAATTCCAAGGACTTCCATAGACTCCTGAAGACTTTTAAAGACTTCCGAAATGCCTTCGTGCTCACCCAAGGGGGGGGGGGCATCATGATATTCTTTTAGCAATTTTTCTCGGTCTTCTTTGCTTAGGCAGGCGGCGCCTATGCTGAAGCCTTCTTCGTTCCTCTCGTGGCTGCTTGAGCATCGGTGCTTGTCTGGGAAGTGCCAAAGCGTAATCTCCCTGCACCCCTTCGCCCACCCCCCGAGATTACGCTTTGGCACTTCCCAGACAAGCACCGATGCTCAAGCAGCCACGAGAGGAACGAAGAAGGCTTCAGCATAGGCGCCGCCTGCCTAAGCAAAGAAGACCGAGAAAAATTGCTAAAAGAATATCATGATGCCCCCCCCCCCTTGGGTGAGCACGAAGGCATTTCGGAAGTCTTTAAAAGTCTTCAGGAGTCTATGGAAGTCCTTGGAATTCTTTAAAAGTCTTCAGAAGTCTGTGGAAGTCCTTGGAATTCGTCGGAAGTCTCTGTAAGTCTTTTGGAGGCTCTGGGAGTCTATGGAAGTCTTCGAAGAATTCCTCATAATACGCAATCGATAGTCTTTAGAAGTCTTTGAAAGTCTTTGGAAGTTTTTCGAAGTCTTCGGAAGTCTTCGGAAGTCTTCGGAAGTCTTTAAAAGTCTTCAGAAGTCTGTGGAGGTGCTTGGAATTCTTCGGAAGTCTTCCGAAATCTTCGGAAGTTTTTGGAAGTCTTTGGAAGTTGGAAGCCTCCTGTACACCCAAAATCAAAGTGAATAGCCCCTCGTCCCCAACTATTGACATAGTCATGCGGGAAAACATTTTTTCGTGTCAATAGCTTGCAAACTCTCATGAACAAGTATAATATTCATATGTACTCGACATACAGTAATTTGAAAGCATCAATTTGAGAGCGTTTTAATCGTACCTTGAAAAATAAAATGTGGATGCAATTTAGTCTTCGTGGAAGCTACAAGTGGACCGATATTCTCAAAAATTTGATTTCCAGATATAACAATAGATTTCCAGATATAACATCGCACTATTAAAATGAAGCCGAAAAACGTGAACTCGGAGAATAAGAAGCAGCTATTACAACGCGTTTTCGCGACTCTAGAACCGTTGAAAAAAAAAAAAAAAAAGAAAAAAAAAAGTCGACGAAATTTCGATGCGGTGACAAAGTGGGGATAAGCAAATTCAAAAATATATTTGCCAAGGGTTATTCTCCAAACTGGACAACGGAAATATTTACAATACATCAAGGGAAAAATACGAACCCTGTGACGTTCAGTCTGAAAGATTATCAAGATGAACCCATCACCGATGGTTGTTATGAGCAAGAGCACTTAGAGTTGAAAATCCCGATATTTATCTGATTGAACGAGTATTGAAGAAGCGCGGAAATAAAATGTTTGTAAAATGGCTGGGTTTCGACAACTCTCACAATAGCTGGATAAGGAAATCTGATGTGTAATAAAATATTTCAACAAATTAACATTATTGATCTTTTCAATCGCCACCTTCTATCCCATCTCTCACAGGATTATTTTGTTGGACAGGATATTAATTAAGAAAAAGTCGGTTTCAATATATCTTTTTTTAATATATTTTTCCTCCAGCGCATCAATTTTATTAGTTCATATACAATATATTCATAGTTTTCATACCATTCACAGTTTACCTCCACACGTTTATTTCATTTTTTATTTACTTTAAGCTACAAACATTCTTTCGTATTGCGCTCATAACCCCAAGGTAGAGTATCGGTTGTATCAGCGGAGAGAACTCTTTTGTCGTCATTCCAGCTTAATGCTATTTTATTTTGCCTAACCGTCTCGACAACGTGTTTTGAGCTGCGTATCATGTGCTGGGTCCTAATCAGAGTTTTATAGTGAAGTAGGCACTCTTTGTAGTCATCGAACGTGATGGTTTTCAATGTCGCTCCTCTAACGCCCTTTGCACGTTTATTTTCAAGCTCATTACCTTGTACTTTATACGAGTATAACTTTGCCCTAAGCCCTATAAACTCGGTCATAATTTTACCATTATTTTCATCTTTCATAAGACCCAACACTTTTTTATTTGCAAGAGGCATTCCATAGGGATTATTTGTCGGGTAATCGGATGTATCAAATTGGTGTATGTCACGTCTCATGGATTCGTAGATATTTGGAGTAGTTACGTGATAGATTAGGCTGTCCGTATCTGTGTACAATAATTTGGCTTGCTCGCCGAATGTAATCTTCATATAGTCATAATGAAAACGGTATAAATAGATTTTAGACAGGTCAAGAATTGAAAATCCAGCATATATCGGTTTGTTGAATTTTACTTTAGCTTTAGTCAATTCTATTATAACCATGTCGTCGTCGAATATGGTGCAGCTATGAAAGGTAGCTCGAGCGATGAGAGCTCTTGCGCCATATCGCCCATGCCAGCGTGTAACGAGCTTTACTTCACGATGATTACGTACATTTTCCATCGTTTTCCCAAACACCGCGTTATTCATTAGTTTGTAAAAATTTTTCTCGAAATCGTTATTGGACTGCTTTCTCAAATTCGTATTGAGATCAATGTATTTTTTCAACCAAGGGGATTGTTTAAATTTCAGCACGCGATGAATTTTCGTTAATTTTAAGCCTAATCTCAAAGACTCCTGTAGATTACGATAGTGAATAATGTATTTTTCCTTCGGTAGCAATGTCGTCATCAATTTTGAATTTTTAGATTGCGGGGCTCGATAGTGTTCTGGACATAGCGGTAAGTCTTTATGAGATTCGTGCAGCTCCTTGGAATATTCTAAATCAACCTCGAGTATATACCCGATCGGCGAGTCTTCGGGAATATTTTCAATATTTTCAATAAAATTTTCCGCCCATTCGAATGAGCTGCATGGTAATGATTCACTCATAGCTGCACCGTATAAGTTATTGACATCATAGTACATCAGATATGACTCGGCGGTGTTTGGATCGAAATTCGTTTCCATGAATCGATTGTTTGCTTTCGCATACCTGTTGGTACATTGCGCGACTCCGCCTCGGATGCCTTTTTCAATAAAAAGTAACATATCCACGTCAGTGAGGAGTTCGAGTTCAATTTGCGTGCACTTGAGCATTGCATCGAATGAAAGACCAGGGGCTGTGTAGTAATGGAGCGGATCTAAATTATACGTATTCAAACAATTTCGTCGAAAATTTTCGAAAATGTCAGCCAAAAGGAGAACGTCTGTTTTTAAATATAAATCTGAATATTCACCTAAGGTTTTTATCTTGAATGTTTTCCAAACGTTAGACGCGTGCGCATATTCGCTGTCGGAAATCTCCGTATTATTGAGTTTGGAAAAAAAATCTTTTTTTGAGGGCAATTCGGTCTCATCGAGGATATCCCAGCTATTAACATAGTCATACGGGAAAACACCTTTTCGTGCCAATAGCCTGCATTCGACCTCGTTATTACAATTTGCGCGTGTAATTAATTTGTTATTACTGTCTAAATATGAGGCTAATTTGTCGATGCTACTCGGCATAAATCGGAATGAATCGATAAATCTGTAATTTACAACTGTTCCCTTGACACTTTTCGAGAATGAAATATATTTTTCCTTGTTTATAGGTAATAGATATAAAGAGCCCTCGAATGCAGTTGCTAATGACCTTATTAAAAAATGAGAATCATATCCGGATAAATTGTGGAATACAACGGGAACTACATGAGAGTTCTTAAAATTTAAATTGCAATCTTGGTGTGCAGCAGCGCGATAACGACCCGTAAAATGGCAGTGATCTCGAACCTTTAGATCACTCGGAAGAAATTCTTTCTCGCAAATGTGGCAGGCTGTAGACGTCGTGAATTGATGATTTTGTGCCGTGTTCAGGATCTCCATCGGTGTGATATGTGTTAGACGCGAATGCAGCGATTTTGATAGGGTTTTCAACTCCGCCATAAACCACTGGATACAGTCTTTGCCACGGTATGATTTGTACTCGGAAAGTGCATCGTTATAACTACAGCGCAGATAATAACCGATACTGTGGGGCACATGGTTTTGATATCCCATTGTGTTCTTCTGTACCGATGTTATTGGCTCTAATAAGCACTCGAGATCGGCATACACGACGAATGGAACATCTTCTTTGAATTTGAAATTTTTGAATTTTAATATTCTCTCCTCACCCTCCGGAAAGACCGTTCGACATTTATTAATTTTTACACAGTCATCTGTGTGTTTTATTAGCAAATTTTCTGTTTTGAAATGACATAAACACCTGTCGCAGAGCCAAGTATGATGTGCATATTTTGAAATTTGCGAGCTGACCAGCCGAGAAATATTTTTGATCCATGAAAAATGATGCACCGGATTGCTGTCTTCTTTTCCTTCTTCTTCTTCTTCTTCTTCTTCTTCTTCGCTCGCAGCTTCCTGCATGAGTAGGTGTATGGTAGGTTTATCTGACCTTTGAGCGCTTAAATATACTGGCAATATTTCAAGCTTTCCACGACGATGATCTTCTATGCCATATACGTTAATTGACAAACCATTCATTTTTTCAAATTTCGGTACGTCCTTTAGACTCATAGGAAAATTGAGCCCAGTGTACTCAAGCACTTCACTGAACGGCGGGTACGACGATTTTCGCTCACAATATTCAGCTGCAGGGTAAAGAGCTGCCGTCACAGACCATAAGAAACAATAAGGGTCATCATTTATAATATTGACGACTGCACGTTTTAATTGAATTTTTTTCGGTAGACTTGTATACGTAGATAGTCCACCACGCAGAGGCATGTATTTGTTCATATTGACGACTAAGTTAATTATGGAAGAGAGAGACCAGCCGGATTCCTTTTCCGTAAACTCCTCAATTTTCACGAACAATTTATCCTTTACATGTACCCTGAACCACTCTTCCATGTCTGTCGAGGGTAAAATAGCTTGATTCTGCGTATTAAAGAATTTATTATCTTCCATTATTTCATCGAGTTTGGTGATGTGAAAACGGCAGGCTAGAATAACGTTAACTTTTAAGTTTCCTGCTTTGCTCAAAACCGCGGTTATTTTCGAGATTATCAGAGGTCTCGCGTCGTCAAGAAAACTTTGTACATCTTTGTGCTGTAGATTGATAACCACTCCAGTCCTAATTCTTTTCTTAAACGCAGTGTCCATGTCCCTCCACCGCACCTTGTCACTTTTCACAGCACCAGCACCACATTTTTTCAGCTTTTCACTCAGCGACATCAATGTCGCTATTGTTGTCTGAATACGAATTTTTTCACCTATTGTCGGAACGTTTTCACGTAACACTTTGCCCAAAATCTTCACATGTTTATCACTGAACTTTATCCACTTTTGCACTGAAGCTGGTCTAGATTTTCTCCTAATTATGGAAAATGCCTCCTCCATAAGCGCGACAGTCCTTTTACACATTTGCGCATCCATTTTTTTTTTCCGACCGATAATATTTGTTTGAATGCACGGGAGAAAATGTGAGCTAGTGATGGGGAAACGCTTATATATCGGCCAGAAGAATACCCGTTAGGGACACTTGAACGCTTTTCTTTCTCCATCTATGCTATCTATATATCTATATATCTATATATCTATATATCTATATATCTATATATATAAGAAAGCGACTAAGCGCGTGATAGCGGCATTCCATGAACATCACAGCCTCATTTTCCGGCGGTTTGTCACAATATGTAAACACTGTGCAGGCTCAAGCGTGTTCAGACATGCAAGATGGCATCATCCGCTCTCGAAGGTAATGGGAGGGCTCGAAACAGGTCGAAACACGTCGAAGGCGCATATCAGTATACCATTTTCCGTTAAATTTTTTTTCTCCCTCAATACAGATTCAATCAGTTTGCCGCATTTTTCAATTCTTAATCTAAATCGCTCACGATCACGTGCAACTTCTTCCCACCAGCCTCGGCGAGCGGCTCTGTACGCATAATCACATGCATACATCATGTGAATTTGAGCTCAAGTATCGAATCGAACGTGCTTTTCCATATTTTCAATCTCCTCTTCATCCCAATTTCATCGCGGTTTGAAAAAAGATCTGCCGCAGCTCTCTGCGCTACATCTGCTCACGCACCAGTCAGTGCGATAGGGAAATGCTTATATAAACTCGGTCAGAAGAATACCTGTTAGGGATATTTTCCTTCGGGTGCCGAGGATCGGCGAGACACTATCATAGGCGCCTCTAAGATTTTATGTTTGGCCTTTTCCAGACTGCGGTCTAACCCTTGGCACACGACCAGATATGATTTATGACCAACGATAAGGTTGCGACAAACAGACGCACTGGCCCGGGAGGGTAGCGTCGTGTGTGGTTGAAAGGTCTAACGCTCTAGTCCGCTATTTACTTGTTAGAGATAACAATATTCCAATGCCAGCATGAAAGACAAGCTGCACTGCAGCTGTCAGAAATAGCGGCATTCTAATACCACCCTCAAAACTAGCCCCCCCCCCCCTGCAGAGACGCCAGTCTAACTGATAATCGGCAATCAAATTCCACCATGAAAAATTAGGCGCACCACCGCTGCCAGAGATAGCGGCATTCCAATACCACCCTCAAAGCTAGCCCCCCCCCCCCCCTCCCATAAGAGATTAGGTGCCCTCCAGTTGTTAGAGACCCCCCCCCTCCCCCCCCCGATCGACTCAGTGCATTCGGACTCTTAAAGATAGCCCCCCCCCCCCCTCCCGGGTTCATGTCTCGGCTAAGTGGTTCATGTCTGAGCTAAAAAATGTCGGTAAATGTCGGGGTAGGGATCTTGGTGTAGAACCGGTACTGTTTCTCTACTTGCGTTCTCATATATGAAGGCGCTATGTGTCCACAGGGGACCCAATTTTTCGACACTTTGTCCTAGATGTGCAAGTAAATGAACATCGAATGATATATTACGTCTTCCGTAGTACTTTTGGGTATCTTCAATAAATTTTATCAGAGATCTTTCGGCTACTACTATTTCCGATCTCATAATCGTAGTCTTTGATAGTATCTGAATAGCATCAACAAGCAAGGCCCAATGATCGGCATATTTCTTTTCAAAATTTTTTTTCAAAATCGGTAAACTATAAAACAGCAAGAAAATTACCCATTCATGGGCTTTCCAGTGAACTCTATCAGACATTTTTCGCGGAGTCCGGGAAACATCATCAGTTGGTTTAAACGAACGAGTCGCCAATGATTTGCCCATGATAAAACTCCTCTTCATGATTGGCGGAATCCAACCACAATTTAGAAAATTGCCGACAAACACCAAGAGCGACACAATGCATCCAATCGACGTTGAGAGAAAAAACAATGTCAAATTTGGGAATATCAATCAACGCAGATTGGCCTTTTATTCCTTTCGCTTTGTTTTGAGCATGTTCAAGAGTCTGATCATGGGTTCGTAAGCCTTCACCGAAAGGATTTCCGGCGTCTCCCAATGCATATATACGTGTCCTGCCTAGACCCTTTTTAATAACTTCGCCAGCATGCAAGCACAATCCGCATCCATACTCTCTGTTGTACTGTGTTGAATTTCTTAGCATTGGTCGAGCAACCGAATCGCATATACCAGCAAGTATTCAAAATTTTTTTGTATAAATAACTCCATCGAGCTTATAGCTAATACCACCACTGTACAAAGTTTGAGCCTCGGCAACAAATGGCTTCAAATATTCATTTATGATGGGTTTTCCGGTGCCAAACCAGAGACCGCAGAGCAAAACATGATGTTTTCGTTCTCGTGGAGGCAGCTCATTGATTGTGCATAGAGTAGGATAAATTGAAGTATTGGAGCTGTCGAATACCGGCGCGCCATCAACATTAAAATTGATACTCAACATACCGTTGATGAAATTCCGTTTATACAATTCTCCGTCAAATATATCTTCTATAGCAGATTTACACTTTTTTACCCGGCGTTTTTTGCACAAAGAGTGTGCCGCGGTTAATTCGAATACCTGCTGCAATTGTTTCGTCAAAGATAGATATATAAATACGTTATTTGATTTTGATTGATTTTTTGTATCGATGAAATGACCACAGTTTTTGCATTGTACTAGGCAATCTGATTCTACCCCCGCATACAAATTGCATTTATCGCAAATATAATGAATACTCATCCATGTTGAGAATTCACGAATCAGTTTTTGCCAGTAATATTTGTTTGCTTCGGTCGAACATGAACCGCCAAGATTTTGACATAACTTAACTATATCTGCAGCTGCCTGATGGGTTAAATTGTGGCGCACTTTCGTAGCAAGGATCATTAGCGTTTCTATCAAAAAGTCACTGGTGTAATGCTCCTCGGGGTGCACACATTCGAGAATAGTGATTACTGAATCAGTGTCACTTCTGGAATCGTGTTGAGTGATTGATTCATCTGCATCGATCTAAAAAATAACATTAAATTTTATAATTCAATCAAGAAATTCGTTTATAAAATTGGGTTTATTTGTGAGTTGAAAAAGCGAAGAGTTATAAAAGACAGAAACATTTCAAGCATAAAAGTTTCAATCACAAAAAGTCAAACAAGATATTATTTAAACAATTATAAAAAAATGAAGTACTGTGCAGTATGCTAATGTTCTGAGATTCCAAAAAGTCGTTGTTATCTACTGTTGCACCTTCGATAGTGCTATCTAGTAAAGCCCGAGGATACTCGACCATTATATTGGGTAAACCTCGTCCGTCCTCATTAGACTCCTGTAAATGAAAAATGCACGTACGTTGAGTGATAAATTTCGAGATTTGCTAATATTTGAAAGCCGTGAATGTGGATTTCATTTACAGTTTACATACGACCTTATGCAATTCACCCAGCTTTAAAGACTCAGTGCACTAATGAATTAACATGCATTTATAAACTATTTTTACAAAATAACGGATACTACTAGAAAATCTGATATGATGGCACGACGGTTCAATCCTTCCAACGCAATTTTTTGGTTCTATGCATAGCGAAACTAGGCAGGTTAATTAGGATTTTATCTATTGATTGAAGATGTCCATTTATTTGCGTCTTTACCTATATATGTCTAATTATACTTACATCAGATGATTTTTCTTTATCAAGTTCTGGTAGCATCACTACGATTGAGTGTCCCGTGGCCAACTTCTTCCTATCAACATAGTAACAAGTTTGTTAAAAAAATCGTTTCCATGTATTAAATAAAAAATTCCATCCTGCAGGCTGCACTCAAAAGATTTTTGCACTTTTTAGGAAATATACTATAAGTAGTATACTGAGCGATAACAATAATACGAATATGTATAGTGTAGTATCTACCGAATTTAAAAAAATTAAATTCGACATCACTCTAAGAAACTGTGATATTATATTCTCATAATTTTTTTGTATGATGGATAGTTTTCGAGTAAAATCATACTCAAAGATAATTTTCCGAATATATTTCCGGCCGAAATAGGCGATTATAAAATTTTGAAAAAATTTACATTTGTGGTGACGGTTAAAACTAATTTATAAAAGTTTATGACTACTAAAGGTTAAGTGTAATTTAAAAAAATACACTTCTGGATGAAAAACCATATGTCGAGGAACACTGAATTCCCTGGTTTTATAGTACAAAAAATTCAATATTTCATGACATTCATCTTAACACATTATTCGTATTATAATTATCAAAGCGAGACGTGACGATCTGACATTGGAAGATCGATACTCGATACTCGAAATGCACAGATAACTACGATAGTTACGTTAAACAACGGTTTCCATTAACTGGGGTCTCATAGCAACTAGGAGAACAACGGATCAACAGTCTTGATCAAGATCTCTCACCGCTCGAATTGACTGACAAGACGTTCTCATTATTCGTTTTGCTTACCGTCTATGTTGCGTGGTCCTTTACTACGTGGTACTTACGTGGTACTTTAGAAGCACTTCCAAATTCGGCATAATTCGCGTGTGACAGAAAAAAGTGTATTTCGTTACTTTACAGCAATATAAAAGTAAGTACAAAAAATAAATCGGTTTTAACAATAGCAATGAGATTAGCGAAAATTTATGGCGAGCAATCGTATGATCGAGTTAAAGTGGCTCACCAGTGAATTAAAAAACCGGTGATACGAATGATACTTCGGGAGAGTGTTATCTAAGATGAAATGAACACTCTCTCAAAATTTCAGGGTATGTTGCCAGGCAAATTATTGCGAACGAGTAAAATTTAAAATTACCTATTTTAACATGGGTCTTATGACAGTTGATTCCATTTTCACCAGAAGTGACATGATATCTTTTGATAAAGCAAGAGATCTTATTCAAATTTTGAGCATTTGAAAGATGAAATCGTGAACTTTCCCATGGTATTCAAAAAATTGTGTATTGCAAGGGGATTTTCCAGAGAAATTTAATCGCGAAAGTCATCGTGTGTGCAAATCTCGAATACAATATGTCTGTCATTCTGCACGCGAGGAAACATATGAATATCAGCTATCGTTCTTGACTTGATCGCTCTGACAGCGTTAAATATTTTTGTCAGTTGAGACTTTATTTATAATATTATTTATAATAAATTATGGATAAAATATCACGGGAAACGTCATCGAAATTCATACATTTTATTTAGACAGAGTATTTAGAAAATATTATGATAGGTTTTATGATTTTTTTTCACGTCACGATTTTTGACTAGTTCTGTCACTAATGGGCCGCCTCAAATAAAATATATATCAGTTGTATTATTGCGATATAATCATTAGTATAATTTTTTTTAAAGTATTAATTGAGTTAATAAATAATTTATTGTGCACAGAATGGGGAAGAAACTCTTTGCTCTTGTGAAGTGGATCAACGGCGAGGATGCAAAACAGTACACACCCGGCATTCCCGTTGAATGGATGAAAAATTTCAGCATTGACGAATTTAAGTCAGATAAATTTGATTCAACATTGAGCTACGTAATCGAGTGGCGTAGCGGAAAATAAAAACCTCCGGGGGATTGGCCTGTATACGATGGTTATGTGATCGCTATACCATGTAAGTTATAAAAAATATTGATTTGTTTTATACAATTATAATCGGACTGCAAAATCCGAGAATTATGGGTTTCAAAAAACGACATATTCCGACGTTCGAGGCATTTTTTCTTCTACCGACACATTTTGATCGAAACACTGCATCTCTGTGTTACAGGAAAATTCTAATGAAAGTTTCGTATCGTTGCGGTACACTATATTTTTCGTTTAAACTCTTTATCGCTGTGGTACAGACAAATTGTCATTGAAACTCTGTATCACCACCGTACACACAAATTTTGATCAAAATTCCGTATTAGTGGGCTGCGGGCAAACTTTTGTAAAAATTCTTTGCGGCTGCAGCACAGCCAAAGCTTCGTCGATTTTTTTTTACTGAATCTACTCATGTGCCCGAAAAATTAGTATATTTTGGAAACATGAATCTTATACAGATACCCAAAAATTTAGTATATTACTGGAGATTACCACCTATATCTCATCCATACGAAAATTCGTCCAAAATTTGCCTGTGTTGCAGCGACACACACTTTTCTTAAAAATTTCCCTGCATCGCAGCAATACCAATTTTTTACCAAACTTTACCTGTACCGCATCAATGCAGGGGAATTCCAATTAAAGCTCTATATCACGACGGTACATGCAAATTTTGATAAAAATACTGTATCACAGCAGTACAGGGAAACTCTGCCCATTCCACTCTGCCAATTTTTTGCTAAATTTACACAGATGCCCGAAAATAAAAATAGCGTTTTGTGAGGAATTTGAACAAAAATTTTTTCAGCAAGAAATGGAGTTTGCAAGACTGATAAAATTATTAAGGAAGTTTCATCGAAAAGATAGTTAAATAATCCTAGAAATTTTACCTTCGATGCATTTCGAAATCGAATCATATAAAAATAATTTATTTGTTTCGTACCTCAACCATTTTTTCGTATTGATCTGTAGCTAGCATAACCGTCTTGGAGAACAATTTAAAAACACTCGATGGTATCCTGTCACCGAGGAAACCTTATTACGAAGAACCTTCGAACATTGGCGGACATGGAAATACTGAGGTAAGCGAATAACTTATATGCAGTTAACGCTTCAATTTTGATGACAAATAGCACACACATATGATTTTTCGATTTTTTTTTCACAGAAATCTTCTGAACCCATGGGTGTAGGCGGATTATCGAAGAACAGCACGGTAAATGATACTAATACAAACGCCAGTAAAACGGCTACATTCCATCATTCGAACGCATCGAATGATTCTTCCGATAATGAAGTGGCGGCATACACGCCTATTTTGGGATGTAGCCGACTCTCAAAAAAGAGAAAGTCATCGAAAGCACTTTATAAAGCGGAAACCGAGGGTATCGAAAAAATATCAAAATGATTACGAGTTAATTGACTTGTGCTGTAATGATTGTAACATACGATATAATTTAGCTTCAGTTCCGGTCGCTCATGCATTGATGGCTATTCACAAGGAGTTGAAACGATTGAGAAAGAAGCGATTTGATGCAACGGATAGCAGTAAATCGAGCGAGAGTGAAGGGGTAAGTCAATCATGTTAAATATGAACTGTTCAAAATTGTTCTCGGGATTCAGCTGGTTCCAAGGGGTTAAACTCAGAGGAAATATGGTATATAAAGTGTAATAAATGTTTAGGAAATATGATAAGGAATATTGGGAGATAAGTAAGGTGAATGTCCCAAATTATGACCAAATTATGAAACTGTGTACCGAACAATGTTCGTCCAGTATATTTCTTATTACAATAAATTCAACTCACGTTCAATAAATGTAATTTTTTGTATAATTTTTATTTCACGTATTCCCAATAAGAACAAACGTATAAATTCGGGAAGAATGTCCGCCTAGAAAACGTTCATTATACGTATATACGTATAATTACAGTACAGAACAAACGTATAATTACAATACAATAAAGACAATACAATAAGAACAAACGTATAAATTCGGGAAGAATGTCCGCCTAGAATTTCTTCCTGAATTTATACGTTTGTTCTTATTGGGTTGTCACTCAAAATAAATATCCAGTATGAGTTAATAGTATTTGTCGCGTATTTGCCCGTAATTCATGAACCAGTCACCGAGCGAGGTAAAGCCGGTCGTTTCCTTACCACCGAAGCTAAGGAAGTGGTAACACGAAAAGGGTTTTTTTTTATGATTAAAAAATCATTGATTTAGTTGAAAGTAATTGCAATATATCCCGGGTAGAAATTATAATACGGGCCTTTTCAGGGCGATATTGCGGTTGCCTGACTGCCTTATTCAGGCGCTAATAAGGCGATCGAATCACGCCCTGATGCGAAATGTAACGACTCCGGCAAATAATGCCCTGATCAGGCAGCCTGATCAGGCCAGTAGTAAGCTTAACTATGATGCCCTGAACAGGCTAGCCGTAAGAGAACCCTAATCAGGGCTTCATAGTTATTTGACATAATATAGTTTATTATCGATAATTCATTAGCAATTAGGAATAATCGATGGACGAATTTAAAACTGCTGTACCATTATTTTAAAAAATACTGTAAATTTTGCAAAAAAAAAAAAAGTCATTCACCGGGATTCGAACCCGCTATATTCGAATCGGCGAATTCAGAACTTTCGATCCTCAAATAATTATTTAAAAAAAAAATTAACGCTTAAAAGATTATTTATTTTGATGTGTGTTTTCGGATTCGTAGACCGGACGTTTTTCCGTCGAAATTAATTTTGTACCTACCTGAGATTTTACCTGAGACCTACCTAACGACCTATCTAACGACTGACACGCTACCACTACGCTATTGATTCCTTATGATTTTCTTGTATTTAAAGAACATTAGTGTACGAGTTCTAAGTGACGTGCGTGCATATTGTGTGGTGCCGTGATTATCTTGATCACATCATGTCGACCGTTTGGTCAAAATCGTAAAGTACACACTTAGATTTCTAAATATTTCATAATTTAGATTATTGGATTTAGATAATCAACGAATTGCGTGAATATTTCCAATGCATGTTTATACTTTTGCTAGGTTAGGTTTGGTCGCACCGTAAAATTATTTCTCACGCGACAATAATAAAGTGCAACATGCGTTATAATTCCTAGTGAAAGTATTTTCGTATATCTTTTGATGCATACCATTTTTTTATATTTTTTGACAAAATTTTTTCCATATGTGAATGCTGAGATATATGAGCTCAATGTTAGGCATTTAACATGTGATTCATACAGCGGCTTGTGCAAAATAGCATTCATTATGGAAACAAGTATTTCCTGATTTTTTTTTTCCATGTAAATAATTATATCACTTTATGATTATTTAATTAAAATCCTCTTATGATATGAATTCTTTTATCGCTTGATTTTTTGGTTTCAGGTTATTGCTGCAGCTCGTAGCGTCTTCGGCTTTTCGCCTTCCGGGACGAATTTTACTTTGACAGGGAGTATTTAATATTTATTCCTTTGATTCTTTTCTTGAAGTTTACGATAATATTATTTACTAGTTTTTTCCCTCAGGGACAATTATTTACATGGTTTATTACATGGACAATTATTTACATGGTTTTTCGTTTCAGGCGCCGCTTCGCCTCCGGAGGTAGCGAGGATCATCTATGTCTCTCTGCAATGAGTAAGTATAATTGCCATTTGGCTAATTTTATATCTTCTCTTCTAATCTTTTGTCATTTTCTCTATTGTTTTATCGAATCTTCCTTTCATTTTCCCTTATTTACTCCATAGGGGGTTTCGGCGAGGCTTCATCACCCCTATGTAATATCGCCGAAACCCCCCTACGGAGTAAATAAGGAAAAATGAAAGAAAGATTCGATAAAACAATAGAGAAAATGAAAAAAGATTAGCAGAGAAGATAGAAAATTAGCCAAATGGCAATTATACTTACTCGTTGCAGAGAGACATAGATGATCCTCGCTACCTCCGGAGGCAAAGCGGCGCCTGAAACGAAAAACCATGTAAATAATTGTCCATGTAATAAACCATGTAAATAATTGTCCCTGAGGGAAAAAACTAGTAAATAATATTATCTTAAACCTTCAAGAAAAGAATCAAAAGAATAAATATTAAATACTCCCTGTCAAAGTAAAATTTGTCCCGGAAGGCGAAAAGCCAAAGACGCTACGAGCTGCAGCAATAACCTGAAACCAAAAAATCAAGCGATAAAAGAATTCATATTATACGAGAATTTTAATTAAATAATCATAAAGTGATATAATTACTTACCTGGAAAAAAAAAATCAGGAAATACTTGTTTCCATAATGAATGCTATTTTGCACAAGCCACTGTATGAATCACATGTTAAGAAAAATTTTGTCAAGAAATATTAAAAAATGGTATGCATCAAAAGATATACGAAAATACTTTCACTAGGAAATATAACGCATGTTGCATTTTATTATTGTCGCGTGAGAAATAATTTCACGGTGCAACCAAACCTAACCTAGCAAAAGTATAAACATGTATTGGAAATTGACGTATGACAGTGAACCGCAATTCATTGATTATCTATATCCAATAATCCAAATTGTGAAATATTTTAAAAATCTAAATGTGCACTTAATTTACGATTTTGACCTTTGTCTTCACTTCTAAATGAAAGGCTACCTCACATTTAATAAAGACTCGCAAAAAAAAAATATTTCGTGTGTTCCATATTTTCCTTTCCTAAAGTATCCGTCCAGAAATATTTGAGAATCAATCATTATCACAGATTCAATCAGAGATTTTTCACTCATCGAAAATGAATTGTGTAATTATTAATTAACAAATGGGTTTTATAAGAACTACAAGCATTAAAATTATAAAATTCATGTGTGGATATTTTTTTAATATTTTATATTTTTTTATACTTTATATTTAATATTTTGAAAGTGTGCACAGGACAGGATGGTGTAGAAAAAATATAATAGTCATGTAATCAATTTACATAGTGCACTTCAGTTAACAATTAAATTTCTCAAGATCCATATGAAAATTGTTATATGGGCTTGTGAGACTATTTTCCACACGGGATGAGCCTTTTTATTGCACCTCACATATATATATCGGATTTTATTAGGGTCAGCCCTAACAGCGCCTTTTTAGGGTTAGCTCGAGTGTCAGTTGCGTTAGGGCGAACCTTTATAGGGCCTCATCATGGCATGCCTGAGTAGGGCCTTATCTAGACGAGCGCGAGTGGGGCCTTGCTAGCATAAGCTACACAGGGCCTCGTTAGGTCGATACCTGGTAGGGCCTTACCAGGGTACCCTCTAGTATGGCCTTATTAAGGTAAACCGGAACAGGGCATTACTAGGGTGACCTCTAATATGGCCTTATTAAGGTAAGCCAGAGCAGGGCCTCACTAGGGTTTGCTCCACTACGGCCTTATTGAGGTAAGCCTGATAAGGGTCATATCAGAATTGCCTGAATAAGGTTGCCCGTTTTAACCCCTGATCACGGCCTGACCCTGATCAGGCACACCCTAACAAATTTCTACCCGGGATTATAAACAACTAATTGAAGTAGGGGAGTGCGGAAATGGACGAGCAAATTAAATATTTGGCCGAAAATATATAGGTCATAAATCGGTACACAGTGAGAATCGTGTGCCCCGAATACTGTCTGAGCGAATCCATTTAGCTCGTAGACTCGGTACGCTAGTATAAGTACTTATGTTAGCTTCTATTTCTCACAAAATATATCTAAAATTCTTATAAAATGCATGGTTTTAATTACAATATTATTTAGCTGATCGCGATTTCGAGTAATGTATAACCCCACTTTAATAATGACAAAATCAAGAAAGAGCTCGATAAATAATTATTGAAAAATAAAGTTTTGAAAGCTTCTGTTGTAATGTTGAAAAAATGTAGGAAAAGATATTTAGAAATAGGAGATGCGGTGTACACGTTTCTGCTCCGTGATTTACCCCTCTGCTGGTTCAATTTTATACGTATACATCACAGCTAGGGCGATGTGTCGTTTCAGAGCAATATTTTTGTGCTCCTACCTCATTAAACTTGAGGGTATAGGGGAACAAATCTGTCCATTCATGTTTAGAAGTTACTTTACATGCTTTTATTTACCCATTTAATTAACCTTGGGAAGTTATTGATTTTTCAATACTTAGTATATCTCATTCGGGTTCTTCGGAAACAAATTTTTGAGAGGTGCTGTGTTCAAAATTTGTAAATCCGATGTTTTATCAATTATATTTGTTTAAATTTAGTATGAAGCAAAAATTCACGTTTAAACCTCTGTAACAGTTAAGTGATTACATTAGGTAAAAATGAATAAAATAATTCTATAATACTGTTAATTTGTTTAAAATTTTGTATGATCATCAAAATAACTAAGCTCTAACTATAAATTTTCGCAGTTTTTCTTTGGTCCACTACATTAGATTTTCCTTTGATTTTTCTACGATTTTGCGAAAAAAACGATTGCTCTTTATATCTATCCGTACAATTATATTTTTAGATTAATGCAACCGCTCGTTGAGTAACACCGCTCACCATCTTTGAGTCTTGAAATATCGCAATCACATTATTACAAACCTGGTCGAATTCCACAATTCCGGATCTTTTTCAACGAATTCGTACGATAGTTTGAATTGGGTTAAAATAACGATTTCTGTGTGACGAAATTACTAATCTCTTTCGAAGATGAGGATTTAAAATCATCTTCAGTTATAAAAATCCGTTTCTTTTACATATAGCTTCCCATCTAATGGGGACAGTGAAGTAATAGAAGATATTCTGCTAAGCAAGGTACTCTACTGCGTGACCGCCTTTGCGGGTCTCACTATGCATGGCCAATGATGTACATGCGTTTTCTCTCGCCGGTGCATGAGATTACTTTCGAACGTATTGGGGGGGGGGGGGGGGGGGGCTGAAATATTCCCACTTAAAAACGTCAAACTTGCAAGATTCACGCTATATTTCTTTAATTATTTTTAAAAACTACGTTATTTGCTACGTTATTAAACTACGTTCAATGCGCGCGTGCATGTTATTTTTTGTAATGAAAATCGAAAATCGATATTTTACGTATACCACCAATTCTAAGGTACATTTTCAACTTCAACAGAAAGAAATTGGTAATAGAGGGAGCAATATTATTATCACCGAAGAGCAGTGGGCCACAGCGAAAGCCGCCAGATCGTATACGGCGATGGGAATATCTCTGTTAATGTCACTCTTTCCGATGGAGGTACTACTCAAAAGTAACTTGAGAGGTGGCCGATCAAAAATTCGAGGAGTGGGAGGACACAATACAGCGTTGGACAGCAAGATTATGGATGCGATTTACTGTAAATAAATTTGTACTACTGCGTCTTCATGTACATCCGGATTTTTTATAGATTAAATTTAATTCTCTCTTATTTAATACAGCGACTGTACGAAAGAATTGGAAGGGTGCTTTCAACAAGGCAGGACTCGGAGCCGCTCTAAATAATAAGCTGACCCAACTGCGTTCGGCGCAAAGAAAAAATACTTAGGAAGCGTTGAAGAACGAAGCGTAACGAGACCGAAAACTCGATAAAGTTGGAGTTTAATTCCTATTCGTGCTCATAATCATAAATATATTACAATTAACCATTACTATATGAGGGTGAGGATGAGAGTGGATGGATGAGAGAGGATAGAGATGGAATGGGATATGCGAAAAGGAGGGTGAGAGAGTGGAAAAGGATGGAAAGAGATTTAAAAGATGTAAAAAGCTGTAAAAAGGAGACAACCTTTTAAAAAAAATTTTCAGCCCAGTAGGGACGCAATAAATATATGCATAACCATTACTATATATTATAATCTTTAATACATCCTCATTATTCATCAATTATAATAATTCTCAATCGTGTTTTAAGACTGAATAAAAAGAATTTACTTCGGGAATTATTTATTACGTCTTAATTCGTAGCATATGAACCGATTCAATATCCCTTTATCCATGTGTAAAGGTATCCACATGACGTGTATCTAACATATGCAGGCTATACGTTTAAAATGTGGCTTATAAATATTTTGGAATATAAACGAAATATATTACATTTTATACACTGAGAAAAAAAAAATGTTGATTCAATAAAATTGATGTTATTGGAATATATTTCATTAATTCAACTGCAATGTTTTCAGCTGAAGTAAATAGATGCTTAGTTCAACAATACTGTCATTGTTTTCAAAAGCATAATTATCTTGATTTTTTTATTTAATTGAACTATACATTTCATTGACTGAAGAATATATGCGATTGAGCCCAAACAATATTTTATTCCCAAAAAAATAATTTCATCTTGAATCTACGTACTCAATGTAAATTAATATTTTATTAGAAAGACTACGTAGAGATGATTGAATTAAGTAAATTGCTGCCGTAAGATTTCATTGCGACTTTTGTTAGTCCCAAGTAATGGTTTTATCGGATTAATCATTTATTTTGTTAATTAGATAACTTTAGCTATTGATTGTTTGAGCACATGTTTCATTGCTATAAAAGTATAAAGTTTTGAGTGAAAAAAATCAAATTACTGATCAAATTGATTGGCAGAGTTGTTCAGAGTAATTATGTGATTTTGGCAAATAAACAAAGCATTTGAATGAAAGTGATTTTTTATTATTGTATGTATGCAGTCCAATTAGATATACGATTACATTAACTAAATATGAAATTAAAAAAAAATTATTTAGTCTTGAATCTACTTACTCGATGGAAGTTAATATTCTATTAGAAAAACTACTTTTACATGATTGAACTAAATACATGGCTGCAGTCAGATTGCATCGCGACTTTTGTTAGACTCAAGTAAATATTTTCATGGGATTGATCCATTATTTCGTTAATTTGAAAACTTTGCCCATTGACTGTTCGAGCACATTTTTTATTGTTATAAAAGTATAAATATTTTGTTGAAAAAATTCAAATTCCTGATCAAATTGATTGGCGGAATTGTTCAGAGTAATTATGTGATTTTGGCAAGTAAACGAAACAGTTGAACGAAAGTGATTTTTTATTGTTGTACGTATGCAGTTCAATTAGATATACGATTACATTAACTAAATATGGAATTGAAAAAAAATTATTTAGTCTTGAATCTACTTACTCGATGGAAGTTAATATTCTATTAGAAAGACTACTTATACATGATTGAACTAAATACATTGCTGCAGTCAGATTGCACCGCGACTTTTGTTAGACTCAAGTAAATATTTTCATCGGATTAATCCATTATTTCGTTAATTTGAAAACTTTGACCATTGACGGTTCGAGTACATTTTCTGTTGCTATAAAAGTATAAACACTTTATTGAAAAAATTCAAATTCCTGATCAAATCGATTGGCGGAGTTGTTCAGAGTAATTATGTGATTTTGGCAAGTAAACGAAACAGTTGAATGAAAGTGATTTTTTATTGTTGTACGTGTGCAGTTCAATTATATATACGATTACATTAACTAAATATGGAATTTAAAAAAATTATTTAGTCTTGAATCTACTTACTCGATGGAAGTTAATATTCTATTAGAAAGACTACTCATACATGATTGAACTAAATACATTGCTGCAGTCAGATTTTGCACCGCGACTTTTGTTAGACTCAAGTAAATATTTTCAACGGATTAATCCATTATTTCGTTAATTTGAAAACTTTAACCATTGACTGTTTGAACACATTCTTTATTGTTATAAAAGTATAAACACTTTATTGAAAAAATTCAAATTCCTGATCAAATTGATTGGCGAAGTTGTTCAGAGTGATTATGTGATTTTGGCAAGTAAACGAAACAGTTGAACGAAAATAATTTTTTATTGTTGTACGTATGCAGTTCAATTAGATATACGATTACATTAACTAAATATGGAATTTAAAAAAATTATTTAGTCTTGAATTTACTTACTCGATGGAAGTTAATATTCTATTAGAAAGACTATACTTATAATTGATTGAACTAAATACATTGCTGCAGTAAGATTACATCGCGACTTTTGTTAGACTCGAGTAAAATATTTTCATCGGATTAATCCATTATTTCGTTAATTTGAAAAATTTGACTGTTGATTATGTTTGAGCACATTTTTTATTGCTATAAAAGTATAAACACTTTATTGAAAAAATTCAAATTCCTGATTAAATTGATTGGCGGAGTTGTTCGGAGTAATTATGTGATTTTTGCACAGAAATGAAGCAGTTAAACGAAAGTTATTTTTTATTGTTGTATGTAGGCAGTTGAATTCTGTATACGAATGGATTGTTTTGAATGAATATTGATTTGAGAAAATCTCATTTCGTAATCCGTATATAGTTGGTGCAAAATAATATCTATGTCAAATCTCACTTGTGCATGATTGAACCAAAAAAGCCGCTACCGTTGGATACTTTCGTATGTTGACAGACCAAATAACATTTAAAGTTAAAACAATCATTAATTGAGTTAAGATAACTCACTAGCTTTGAAAAATTTATCTGGTAATTTCAACTAAATATAGGAACCAAAACAAATACAATTTTCATTAACACGAACACTTTTTTATTTCGCTCAATATTACAAATTATAGTGACTTCAAGCCTTTCCCAAAGAAAGATTGAAAAAAATTTTGTTCACCATCGACTCGTTTATTCCATTGCATTGTTTATTATATTTTATCCTCTTCAATTCGTTTTCAGCCGAATAAAATTAAGCAGTAAACCAATCGAACAAGTCAAGCCGAATTGAACCCCAAGCGTGGCTACAATTTGAATATGAGAAACCTATCCAAATATTTCATCGATTTCATGGCGAAGTTTTTAGGGCGCTCGATTAGTGTATCCGAGAAAGCGAGATCGATCCTCGGTACTTGACATTTTTTTTCGTCCTTTTTTTTTAAATTTGTATACTCATCTGTTTATATCAATAACACAGACGATAATGAAATATCCAAGTTCACATTTTTTAAAAAATCATGGAATCATTTTTTGTTAAAGGTTTGGAGTCACTAAATGGTAATGTCGAATCAAACAAAAAGTGTTTGTATCGATGATAATTACATTTTGCATCGGCCCTGTATTTATTTGCAATGATCAGTTAAATTTTCCAATGTTAGTGCGTTATCTTAATTCAATTAACGATTGTTTTGCATTAAAAGGTTATTTGATCTGTTAACACGGGAAAATATCAACTTTATTACAGAAGTAGTTACACCATTAGAAGAAATGTTGACTCAATACCACTGGTTTGATTGCAAGTTATTTTATTGAATTAACGGCGGTGTTTTTGACTGGAACGAGTAGAATGCCTACTTCAACAATACAGTGATTGTTTTTAAAAGCACGATTATTTTGAATGTTTCGAAGTGAAAAAAGTTGTTCATCCAATGAAATATGCTACTTATTCAAAAAAATGTGCTAATAATTCAGTGAAATATGCTGTTCATTTAGTAAAATAAGCAATTGCTCAATTTTATTCAGCAGTAAGGTTGATTTATTTGAACGGAGTGTTTTTTTTTTCTTAATTAAAAAAAAAGTTCTGGCATTTTTTTTTTTGGGGAAAGGCTTGAATGAATAATGTGTCGTTGTAACAATGAAATATTCTTTTCTTCATGAATTAATATAAAATTACAAGATATGAGAACGATTCGAATAAACGTGGGAAACAGGCTAGTATAGCTCAGTGGTCAGAGCAATCGACTGGTCGTCAGAAGGTCCCATGTTCGAGTCCAGGTCGGAGCATCAAATTTTCTTCGGATATTTCTCCGGGTGGAATACAAAATTCCGCAACGAAAGTAAGTATTGAAACAAAATAATATGGTAACATTGTTTAAATAATTGTTAACAAATAAGTAGATTCTTGTAGGTACAGTGCGATCCCGATTCTCTACCACTTGGGAGAAAGACTACTACGCTTGCCGCAGTGCCGGTGTACCGGATGACGGTGGATGAATCGGATGAATTGAATATATGATTGAATAACCCATTGTAAGAACAACTACAGCAACCGAATATTTGTTTCTGGTGAATTAATATTTTGCTATAAGAACTGTATCGTCATTTCGAACAATCGAATATTTAGTTAAAATAACTCTACAAATAATCTACACAACAAAACATTTGTTCAATCAGCAAAAGATTGTTGTATCTCAAGCAAAAGTCTATTTGTGTGGACCGAATATACACTGAAAAAAAGGCGTAGTATTGAGAACAGAGGCGTTGTTGGCGCAACTACGCCGTGATGTTGGATACGGCGAAACCAACGGCGTAGTTGAGCCAACCTCCGCGCATAGTTGAAGGTATTTCGTTGAGCTAACTACGTCCGTATTTTTGGAAAACCTGTCAGTAATTAAAAGAACCAAAATATTGCTTTCAATAAATCTCAATAAAGAGTTGAAATAGTACCACTTCATTGCTCGGGCAATAAAAAAAGTATTCTAATCAATTGTATTAATCATATTTGAAATAAATAAAGTACATTGTGTAATTAAAACGTACAATGCTCGTACCAAATAATTATTATTATTGATACAATTGTTATAATAAATTGGCATCATTAATAAAGTTCATCATTTATAAATTATCAATTAGGAATGATCGTTGAACGAATTTAAAACTGTTATATTCCATTATTTTTGAAAACCCTGTTAATTAAAAAAAAAAAAAAAAAATAGTAATTGACTGGGATTTGAACCCACTACCTTTCGATCGACAAATTCAGCACTTTCGATCCTAAAATAATCATTTTAAAAAAAAATTAAAAACTTAGAAATTATTTTTTTTTATGAGTGTTTCCGGCTTCGTAGTCCGGACGTATTTCATAGAAATTAACTCTCACCCTACCTGAGATTTTAACTGAGACCTACCTAACGACCGACCTAACGACTGACACGCTACCACTACGCTAAACTACGTGTGGTTTCAATATCAAAATTTTCATATAGGCTGGCAAAACTGTGAACAAGGTATTACTAGACAAAAATGTTCATTTACTTGTTAATTACCAATTGCTTTTCATAATAATTACGTAGGCAGTTAAATTATGAAAATTGCGCTATTTTTAATCTTGAGAGTATCAACAAGACAGGATGATAGATAACAAAATTAACATTAATATAATTAATTTACCCTTATTAACCCAAATTGTGTACCCATAGCATAAATATATTTGCGTGTCATGTTATGCATGTGAGGCATAATTTTGAAAGAACTGATTTTAATTTGAGGTATTGACGATTTATAAAAAAAAAAATTCTAATCGCCAGGATCGAACCGCTGACCTCGTGAATTTGAACCTGGCAGATTTGATTCAAATTAGTATAAGACCATTATTTTAGTTGCACATTTTTTCTCGTTGATCTATTATATCATTGGATTCAATTTTGGAGCAAAATTTTATTCACTGTTGCTATTTTATCGAGTCACGGTCAAACCGTACACAACTCAACATTTATTTTTTACTTCAAATTCGATCGATTCTGTCTCTCAAGTTTTCTTCTATTTTAAATTAAACTATATATTATAATTGCATCAGCTTCAATACATGTAACTTTAAGATATAGCAGTTTAGCGGCAAAGTCGTCGCGTAGTTGGCTCAACGACATGGCTTTCAGTGGATCAACCACCGAGTGATTAACTAGATATAATATGACTATTGACGTAACGAGGAATGCTCAACCTCATCGCGTAGTTGGCAATACTTTAATTTTTTTTTCAGTGGACATTTCACATAATTGAATATATAACTGGAGTAACAGTATATTTATTTGATTTAATTAAAATCGACGTTTTTTGGAATAAACATGATTTTTGTATGACAGAAAAATACTTTGATGCAAATAAATATGTTTTTCCAGGAACAATATATATTTTTAATGCATTATAATATAAAAATCAATTCAATCATATTTGACGAAGAAATAAGTAAGCGAATAATTTCTCCGAATTAACTATCGATTCAAAGTAGACCAATATTCAGTTCAATTGACCGTAGGTTTTATCCTTTTTCAATGATGGAAGTAAACTATTCGATCAATTGTGAACTTTTCCCAAATGTACAAATAATAATAGCAACAGCATATTCTTTGCATTCATGTAAATCAGAAAGTGATTTAATTGCACACACGATTTTTTCGACTATAAAAGCAATTGGACCAATCGTATATCGGTTTCAGGAGCACGAATTTATGATTTATTCAACTTCCCGTGTAATCTTACTAACTGTACCGACTTTTGAACGAACAGCATTTTGATCTCACTCAATTAAATAAATGTACTATTCAATTGATTGTGAACTTTTCCCAAATGTAAAAGGAATAGTAGCAACATCATATTCTTCACATTCATGCAAGCTAGATAGTGATTTAATGGCGCACATGACTTCTTCGACTATAAATACTATTGGAGCAATTACATATTCGTATTGTATAATTTCATATTCGTTTCAAGAGAACGCATTTACGATTTATTTAACTTCCCGTGTAATCTTACTAACTGTACCGACTTTTCAACTAACAGCATTTTTATCTCACTCAATTAAATAAATGTACTACTCGATTAATTGTGAACTTTTCCCAAATGTAAAAGGAATAGGAGCAAGATCATATTCTTCACATTCATGCAAGCCAGATAGTGATTTAATGGCGCACACGACTTCTTCGACTATAAATACTATTGAAGCAATTACATATTCGTATTGTACAATTGCATATTCGTTTCAGGGGCACACATTTACGATTTATTTAACTTCCCGTGTAATCTTACTAACTGTACCGACCTTTTAACTAACATAATTTTTATTTGACTCAATTAAAAAAATAGTTTGTTCGATTAATTATGAGCTTCTGTCAAATATAAAATGCATCGCAGTCACTCTCCATACATTCTGTATACAGAAGTCGAGAAGTGATTCAAGTACATATATGATTACACAGATTCCATAAACTATTTGTCCAAATAAATCTGCATTTTGCACAATTCATTTTATGTTTGACTTGAAGCTCAAATTTTTCTTATCGATATGTTCTACTATTCTTTCAAAGAAAACTCATATTATGGCAAACGAGAGAAAGATATGAAGAACACCATATAATTGCAGTTTGAAAATATATATTGTTGAGTTGAATAAATTTTTTCAAAACTATATAGTATTCCAACGATCAAATATTTCGATGGCACTATTGAATGACAGATTCCATTGAATCAATGTCGAATTCACTTGTTTGAATTAAATTTTTTTCTCAGTGTACGTAGAATATGTCGTATATACATTTATTTTACACTGAAAATGTATTTCGTGTATATTTTAATTTATACTCAATGTACATTTCGTGTATATTTTGATCTATACTCAATGTACATTTCATGTATAATAATTACATGTCGGCATAGAGTCGATGTATACCCATAAATATACGTAAAATGTAAACATAAATATATTGTGCATATGTGCAATTATATATCCTGTATCACCTATGTCTACATGTCAGATATATATAATATGGATCTGATGTATATCTTGATTACATACGCAAACTATACTTTTTGTTCCAAAAATTGAATATTCCAGATATATTTTGAATATACGTTTCGTATAAATTGCATATATTTTTTATACATTTAAATTATATCTTATATATCTAAAGTATATTTAATATATATTTTTGGTATATCGAGAAATATATTTTCGCGTATACTTTATTTCCATGGGGGGGAGGGGACTTCATGAGAGTGCAGGGAATGTCGTCTATATAGAGGAACCCGTGGGACCAAGGGCGAATTGGAGCGAGGTGTTGACGGTTGTGAGATTTGTGAAGAGCGAAGTGTGTTGAGCTGGCGTGAGAATGGAGTGCTTATGAAAAAGATTTTCGACTAATTATACGACGGGGCCGTCACAAGAGGCAAAAACGGAACATCGGCCCATCTTTTAATAATGTTGAATAAAAGAAAACTTGTTCTCATATGTTGTTATATGTGTTTTTTGTTATTTTTTAATTTTCAGTTCTACTTTCTGTTTCAGTTTTTTTTTTTTTTCTTTTGTTCAGCACTAATAAAAGATTGGTAGATGTTCCATCTGGGCTCTTATAGTGATATCAATGCTTTTTGTATAGGCATTCAATAACTTTTTGTTAAGGGGACAGTTTCCTTTCCTCCAGCGTTTTCAGGAATATCTTCGGGAATTTTTTTTTTTAAAGTTTTTGGCTTATTGTATCAAAACTCGAAATATATCTTTATTCATCGTTCAACTACACGTGTAAATTTTTATTTCTAAAAATATCGATGCCTGAAGGCAGGATAAGCTGCACCGTGCGGGCTGTTTCTACGGCTGTGACCACGATTTCAACCGTTTCAATAATCTGAAATAAAAAAGCAAGACATCTTTATAACTGGAAGACAAGATTCTGTCGTTCGGCCTATCGGCGTATTTTTGGAAATTTTTTTAACAAAATGGAGCATGATTTTCAAAAAACATAGAAATTTCAATTTTTTTGAAGTCTTAACTATCATCTACAAATCACAATTTTTAGATTTGAAAGTCGTCTGTCGGCCGAACGATAGAATCCCGTTTTCCGGTCACAAAGATGTCTTGTTATTTTATTTCAGATTATTTAAACGGTTGAAATCGTGGTCCCAGCCATTAAAATAGCCCGCACAGCGCAGCTTATCCCGCCTTCAGGCATCTATATTTTTAGAAATAAAAATTTACAGATGTAGTTGAAAGATCAATAAAGATATTTCCTGAGTTTTTATACAATAAGCCGAAAACCTCTGAGTGCAAACACCTGAGTGCAAAATTCCAGGTCAATCAGGCCAAGCAACGCGCATTTTTCAAGCGCGCATGCGCAGTAGTGGGCCGCCATCTTGAAATTTCGTAAAACTGATGTCATATTCGTGATCAGCATCATCGAAAACCCCTATATATAAAATAAAAGAAAATTGTAGATCGTTTTGATTTGTCGTAGAAGTTGCTACTGTTTTACGAAGATTTACGAAATAGTATTTTTAATTTTTCGGAGTAAAAATTTTCTCAATATCTGGTCGAAAACTGTAGATAATTTTGATTTATCTCAGAAGTAAGTACTGTTTTACGAAAATCTACAAAATCTTATTTAAATATTTTTGGCTGGTGAATTTTCGTAATTTCTGGTCAAAAATTATACATCGTTTTGATTTTTTTCAAAAGTTATTACTGTTTTGCGTTGATTTACAAAATGTTGTTTTTAAATTTTTACCGGTAAATGTTCGTAATTTCTGGTCGAAAATTGTTGATCGTTTCAATTTTTCTCAAAAGTTATTACTGTTTTACAAAGATTTACGAAAGCATATTTTTATATTTTTACTGGTAAATTTTCGTAATTTCTAGTCGAAAATTGTAGATCATTTTGATTTGTTGTGGAAGTTGGTACGGTTTTACGAAAACGTACGAAATCTTATTTTTAGTTTTTTGGCTGGTTAATTTTCATCATTTTTTATAAAAAATTGTAGGTAATTTCAATTTGTCGTAGAAGTTAGTACTTTTTTTACGAAAATTTACGAAATCTAATTATGATTTTTTCGGTGGGTGAATTTTCGTATTTTTGATAGATAATCGTGGATTATCGTAATTTTTCTTAAAATTCCGCAGTTTTCTATAAAAAGCTACGGAATTTAGTTGCAACTTTTGAAGTAGTAGATTTTCATAATTTGTCGCAGATATTTGTAGATTATCGTAATTTCTCGTAAAATATCGTACTTTTATACGGAAAAATCTTCGAAAACCTACAATTTTATTTCCTAAATTTATTTTATTTCCTAGGAATTTATGTTTTCTCGTGTTTTCGTAGAATGTCGTATAATTTATTTTCGCAAGCGGATATACTATAGTGTTATGTAGTTCCAGTCTTATTTTACCGAAAGTGGGCCAAAATTCTTGCGCCTAACGCTTGAAATATTTTATTAATCGCTGGAAATGGGCTTTTATACGCTGCCCCTCGTCTGTCGTTACTGTAGACAATAAATATTTTTCCAACAAGAAGATGTGAGGTCCATACATGTTAATACGCAGTATTCTAGATGATCCAAATGATATTAAATATGATAATTGAAAGCATGTAGAATCTTTATACATTTGAGTCAGCCATTCTGCTAGGTCAAATAACATTCAATCTGATTTAATGATCAGTCGATATTCGAGTTATTTTGTCAGACAGAATACTTTAGCAATCTCTTTCCCTTGCACCACTATAGCCAGCGTCGGTGGCTTCCGAAACTATAGTGCGGCAGAGGGGGATAGGATACGAAGGAGTGGGAATAACATTTTCTCCGAGTACGCTGCCCGCCTGCTTGGAAATGCTGCTGAAGTCATTTCAGTCAGTGCGTGCACGTGTGCGTGCGGAGTTCGATGTTCTGCTTATTTCGTTATATGAGGCACCGCATAAACTGAGATTGGACTGAGCCATCGACAAGTCCAGTATTTTCTTTCGAAAATTAGCAAACTTCCAGAATAGCCAAGCCATTATAGCAACCCTTTGGTAAAGTGAGATGTTGGCATGCAATTCGTTCTTTTAAATACGCGCAATATTGGTTCAGTGATATAGTGGTGGTTTCAATTTCAAGTGTAACGTCTAAATTTATGGCAGAAGTGATAAAACTGTGCAAAAATTCAAATTAACAACGAGGAATCATCTTAAGTTTAGGAGGTATGTACTATACCTGCTATCTATGTATTTATATATATAAGTCCAGGTCAATCAAAAAAATTCAGAGGTCAATTGAATTCTGATTGATATGTACGTGCTAATGGAATGTGAAATCGAAAACTTGATTGCGTGACATCAAAAAATTTTTGCCCCTTCTCAAATTCTATGTAAAGTATTGTTAGCTGAAAAACTATAGTTTTGTCAAATGAAGTCGAATGAAAAAAATGTTAATCTGTATAAATATATAAGGTACTTGCGGGTAATAAGACCTGTCGACTAATGAGGCCTACGTAACAACAATCATATTTAAAATAACCGCTCTAGCTCAAGGTGACACTAACAGACGCATATTACACGAAGATGTACTTAAATCATAATAATTATTAACACCTGTTGATTAAATTAGATATTTTACTAGGCCTTATTACCCGCAGATATCTTACATGTCATTTTTTAACATACCTTTTAAATATACCAGGAACTAGGTATTTGGAGACATTTTTTACTGTTGACAATACGATGAAGGGCTAAATATTTTTTCACACAACGTACTTTTTCTGGCAGTTATTTTATGTGTTGTGGTCGGGTATGAGCATCTCGATGAACAAACTAAAACCAAAAAAAAATTGTAAGAGGTGAATTTATTGACATGATCTTAGTTCAGATTTTTCGGTAGTCCAAGAATAGAAAAATTTGTTTCGATATACCTTCATATACGCGCGCACACACGCGCATGTACGCACGCACACACATGCGCGCCCGCACGCATGTGTGGGTGCGGGTGTGGGTGTGTGTATTGAAATGGGTATATGGCACGCTCCATGATTCCTCAGCAAGCTGTATGTGTACCAAATTTTAATTTCTATGCTATTCTCACATCTTATTATATCTACTATATGAAGTGTTGATTTGCAAAATTATTGCCTCGGTATTCTAAGCTTTTGAGAAGAAAATACTTTACTATTTTCATGTTCAGGAAAGTAATCTTTATTATATCATTGTTCAATCCTCGCGGTTAGTTAAAAATATGTATAAAATATCAATTTTCTATTTAAAAAATTAGATTTACAGACTGGTGCAAGCAGATATGATCATCATCGAATTAATTATCGAATTTGGCGAGAATCGATGGGGGGGATTCAGATTGTAGAAACTTTTGGAATTTTCAGAAAATTACCGTTATGGTTTCAAATCTCATTGAAAAGTTTGTGTTCGTTATTGTATTGTGATTGAAATCGGATTAAAAAAAAGCGAGAAAATCAGAATTTTGCACATTGCTTTGCTTCTTATTTTATTTCGCTCACAAAGCTTCTTCTATGAGGAAGCCAAATTTGGAAAACCCACTTTGTTCATAGATAAATCTTTATAAGTGAGATGAAATAATGAGGAAGCGATGTACAAATTTTTTTTCTATTCAAGCACATATTTTCTTTTCGAAAACTCAAGCCAGTTGGGTGTAAGTAAAGTCATATAATAAGTTTAGGTCTACTACCAGGACATTCCGTGATATACATTTTTTTTATCCCCCAATTTTTACACAATAAATGCATTCGTAAAATTCATAACTTGGAAACTGTCGGACTTAGCATCATTAAAGGAATAGGTACGTCAATTTGGCAAATGCTTCCGAAAAATACATTACATCTGAAAAGACGATGATCTGCTTTCATTATTTTGATCATCATTTTATTTTTTTTCAGCGTTACCGTATTATCATAAAATTTCTCTTTTTTAAATACTTTAATAACCTTATCAATTATGTGGAATAATTAAAAAAACATGGTTTCACTAGGAAGAATGAGCATGCAAAATGGAGAATGAACGGTTTTGTAAATAAAGCCTTCACATTATTTAAGGCGGCCCATCAGTGACAACACTAGTCAAAAATCGTGACGTGAAAAAAAATCATAAACCTATCATAATATTTTCTAAATACTCTGCCTAAATAAAATTTATGAATTTCGATGACGTTTCCCGTGATATTTTATTCATAATTTATTATAAATAATATAAATAAAGTCTCAACTGACAAAAGTATTTAACGCTGTCAGAGCGATCAAGTCAAAAACGATAGCTGATATTCATATGTTTCCTCGCGTGCAGAATGACAGACATATATATTGTATCCGAGATTTGCACACACGATGACTTTCGCGATTAAATTTCTCGGGAAAATCCCTGGCAAGACACAATTTTTTAAATACCATTGGAAAGTTCACGATTTCATCTTTCAATACTCAAAATTTGAATAAGAACTCTCGTCTTTATCAAAAGGTATCGTGTCACTTCCGGTGAAAATGGAATCAACTGCCATAAGACCCATGCTAAATTAGGTAATTTTAAATTACTCGTTCGCAATAATTTGCCTGACAACATACCCTGAAATTTTGAGAGAGCGTTCATTGCATCTTCTTCATTCATCTCCCGAAGTTTCATTCGTATCGCCGGTTTTTTAATTCACTGATGAGCCACCTTAATATTGTTTGGCCGCTATCTAGAAGATAATTTTTCAGAGATAATGTTTTTTTTTTTCAGCAACGTCAGTCAAATCGCAGTTATTCAAGTCCGATATTAATCTTTGGTACAACCGGCAATTTGTGATATATCGATTTTATGAATGCATAAATTGTGCAAAAAAGCTGCAAGTTGAAACTTGCAAAGTGCTCCCTCCAAATTTTGCTTCCTCATAGAAGAATCATTACGGTGGAGGCGCACATGTACCACGTGACATATGAGTGCGAGAGAGATGGTCAAAAATCGTCGAAGGTACTCCCTCCCAAACGGCACAACCGATCGGGATAAAAAAACGCTTAGCCACTTCCGTTATATGCAGTGTTTTTTTTAAATTAAACTTTTTTAAATATTTAATATTTCGTAACATGAACGCACCCAGATAGACCACTGACGTCTAATATACATATATTTCAGGTATATATGTATATGATATGTATACGTCTATGATAGACTTATATTATACGTATATTATACGTATATTATACAATAAGTATTTGACATCAAATTATATACACATATTATATGTATAAGGAACATCGACTTGACGATAGACACGAAGCCAACTGCATTGCTGTCAAAATCACGTATTATATACGTATATCAGACGTATGTTTTTCGTTACGTATAATATTCGTACGTATAATATTCGTTCATTATCTTTCGGTTGTAATTCCCGGAGCTGAAGCATATATATGAGTCATTTCGTCAAAGATTGGCCAAAGTTGTACCGAGTGGTCAAAATTTCAAAAAACTAAATTTGCCTTTCGAAAGATAATACTCAAAAAGATATCCATAATTTTTTGAAAATTTTTTTGGCCAGTGGTTTTTGAGCAATGGTGGCGGCAAATGTTGGAGTTTTCGAAAATTACAAAATTTTTAACTCGATATATCTTTTTTCCCTGAATAGATATAAAAAAACTTCAGACGTTTTTTTTTCGTAAAACTCTGAAGTGTTAAACAAAAAATATATCAATATCCAATGTATCAATATAACCTCGAAAATCAAAGTTGAAATCTAAAAATCGATTTTTCAGCCCTTGCCCCCAATTTTAGATCGTTGAAAATATTTTTTTTCGGAAAATTCAGAGTTTTTTACATCGAAAATGACTCAAAGGAACTTGAGATCTCCATAAGTACGTAGGACAAGAATTAAAATTAAAAATAATCACAGCAAAATTTACCATATTTTGTTTACTTTTCATTTATATCGGTTATTTTTTACGTAAATAAGTTAAGAACTTATTTACGAACATTTACAAAAACCATTTACAAGAAAACTATGATTAAATCATTTTTATTTTTCTTGAATTAATCAACAAAGAATATTGTTTAACAATACAGTAATCGGAATTTTCAGTACAAGGTACAATACAATGGATCGATTGTGTTCCTTTCAAGGGTTTCGCTTTTGAAAATCTCTCTTTGAGATATTCTGCACTCGAAACGTACGCTTCTTTAGATACAAAAGCAAAGTTTACTTGGTCAAAATATTCATTGGCCCACTCATATAATGCTCAAGGTGTTAAAATTTCACTTTTTGTGCCCACTTGTAATGCCCTTCGCGACGCCAGACGTTTTATGGAGCCTGCTAAGCCATCACAGGGTCCTTTGCCATGGGCAGTAGCAAAAAAGTGCCACTCTGCACCAATCTCAAAGTCACGTTTGTGGTGATACAAATTCGCAAAAGCTGATTCATTCTTAAATTGTTCCTTTTGGGCACAAAAAATGAAATGTTAACATCTTTTGCGTTGTACTAAATGAGTTGATGAATATTTTGATCAAATGAACTTTGCTATGGTATCTAAAGATGCGTAAAAATCGAGTGAAGGAGTATCTGAAAGAAAGATATCCAAAAGCAAAACCCTTGAAAGGAACACAATCCATTTTATTGCTCATAGTTCTTTGTAATGGTTTTTGTAAATGTTGGCAAATGAGTTTTTAACTTACGTAAAAAATAACCGATAAAAAGGAAAAGTAAACGAAGTATGGTAACTTATGCTGTGTTTATTTTTTATTTTAATTCTTGTCCTACGTACTTATGGAGATCCCAAGTTCCTTTGAGTCATTTTCGATGTAAAAAACTCTGAATTTTCCGAAATAAATATTTTCAACGATTTAAAATTGAGGGCAAGGGCTGAAAAATCGATTTTTAGATTTCAACTTTGATTTTCGAGGTTATAAACATAGCATTGGATATTGATATATTTTTTGTTTAACACTTCAGAGTTTTACAAAAAAAAAACGTCTTTGTAGTTCTTTTCTATCTATTCAGGGAAAAAAGATATATCGAGTTGAAAATTTTGTAATTTCGAAAACTTGAAAATTTGCCGCCACCATTGCTCAAAAACCACTGGCCAAAAAAATTTTCAAAAAATTGTGGATATCTTTTTGAGTACTATCTTTCGAAAGGAAAATTTAGTTTTTTGAAATTTTGACCACTCGGTGCAACTTTGGCCAAGCTTTGGCGAAATGACTGATATATATTTAATATACATACGTACATTGAGTATTTATATATATTTATATATAATTATAGCTTCAGATCCGGGAATTACAACCGAAAGATAATGAATGAATATTATACGTATATGAGATGTACAAAATTCCACGGAGATATTGTTGAAGAACACACGTCCAATATACGTATATAATACGTGATTTTGACAGCAATGCAGTTGGCTTCGTTTCTATCGTCAAGTAGATGCTCCTTATACATATAATATATTTATATAATTTGATGTCAAATGCTTATTGTATAATGTACGTAAAATATACGTATATCACGTATACATATCATATACATGTATATTTGTAATATGTGTATACTAGACGTCAGTGATCTATATGGAATATATATAAGTGGATGGATAAATTCTTACAATTAAAATATATTTTATAACACTTTATTTACATTATATGATGTATACTATATAAATACATTGCAACACAAAGATCGCGCGCAATAAGTTTTGCGCGCGATCCGAATTGAGACCATGAACCTATATATATATTTGACTGTTTCAAAATAAATCAATAATTTTTTTTTGCTTTACACAATCTTAAACTATACTGGGACATCAAAAAATTATCCTCGCGAAAGGAGGGGCCGGTCCTTCAAGACTTAGATGCATCTCATCTGACTTTTGTTTTTTTGATGTGTAAACATCTTAGCGCTCGGTCTACGGTAGGGGCTAGCTGGGACTTCGAGCGTCAGATGTAAAACTTCGACCGTCAGCGTAAGATCCGTGTCTATGTGAGCGCGTGAATGTGTGTGTGAGAGCGCCACACGGTGGGGGCTAACCAACACTTCTATGTATAGGACATCGGCGCCGCGCAGGCGTGAGCAGCGTACAGCGCGCACCGTGGTCCGTGTGAGAGCCCGTGAATGTGTGTGTTTCGACAGCTGATAGCTGATGGTACGGGCTAAGATTAAGGAGGTACGACTAGTATGAAGAATCCAACTGACGGACTTGAAATTTTTATATGTTTTTGCCGAATACTTTATGCGCCTATTGCCAAAATTTGAGCTATATTGACCGTTTAGTTTATTCGTAATAAAATTGCAAAGTCGAGCAGTTTGAGTTACTAAAGCACGTCGTCTTATGGAGACGGTTAACCGGAAGTGCTGTGATCACGGTTTTGCTGCTCACGTATCCAACTACACCCGTTGAAAAACTGAAACTTGATAGATTAGATATAATAGATATTGTAAAAAATTGAAAAATTACTCTTCACCGTGTAGTTCTGGCACTACATCATAAAAAAGTTTCAATTTCCGGTTGTAAATGGTCAGAACGATCAAATAGCACCCACAGACTTAGCAACGTCGCGAGTAACAGCTGATGGGTTTCGGCAAACATAACCTAGCTTTGTTTTGATGTTAGCAACGAGGATAGAGTCATCTTCGTTGGTCACGTATACCAACTTATAGCATCGCCAATGCGACGTTGCCAAGTGTTCACTTCAAATTCCATCATGTTATTTATGGAGTTTTATTATTTATCACGTATCAATTATATGTATAATTATCATTCTGCCGATCGTATTAATTCCACTGAGGTAATTCAAGTCTATTTTAATAGGTTTTCGGCTGATTTTTTAAAATGTTTTTTAGTCCGTTTTTGTGGTAGACATGTCATTATTATTATGATGGAGACTACTATCGAGTCGTTGACAATCTAATTTTTCAGTTTTTATTAGTTCATGCGCAATAAATTAATCATTTACCACAAAATTTTTCACATTATAATCGATAATATGAATAATCAATGCAAATAAACATAAATCAGAACAGCTGTGGGTAAAATGAATTTAGACTTTTTTTTGACTCCAAAGAACTAGTCGTACCTCCTTAACCAATGCACGACCTCAATTTTCCCACACCAAACTGACGCGAGCTCAAATGTTTACACATCAAATTTCGTGAGTTCCAACGCCAACTCACACGTTTTTTTATTTCGTTATTGACTAATGCTTTTACAAACCGAACACCATTTTGACTGACACATTTGTTATTTGGCTGAAATTTTTTTTACGGGTTCTATGTCGAAAAAAAAGATACGTGTTCGAGGAATTTTTTTTTTTTTTTTTTTACATAGGGGGTTGAAAGTTTGACATTTTCGTGATTTTTGCCTTAGAGACTCATTTTCAAAAATTCATAACTCCGGTTAGTTTTAAGCTAGAGAAAACTCTTTTTTTTTTATTTTGAAGATAAAAAAGTGAATTTTAAGAAAAAAATATTTAAAAAAAATTTATATGAAATTTCATATTGTTATAAGCAATTGAAATGTTTAAATCAGTTTTAAACCATGGCCCCCAAATTTTAATGATTTCTTAATACAACCATCGTATTCTACGTCAAATTTTCTATAAAAAACGTATTTTTTATTAATGGAGAAATTATGTTTACCGGTAGAGATAAATTAATTTATCAAGCGCGGCACGTCGCATCGGCGCGCGGGTACTACCTCTGCACGCCTGTTTTTCGCACCCCACATCGTTTTTCTCAATAAAATTAATGATTATTGAACTATTCGTCTATTTTGTCAATCGAGTACAAATTATTATTTGCAAACAGGACTTTATGATTAATTGAACAAAATAATAACATGTTAGCAAATGAAAAAACAATTAATTACGATTTTAATAAAAAAATTTCTCAAAAACGTTATTTATCAGTAGTTAAAAATCTCCCACTTAATTGCATATATACATTCTGAAGTTAAAAAAGTGAATTTTGAGAAAAAAATATGTTCAAAAAAATTTATAAACAATTTCATATCTATATGAACAGTGTAAATGTTTTAATCAATTTTCAACCATGGCCCCCAAATTTGAACGATTTCTTAATACGACCATCATATTCTACGTCAAATATTCCATAAGAAACGTATTTTTCATTAATGGAGAAATTATGATTACTGGTAGAGATAAATTAATTTATCTAGCGCGGCACGTCGTATCGGCGCGCGGGTACCTTTGCACGCCTGTTTTTCTAACCCTACATCGTTTTTCTCAATAACATTAATGATTATTCAACTCTGAGTCTATTTTGTCAATCGAGTACAAATTATTATTATTAGCGAACAGGACTCTATGATTAATTGAACAAAATAATAACATGTTAGCAAATGAAAAAACAATTAATTACGATTTTGATAAAAAAATTTCTCAAAAACGTTATTTATCAGTAGTTAACAATCTCTCACTTAATTGCACATATACATTCTGAAGATAAAAGAGTGAATTTTGAGAAAAAAATATGTTCAAAAAAATTTATAAAAAATTTCATATCTATATGAACAATTGAAATGTTGAAATGAATTTTTAACCATGGCCCCTAAATTTTAACGATTTATTAATACAACCATCATATTCTACGTCAAATTTTCCATAAAAAACGTATTTTTCATTAATGGAGAAATTATGTTTACTGGTAGAGATAAATTAATTTATCTAGTGCGGCACGTCGTATCGGCGCGCGGGTACCTTTGCACGCCTGTTTTTCTAACCCCACATCGTTTTTCTCAATTACATTGATGATTATTCAACTCTTAGTCTATTTTGTCAATCGAGTACAAATTATTATTATTAGCGAACAGGACTCTATGATGAATTGAACAAAATAATAACATGTTAGCAAATGAAAAAAACAATGAATTACGATTTTTATAAAATTTTTCTTAAAAACTTTATTTATCAGTAGTTAATAATCTCCTACTTGATTGTAGGAGAAAGTACAAAGTAGGAAGTACTTTAAAAGGAAAGTAGAAGATTATTATTATTGATTTTTGTATTTTTTTTTGTTCTTTTTGCATTTATTGACGTATATATCGACCGATAATTGTTGCTGCGATCATCAAGATAGTTTTTTCTAGTATATTCAGTATTTATACATAAGTTTGGAATATATTCATCATTTTAGGACCAGAAAAACGTTTGTTCCATCCATGCAAATTAATTATTCACGTATTAACGAAATAAAAATGACAAAAGTCCGATGAGACACCTCTAAATATTAAAGGACCGGCCCCTTCTTTCGCAAGAATTATTTTTTTATGTCTAAATATAGCTTAAGATTGTGTGAAGTAAAAAAAATTATCGATTTATTTTGAAACAGTCTAATATATATTGAAACGTTTGAGATTGTCTTACGAGAATATTCTATTGCGTAATTACGCAATACAAAATTTCGCTCTTAATTTATGACTTCTCAAACAATATTGTAGATTTTATTTGTAAAATGTCGACTGTCGGTGAAAGGAAGACAGAGTTCGAGTTCTAGACTCGAGAAGGAAGCCGGAAATGAGATTAATGATTTTTATTATTTTTCTGAATGGCAGAAGGCTTAAGAAATTGTATTTGCTTTTCGAGATGGCCTCAGAGTCCTAACCACGACTGTGAGCTATAAAAGCTACGCGTTGGTTGACCCTTCATCATTGGCCATTGACAATGGATTTTGGGCCCAAGTTATTTTATAATCGAGAAGCGAAAATAAAATGATTATTTCGTGTCGTGAAGCGACGCGAAATATTCGAGGAGCAAAATTTTGCGATTGAAAGATTTCGTTTCGCAAAACGATTGACATTAATGAAAAAAGGAAGTTACGGGAAATTCATATATGAGGTAATTAATTTCGGAATTGATTCGAACTTGGAGAGTTCATTAAAGTGTTAATTTTGTAGCACTGTTAAAGGAGAAAGGGAGACTCTGTTTCCTCGTTGTTTTGTATGTCCCAGCGTCTCGCTTCGATCGTAAGAAAGCCTCACGATTAAGGTTTATTCGTCTGAGTTGCGTCGGTACACGTCGCCACGTGGTTTTGAAATTAATTGACTTTGATAGGCGTGCTCGGAGAGCACGCTTACGTTATTCGAACAATCGGGGTTTCTACCAAGAGGTACCTCTAGCTGTGGTCCAACATCCGGTCGCAGTGACCGGGGCTTTCCACAGTTCGAGGGGCCCTACCTAGGGGTTATTAGGATGCTGAGAATAGCACCCGCCTCGAGATCTAACTTCTGAGCGCAGTGCTCAGGGCTTCACTCTAGACGGGCTCCCTAGTATCTGGAATCTTTATTGAAACACGAGTTGCTTATTGATTTGT
Source organism: Rhorus exstirpatorius (assembly GCA_963564615.1). NCBI lineage: Eukaryota > Metazoa > Arthropoda > Insecta > Hymenoptera > Ichneumonidae > Rhorus > Rhorus exstirpatorius. Next base: position 1,886,695 of record OY751321.1, on the reverse strand, counting down.
CTTGAAAAAGACAAATCAATTACGTTATAAGTGAATCGCCTTGAGAAAGTCGATTCGATGGTGGATTTTTCTAATTGTCTTTAAAAAGACAAGTCGTGGGTGATGACTCGATGGAGATCGCGTCGTGGTCGGGTTGGCCTCGAAGTTGAGAAGATGTCTGGTCTGTCACACCTTCGAGCTGTAGTATGGTTGAAAGTCCTCGACTTTCGTGAAACGGCGAGAAGCACCGGTAATAAATACGTTAAGCAAAAGCTTAACGCGATATATGCTCACATTACGTTGATGGCAAAAATGAGAACGAGGCTTGCTCGCGAGGCTCTTAAATACTTTATCGCGATCGATCGGCGCCGCGATTTGATTGGCCGATGGATCCGTGGTACGGCAATTTCACCGAGCTTTCGGTGCTTTTGCACCTGGAATGTTCGTGACGTATCTCAATTCCCCGAAGGATCAAATTCTATTTTGGTCCTTCGAGGAATTCCGATATTTGGTGAGAATAACAAGTCATTATGATTATTGGTCATGATCTCATTGTAACGTCCCGTTACAATATATATATAAATATATATATATATACTAGGGGGGCTTCGCCCCCCTGCGCGCTTCGCCATTTGTTTCACCTCGTAAGGTGTCCAAATGTGAATATCGAGATCGAGCTGCATGTAATACGACGAGTAGTGTTACAAGGAGAGTTCTAACTCAAGATCCCTACCCCGACATTTACCGACATTTTTTAGCTCAGACATGAACCACTCAGCCGAAATACAAACCCGGGGGGGGCTATCTCGATGAGCCGGAATGCACGGAGCCGATTGGAGGGGGGGTCTCTAACAACTGGAGGGCACCTAATCTCTTATGGGACGAGACATTGGGGGGGGGGGGGGGGGGCTAGCTTTGAGGGTGGTATTGGAATGCCGCTATCTCTGGCAGCGGCGGGGCGCCTTATTTTTCATGGCGGCATTTGATTGGTGATTATCAGTTAGACTGGCGTCGCTGTAGAGCGGGGTGGGGGGCTAGTTTTAAGGGTGGTATTAGAATGCAGCTATTCTGTATATCTGGCAGCTGCAGTGCAGCTTGTCTTGACATTGGAATGTTGTTATCTCTAACAAGTAAATAGCGGACTAGAGCGTTAGACCTTTCAACCACACACGACGCTACCCTCTTGGGCCAGTGCGTCTGTTTGTCGCAACCTTATCGCTGGTCATAAATCATATCTGGTCGTGTGCCAAGGGTTAGACCGCAGTCTGGAAAAGGCCAAACATGAGGTCATACAATCTTAGGGGCGCCTATGATCCGGCCGGTCCTCGGCACCCGAAGGAAAAGCGTTGAAAATATCCCTAACAGGTATTCTTCTGACTGAATTTATATAAGCGTTTCCCTATCACTGACTGGTGCGTGAGCAGATGTAGCGCAGGGTGCTGCGGCAGATCTTTTTTCAAACCGCGATGAAATTGGGACGAAGAGGAGATTGAAAATATGGAAAAGCACGTTCGATTCGATACTCGAGCTCAAATTCACATGATGTATGCATGGGATTATGCACTGTAAAAAATTTTTATGCGAAAATTAATATACCGGTGTACGAAGCTCGGATGCATATACCGTATATCAATTTTAATATGCATAAATATTGTATATTTACAGTGCTGGTGTTACGTCCTGACCCTCGATTTTTCTCATCTCGGCCAAGAAAAGCGCGGCTTTCCCTTTAACACGTTATTCGAGATGAAATCGGCATTGGCCAGGTTATTGCCCTGTTTTGAGCCTAACCTTGCGGAAAATTGCTCAGGATGGGCGGAGAGTGCATAATTTGGTAACAATGGCAAATTGAAATAAGATCTCACGAACAAAAGTCTTTAATTTTCGCGAGATACATCGAAAAAGACTAATAAATTGTAATTCGGAAAAACTCGTAATATAAAGGGACAAAAATAGTATGATCACATTAAATAAATTCTGATAAAAACGGGACTAAACTTTCACTGACGCGGGAGAAAATAGACTACAGGGCCATCCTCAAGGTAAGCCTCGTGAGGTTTATCCGCGCAAACTACAAGGACAAACGTAATTATCACGAGGACTAAGATGACCACTGATACAACGACAGCTATTTTTAATTAGAAGAGGTTCATGGTCAATAGACAGGACAACTCACACAAACAAAAATCAACACAGAATTTACTCGACCACGACTCGATTGAATTTTAATCACTCAAAGAAATTCTAAACTTTTGGAAAATGAATTTAACTCGCACATATCTCACTGAATTTACGAACATGAGCACTTCCTAGGAGAAAATAAATTCACACGAAAAATAATCCTACAATCGATTGAAATACGAACAAGTTTTTCGGAATGATTTACTGGGAACATTGAAATAATCTAATTGCACAAACAAAAATAAAAATAATTTTAAAGGACGTGGAATAAATCGGACAAAGAATTGAATATAAACATGAGGAAAATAAAATTGGCAAAATAATTTGGGTCAGACACTTTTCACAAAACTGAAGTTAAATTGACATACCCTTTTCGCAACACTGAATTTAACACAAAAATCTGAACTTCTATAAAACTGAATTTAACACAAAAAACTGAATACCCATAAAACTGAATTTAACACAAAAACTGAATTAATAAAAAAGATAACGCGAAAAGGGAAAACAACGATAGAAAACATTTCATAGACCTTCAACGGTGAGTAACCCGGTAGCTTCGGTTACGGGCCTCGAGACATCATGGGGTGTCGACCGGGGTCGGAGAGACCGCGCAACACGAACGAAGATATACTGACACATGTGAGAAAATATTTTTGAGATCCTTACTACTTGACGATCCCTTTTTACGGAAAGAAAAATGAAAAACTTTGATGATGATGATGATGATGATCCGTCAAGGATTCGACGATGAAGATGATAAAAACGATTGACCATGAAGATGAACGGAATGGTAATTGGTTGCAGGGCGAAAACAGTGTCCAACACAAAAGCAAAATGTTCTCTCCAAAAATATATTGGTCTTCAAAACACAATGTCCACACGAAAAGCAAGATAAATGTTTGTTCACAATAAAAATAAAAATGAAAATATTTGCAGAAATAAAAATGTTCGCAAAAATAAAATTCTCCGGTATTGAAATCGGTCGAATAAAATAAAGTAAAATAAACTTGAGATACTGTGACAAAAATGATAGAAGGTATATAAAGAAAAATAATTGACACAACGGACAGCGATTCGATCTCTTAGAATTTCTCCCGGTTCTCTGACAACTCTGACATACCGCGACTTAAAACTAAGATCTACTCTGGCCTCCGACTGCCAGCGATTCGTCTACTTAAGATTTATCCCGATTCTGACGTACCGCGGCTCATTACCCAGTCTTATATAGGGTCTTCTAGGATGGCTTAGTTTCGGCGGTGGGGAGGTACGCCCTTAGACGCCTTAGACGCTCCAGGCTCCTCCGCCGCCTCCACCTCGCGTCCCCAATGATCCCCTAGAATCTATATAATCGGAAATTTATACTTATGATTAACACGAATTCATCCTTATGATATAATATTCACTCCTGCACTCCTTTATAATAATTATTCCATTATTACCTAATAATCAGAAAACGAATTTCTCGCACATACGCCGTCTTTTCATGATGACGCCCACTCTGTCTCTCTCATACTTACATATTTCGTATTTACTTTCTCACTCACTCTATCCCTCGTTTTGGAGGTTCCACACAGCGGAAGAGTAAACCCCTCTTCTTCATTCTGGTCACTCTCTCCTTCTCATCCCTCCATGCTTGCATTTGACTTCTCCTATGGGCCACGCGTTGACCCGTCATAGGCTCTCGATATCACACACACACACACACATAAATACACATACATTTCCATTCGTCTTTTCTCATTCGTACTCTCGTTCGGTGACAACTTCTCCTCTGTTTCTCTGTATCTTTCTCGCTCTGGATTTCGTTCGATCTTTTCTCTCATTCCATTCATTCCTATTTATTTTTTTGATTATTCACCATGCGGAGGTTCGGATGCAATGGTGTATGTCATGCTATTTCTTTTGGATTGGAATTAATTATTTCCAATAATTATACGAAAGAAAATTATTTTAGCGTATCCAAACTACTCAAAATTCTCATAATTATTAACCAGTTATTCAGATTCTACATTTGTTACAACAATTGAAAATTCTATCTATATACTCCGGACCTTGTGCAATTTTATAATTCCGGCTCATCATTTCTCTTACTTGTCATTACAGGAAAGATCTATCTCATGCTCTCGCAACTATCACACAAACTCACAATCTCATCAATCTCACAATCGTTATAGGAAAAAGGATTCGTTCACAATCTTCATTTCCACATAAACCTTTATCCATGCACTACGAAATCTCCTGAAATCTTTGAATTTGGTCATTTTTAATTAAAAGAAAAACGTTAATAAAATAATGCGCTTGTTACGCTTTTGGGGTCTTTGTTGGATTCGATGCCGAATTTTGGTGTCGCCCCTCCTTCGTAGGCGAGAGCTTGGATTCGTATGTCGATGGGACGTACGCCTTCTGAATCCCAGGACTTGGGACAAAGCGCTGCTTGCTCTCTTTCTTTGGCTATAGACTCGGCGTATTTTTGAGTTACATAAACATTCAGTTCTCTGAATCGGAGACGATATACACATCCGGCCGATAGCGCACCGGGCATGTTCTTAAAAGTTTATTTAATTTTTTTCGTTGACGGTTGGGTGGTCCTCCGAAGTCTTTCTTCCATCGAAATCCCTTGTCTCGGCCATTGGTAATTTACTGGCCACGTGCAGCACTCCATACAGGCCATCCATTGATTTCCTCAAGACGTTGTTTCCAAAAAAAATCGTAGCAAGGCTCGAACCCCTCATAAATTTAGGGAGAAAAAAACGAGTCGACAAGGAACAAAAAATGCAAAGAAGAAGATTCCTTTCTCTGACCAATTTCCTTTCATGGAGATCTCGACTCAGTAAAAAAAAATAAAATCTAATATTAAAGTGCAATAACCTATAATCTACCGACACCTGCCCAATACTGATGACCGGACCCAGGTATCCATGCTCATTCTTGATTTTACATTTTTACATCCGTTCACTCACGTACATTCGGGAATTCAGTTCATAAAGTCTTCATTCGGGGATAAGGAAAAAGAGGATCACCGGTCACTTAGCTTTAAATGAGCCATACACGCTCTGTCTCTCCTGCTTTCCTTCTCACACACACCCAAAGAGACCGCCTGTGGTTCTCACGAAGGCAAAGACTTTGCACTCAGCATGTATTAGTGTCCCATGCACATCGCTTTTCGTTGTTAACAAAGGCCCACCACTTCTGAGTAATCTGATGCCATGGCCAAAGATTTCTTCAGCATCGACGGATGTTTTTCTTCACGCCCGACGATGGACGTTTTGTTATAAAGAGCTGCGATATCGACGCCGCCATGGCGTCACCTCTCGATAATTTATGCTCACTTGAGACCATATTCGTGTCGACGGCTTGATTTGAAGACAGCCCGAACTATCCGAGTTCTCCAAAGAAAAAAAAAACGTTTCTCTCGTATGACCGAGTCCCTTTCCTTGTATTGAATTTTATTGAGAATTACAAGATATAAGTAATCTCAAATCGATGCAAAAGTCCCGAAAGTCGCGGGACGTAACACTGGTGCACTACTGTTAAGGAAAAAAATCTGTTGACATTAATAGAAGACCGTATTCGATTTGTAATGTACCGTTTTACGAAAAAGCGAGACGGTAATGCAGGATCACAATAACCGTGTACTTGAAATCTACCAAACAGTCACTTAAATCTTATGGCGAAGGTACACGTAATTTCAAGCGCATATACGTTGGAATTTTAATGTGCAGGTATATGAAAAATCACGACGGTAACGTAGGATTACAATAATTAGGGACTTGAAATTTACTATACAATCGCTGAAATTTTATAAAGAAGGTACATGAAATTTCAAGTAAAAAAGTGCTCTAAAATTAATACACCCATTTTGATGTGTAAACATCTTAGCGCTCGGTCTACGGTAGGGGCTAGCTGGGACTTCGAGCGTCAGATGTAAAACTTCGACCGTCAGCGTAAGATCCGTGTCTATGTGAGCGCGTGAATGTGTGTGTGAGAGCGCCACACGGTGGGGGCTAACCAACACTTCTATGTATAGGACATCGGCGCCGCGCAGGCGTGAGCAGCGTACAGCGCGCACCGTGGTCCGTGTGAGAGCCCGTGAATGTGTGTGTTTCGACAGCTGATAGCTGATGGTACGGGCTAAGATTAAGGAGGTACGACTAGTATGAAGAATCCAACTGACGGACTTGAAATTTTTATATGTTTTTGCCGAATACTTTATGCGCCTATTGCCAAAATTTGAGCTATATTGACCGTTTAGTTTATTCGTAATAAAATTGCAAAGTCGAGCAGTTTGAGTTACTAAAGCACGTCGTCTTATGGAGACGGTTAACCGGAAGTGCTGTGATCACGGTTTTGCTGCTCACGTATCCAACTACACCCGTTGAAAAACTGAAACTTGATAGATTAGATATAATAGATATTGTAAAAAATTGAAAAATTACTCTTCACCGTGTAGTTCTGGCACTACATCATAAAAAAGTTTCAATTTCCGGTTGTAAATGGTCAGAACGATCAAATAGCACCCACAGACTTAGCAACGTCGCGAGTAACAGCTGATATGGGTTTCGGCAAACATAACCTAGCTTTGTTTTGACGTTAGCAACGAGGATAGAGTCATCTTCGTTGGTCACGTATACCAACTTATAGCATCGCCAATGCGACGTTGCCAAGTGTTTACTTCAAATTCCATCATGTTATTTATGGAGTTTTATTATTTATCACGTATCAATTATATGTATAATTATCATTCTGCCGATCGTATTAATTCCACTGAGGTAATTCAAGTCTATTTTAATAGGTTTTCGGCTGATTTTTTAAAATGTTTTTTAGTCCGTTTTTGTGGTAGACATGTCATTATTATTATGATGGAGACTACCATCGAGTCGTTGACAATCTAATTTTTCAGTTTTTATTAGTTCATGCGCAATAAATTAATCATTTATCACAAAATTTTTCACATTATAATCGATAATATGAATAATCAATGCAAATAAACATAAATCAGAACAGCTGTGGGTAAAATGAATTTAGACTTTTTTTTGACTCCAAAGAACTAGTCGTACCTCCTTAACCAATGCACGACCTCAATTTTCCCACACCAAACTGACGCGAGCTCAAATTTAATGTTTACACATCAAATTTCGTGAGTTCCAACGCCAACTCACACGTTTTGTTTTTGTGTATAAATCGTTTTTTAAATTTCAAGCTAAAAAATTAGTAATAAACTATAATGCACTTATCATGATATCAGAAATAATATAACAAGAAAAAAAAAGTTCTGCGTCGATATTCACTCACTACACAATTTCGGTCTGAAGCGGGATTCGAACCGCCTACCCACAAGTTTCCTACCTAATGCTTGCTTACTAACCCGGGACGCTACCTATTACGCTATTGACTACTACTTAATTTCGTTGCATCAAATTCGACATATAAGTTGCATGCTGACTCACACTTATAAAAAATTGAATATTATCATTTGACGAAAAGACTTTGAAGCATATGAACGAAATAGAGCTTCTTTATACGGAGAAAATTTTATTCATTTGGAATCGGCAGTCAGGTTTTCAGAATTCAGAATTGCGGATCCATTGACTCTTTGAGGCCTTCATTTGAGCTTAACCCTTTGCGGCATACATTTTTCAGACGAACGGTTTTTTACTAAAACTATCGAACTTGTGGTTCTCGGGGTCGCTGATTACGAATTTGAAGTCCGTTTTTGAAAATAAAAAATGGCGGATTCAATATGGCGGACGAATTTTCGAAAGTTTATCGGATTCACTTGAAACTAGTTACTCGAGGGTTTTAGGGGTCGCTGATTACGAATTCGAAGTCCGTTTTTGAAAATAAAAAATGGCGGATTCAATATGGCGGACGAATTTTCGAAAGTTGATCGGATTCACTTGAAACTAGTTACTCGGGGGTTTTCGGGGTCGCTGATTACGAATTTGGAAACAGTTCATAAAAATTGAAAACAGCGGAACGTTTGGGACGTATTGGTTCCGCTGTTTTCTATTTTTATAAACTGTTTCCAAATTCGTAATCAGCGACCCCGAAAAACCCCCGAGTAACTAGTTTCAAGTGAATCCGATGAATTTTTGAAGATTCGTCCGCCATATTGAATCCGCCATTTTGAATTTCCAAAAACGGACTTCAAATTCGTAATCAGCGACCCCTAAAACCCCCGAATGACTAGTTTCAAATGAATCCGATGAATTTTTGAGTAGTGAAAGTTGTTGAAAATTGAGTTAAGGCACTTGAAACATGAAGCAACGGTGTCTTGTTAATTCTCGCGACACTGGTGTATTAAAATCCATAGATCGATTGAGAATTATAAAATACTGGACTGGAATTTAAGGTATCGTTCTGGAAAAATGATAGCAGAGATAATTTATTTAGCACACTGGTATTTTCTGTTTACAACACGTGATAGAAATTTACTAGAACGTTTGGGACGTATTGGTTCCGCTGTTTTCAATTTTTATAAACTGTTTACAAATTCGTAATCAGTGACCTCGAAAACCCCCGAGTAACTAGTTTCAAGTGAATCCGATCAACTTTCGAAAATTCGTCCGCCATATTGAATCCGCCATTTTTTATTTTCAAAAACGGACTTCGAATTCGTAATCAGCGACCCCTAAAACTCTCAAGTAACTAGTTTCAAGTGAATCCGACAAACTTTCGAAAATTCGTCCGCCATATTGAATCCGTTATTTTTTATTTTTAAAAACGGACTTCAAATTCGTAATCAGCGACCCCGAAAACCACAAGTTCGAGAGTTTTAGTAAAAAACCGTTCGTCTGAAAAATGTATGCCGCACAGGGTTAAGCTTAAATGAAGGCCTCAAAGAGTCAATGGATCCGCAATTCTGAATTCTGAAAACCTGACTGCCGATTCCAAATGAATAAAATTTTCTCCGTATAAAGAAGCTCTATTTCGTTCATATGCTTCAAAATCTTTTCGTCAAATGATAATATTCAATTTTTTATAAGTGTGAGTCAGCATGCAACTTATATGTCGAATTTGATGCAACGAAATTAAGTAGTAGTCAATAGCGTAATAGGTAGCGTCCCGGGTTAGTAAGCAGGCATTAGGTAGGAAACTTGTGGGTAGGTGGTTCGAATCCCGCTTCAGACCGAAATTGTGTAGTGAGTGAATATCGACGCAGAACTTTTTTTTTCTTGTTATATTATTTCTGATATCATGATAAGTGCATTATAGTTTATTACTAATTTTTTAGCTTGAAATTTAAAAAACGATTTATGCACAAAAATGGGTGTATTAATTTTAGAGCACTTTTTTACTTGAAATTTCATGTACCTTCTTTATAAAATTTCAGCGATTGTATAGTAAATTGCAAGTCCCTAATTATTGTAATCCTACGTTACCGTCGTGATTTTTCATATACCTGCACATTAAAATTCCAACGTATATGCGCTGGAAATTACGTGTACCTTCGCCATAAGATTTAAGTGACTGTTTGGTAGATTTCAAGTACACGGTTATTGTGATCCTGCATTACCGTCTTGCTTTTTCGTAAAACGGTACATCAAAAATTGAATACGGTCTTCTATTAATGTCAACAGATTTTTTCCTTAATAGTAGTACACCAGCACTGTAAATATACAATATGTATGCATATAAAAATTAATATACGCTATATGCATCCTAGGGTGGTCCTTATTTTGGTCATTTTCGAATTTCGATTGCATCCTCTCGTAGAAGGGTTCCAAATAATTAAAAACAAATATCCCCATAATTTGAAATTTTTATCTGAATATTAACACATGCCCCAGAGCTCGGGAAGTTTCCCAATTTGATTAACATTACGTTTTTACTGAACTTCATTCAAAAATCTGCCACACCGACAATAAGTACGAGAAAAATCTAATCCCGGTTGGAATCTCTTCAGAAATCCCGATATTATTTTATCGAATTTTGAGAAATTTAAAATTCAAAACGGCGGACCCAAAATGGCGGCTTTAAAATTTTGAAAATGCTCAAATCCACTCAAGGGTCGGCTTAAATAGGTTTTGGGGGTCGCTGATGTCAAATTTTGTGTCGAAAATATGAAATTCAAAATGGCGGACCCAAAATTACGGCTCTAAATGTTTTTTACCTCCTGATTTCAAATTATTCATTGTTGTTTGTCATAGTATATTTTGAATGAATTAAAATGATTGATCCGATTCATTCACTCAATGATGAATGTTGTACTCAAATTCATCGCTGGCGAATAAAGCTTTGTCTTTAACAAACGATTTTAATTGTCTCTGAAAAAAAAGAATCAATAATAATTTCAAGAAACAATTGTGAGTGACAATTTTCCAGATGGAATGCGTGTCAAGGCTAGGTTCTGTGATTCTTGATAAGTCATTCATTTTTTCTTGATCATAGAAAATATCTGGTGTTAAACTATGGGTTTCAATCAAAGCGATTTTTTACAGCTGCCATTTTGGGTCCACCATTTTTAATTTCATATTTTCGACACAAAATTTAACATCAGCGACCCCCAGAACCTTTTCAAGCTGACCCTTGAGTGGATTTGAGCATTTTCGAAATTTTAAAGCCGCCATTTTGGGTCCGCCGTTTTGAATTTTAAATTTCTCAAAATTCGATAAAATAATATCGAGATTCCTGAAGAGATTCCAACCGGGATTAGATTTTTCTCGTACTTATTGTCGGTGTGGCAGATTTTTGAATGAAGTTCAGTAAAAACGTAATGTTAATCAAATTGGGAAACTTCCCGAGCTCTGGGGCATGTCTTAATATTCAGATAAAAATTTCAAATTATAGGGATATTTGTTTTTAATTATTTGGAACCCTTCTACGAGAGGATGCAATCGAAATTCGAAAATGACCAAAATAAGGACCACTCTAATGCATCCGAGCTTCGTACACCGGTATATTAATTTTCGCACAAAAATTTTTTACAGTGTACAGAGCCGCTCGCCGAGGCCGGTGGGAAGAAGTTGCACGTGATCGTGAGCGATTTAGATTGAGAATTGAAAAATGCGGCAAACTGATTGAATCTGTATTGACGGAGAAAAAAATTTAACGGAAAATGGTATACTGATATGCGCCTTCGACGTGTTTCGACCTGTTTCGAGCCCTCCCATTACCTTCGAGAGCGGATGATGCCCCCTTGCATGTCTGAACACGCTTGAGCCTACACAGTGTTTACATATTGTGACAAGCCGCCGGAAAATGAGGCTTTGATGTTCATGGAATGCCGCTATGACGCGCTTAGTCGCGTTCTTGCTATCAACATGGACGGATATCTTGCGTAATCTTTACAATGGCATTGGAATGTCGTCTAGCAGTTAGACTGTTGCGTCAAATCTTGTGGCCACGCAACGCTACCCCTGGAACCCTATCTTTAATCTACGACGACCCGAACGAAGATGTACTCGTGCAACTGATATACCGGCTGATGCTGATGGTCCGTAGAATGGTGGGGGGGGGGGGGGGGGGGGGAGTGGGAGTATATATTGCTGGCTCCAACCATTTAACCCTCCATTAACATTTGTGCAGTCTTTCTTTCTTCTCGGTTCATTTTTTCTCCTAATATGGATACTCATAAGTGTAAGAAGCTCATTTCCATTATGGAAAACGCTTATTTAATTTCACAAAAAAGATCATCACCAGCTATAGCACTAAGGTGGATTAGGGATGGGCAAAAAAACGTAAAACTATTGACGAAAATTTCTCGGCGCGAATGTCCCTCAGTGCATGAGAAAATGCGCATTCAAGCGACAATCGCGTCGGTATTATCGGTGATAGAAAAATTGAAGAAAAGAGGAGCTGGTTCTGGAGCAGCTGATAAAGTGCGATAGAAGGATATGGAGACGGCGTTTAAAAAAAGAATCCAAACGGGCATAGTCATCAACCTTCAACATAAAGATCTCGATGCTTTTCTCGATGATTCTAAACCCTTGATCCTCGCCAAATTGGAAGCTGCATCCCAGCGTTATGGCAATTTGAAGGTTAACGTAATATTAGCGTGCAAGTTTCAACTTTAAAAAACGGGTGCGTGTACACACGGTACGCGCGTCAGAAGTGAATACTCGTATGTGATCGACGGAACTCGCTTATTGCCCTGCTAACACAGAAAGTTATAAAAACGTTGTTAAGTACGTTTACAAAAACACGCAAAAACGTCTCTTTTGAATGGTCGAAAAAACGTCTTAAGAACGTCTTTTAAACGTTATTTTGCCGCAAACGTCTTAAAAACGTCTTCAAAACGTCTTTTAAACGTTTTTTTTTGCCGCAATTTTTTCCCCAAAAAGTTTACCGCGCGTTTAACACATTTCTGTCAGCTTCTGTAAACTTTTTTGAGAAAAAAATTGCGGCCAAAATAACGTTTAAACGACGCTTTCAAGACGTTTTTTCGACCATTCAAAAGAGACGTTTTTGCGTATTTTGTAAACGTCTTAACAACGTTTTTATAACGTTCTGTATTAGCAGGGTGTTATTCTCATCAGATGAAAGAATAGTGAGAGGGAATGTTGTAATTTATTTGTCCAGGATGGATTTAGGGCGGGATGATGGTCGTTCACAGGGTGGATTAACTATTTAACACTCTTTACTCGATGCCTTGATATGAAAACGTAATCTAATCTTTATTGTGAATTGTACGATGTAATGATAATGATAATGGGGCGCACAAGTACTCCCTCGTGGCTGGCAATCTCCTTTCCTTTTTCTCTCTCTTAACGCTCAACAATCGTCTCTCTCTTCACGGCCAGCAAGACACACTTCCTACTACCTCGTATACTGTCGTACACCCGACTGACTCTCAATGGCGGCTCGCGTACCGCGTTCACACGCACTCTCTCTCTCTCACTCCTACAGTCGAGAGCGCCCTCTCAGACTCACGCACGCACACACACGCCATCACAATATTAATCTGCAACATTCGGCTGTCCTGACACTATTTTGGCCCTCCAAAATCCATCTCTCTTGTCCTTTCCGAAGCAACATTAATATAGATTTTCCTCTTCGTATCACATTATGTTTCTTTTCGCCACAATACAAGTCTCATTTTTAATATATATCACATTTCGGTTTCTTTTCACAGCAATATGTATCCTATTGTTAGTGTATCGCATTTCGATTTCTTTTCACCGTAATATAAGTCTTATTTTTAGTATCTCACATTTCGTTTTCGTAGTACATTAGTAATTAATCGTTTACAATTGGGTTACATTTTCCTTACATTTTTAATTGACGACGTAATCCTCCAAATACTTGGGCGGCTGTCTCGCGCGCTTACCCCTCGCTTCGCGTTTTTCAGGTATCATATCGCGGTTCTCCACCGCTTCGGGAGTCGCGTCATCTTCTTGTAACAACACATCGTCGGTTTTACAATCCTCTGCACTCTCATCCTCTAATTCGCGAGCTTCGTCCGAGTCGCTTTCCGCACATTCCTCGGCAGTATACAGCGTGACCATTATAATGTGGACGGTATTTTTTTGAGGGTTTTGGGAGGTGATATCGGGGTTTTTCGGGTGCGGTTTTTAAATGGTTTTCGAAGCCCGATTCGAAAAAAAATACGGTGTGAATGTGATGATTATAGTTTTTACAGCAGAAAAATGGTGATGACGAAAAATAATGTCAAGTTGATTTTTATTTTTGAAACGTGAAGATTATTTAATTCTGAATACAAAGCGCTGGTGGAAAATTTTTTTTGACGCAGATCGCATGGAGAAAAAAAATGTTAAAAGTTGCATTTTAATGCGTTTTTATTCGAAAAGGTGGAATAGAACTGTGCCGCGTGAAGTTGCATCACATAAGCTCTGCCTTGGCTCACGGCTGTCGAAGCTTATGTCGCTTGGCCCGAAATGACAGTTGAACGAAATGACAGAGAGAAACGTATTTTCAGCTATCTCTATCGCACCCATGCCAAGCCGTAGTGTTTGAAAAGTGATGTTGAAAAATATGAAAAAATGAAAAAAGCTGTGATATTATTTGAAAAAGTGAAAATTAGATGAAAAGTGAAATAATAGTATTGAAAGAAAGCGTAAAGAGTGGAAAACGGTTTAATATTTTCTGAGAAATTTCGAAACATTTTCATTAACTTTTAGAATTTCGAAAAAATTGATAAAAATAGCAACATGTGATACAATTTTGATTTTTTTTTTTCAATGTCCAGCTTGCGCAAGTTAAAAGATATGGTAAATTTGTTCGAGAGTATCATCTGGGGATAGTTTGTATTCTTGTTGGACAGAATGTCCGCAAGTTACCAGCTGCAAACGTAACTTTAATACGACTGTTTACCGCTTTTTCTAAAAACTTTTTGACTTGGTGCCAAATTTCAAATTATTCAACATTTTCGCATCTCAAGTTGGCTTTTACCTTTCAGTACTGTTATTAGCACTTGTTTAGCTTGACTTTTTGTACACTTTGGATCTGTACAAGCTGTGAACTTGCAATTTCCAGAGAAATTCAAAAGGTTCAAGCCATCTAGCATTTACCTTTGGATTAAGGGATCATCACAGTGCGACCACCCGAAAAATAGCCGATTTCCGCTATTTTTTTTTGTAACGTGGATAGTAGTACTAATCGGTCTAATTTTTTTTTTATAAATTGAAGCACCGATAAAGAATACAAAATTTATTTTTAACAATTTCTTTATTCATTGTTTAATATTTTTTTAATTACGTAAAATTGCGTGGAGAAAAATGGTGTCCCATGTTGGCCAGGATTGCGACCGCAAATTTCATGTGAAACGAAAAATACAAAATCATTTATTGATTTGTAAAAAATCCGCTATGTTCTTATCGAGGATTTTTTTTAATGAAATTTTAGAAAATGGCAGCAGTTTGAACATAAAGTATCGAATTGAGCTTTTTTCGACAGTTTTTCGTAAAAAAAAAAAGATGATTTAAAAAAAAAGCTTCCGTAGGAGCATAATGAATGAGGTGAAGAATGTTCTGTTAAAAATTCAAACGGATAGGTTGAAAACGCTTCCTTTGAGAGTGGCCACCGTTTTCATAAACACCATTCCAAGAAAAACGCGTTCAATGTTGAACAATGAATGAAGTCATTTTTAAAAATTCATTTTGTATTCTTGATCGGCGTTTCAATTTGTAAAAAAAAAAAATTAGACCGATTAGCTCATCCTATCCACCTAAAAAATAAATCGGCTCTTCTTCGAGCGGTCTCACTGTGATGATCCCTTGATTTTCCAATGAAGACACACCTTATTCTATGAGAGAGTATAGTGGATGTAAATCCCGAAATGCAGATCGCCAAATCGCGAATCACGAGTACTTTTTCGTGATAAATCTAAAATGCATGATAAAATCAGAACCTAGCTTGAAATTATAATATGCGGAAAAAGAATAGAAGAAAGAGCTCGAGGTTTACATGCCTTGTTCGATGTTTTCGCAGTCAAAATAGATAATGGTAATTATACATAATTATAGATTTTGATATGCCAAATCGATTGATGCATGTTAAAATCGGAAGTTAATTTTGCTTGGAATTATAACAAGCGGAAAAAAAATTAAGGGCTCTCTTGGTGACTTTTTTTTTCAATTTCTTCACGAAATTGTCTCCAAAACAGATAATTTTTACATCGACTTTTTGCCATTTTTACTTGACTTGTCAACTCGTTGTCTGCTTGTGGTCGACATGCTGTCGACATGTTGTCGACTAGTTATCGACAAGTTGTCGATACTGTTTATGTTTATGTTAATGTTTATTATGTTATGTATCGTATTATATTTATGTTTATATCGACTTGTGGTCGACTTGTTGTCGACTTGTTGTCGCCTTGTTATCGATTTGTGGTCGACTTGGCGCCAACTTATTAATACTAACTGCGAGGAAAACGGTGAAAGGCCAATCTGCATTTTCACTGCGCGAGATGAAATCCGCGTTTCCGATCGAACTTTTCGACTCGTTTAAATATTTGGCTACATCAAATTGCAAATTTGAGACTGATTCCATCTCCAGCGTTTAAGGTAAAAGATCGACAAATAGTGCTAATTAAGGTGTAGGCAAAGCCATTTTAAAAATCAACGATTCCCCTCGTGTTTTTTTTAACAAAACGTGTAGTTTAGTTCAATGTTTACATAGTCTAAATCCCGCTCGTGTTAATAAACTTTTCTCCAGAGGAAATTACAAACGCCGACGTGCAGCGCCGCGCGTGATCGAAATTACGATCTAATTTTGTGCGTTTCCCACTGTGCGAGATCAAATCAACATTTCCGACTGCACGATTCAATTTCACACAATATTTAAATAATTACGATGCCCTTTTCGTGTTTTATTTCATCTGTTGCCGCAGCAGCGAACGTCCACGACTAACCGCATGGGAAACGGCGATATAACATTCTGCGTTTTTCACTGCGCGAGATGAAATCCACGTTGCCGGTCGAATCTTTCCATTCGTTGAATTATTTGACTACATCAAATTGCAAATTCAAGACTGATTTCATCTAACGATCGACAAGCAGTGCAGCTGAAGGGGAAGGCATAATCATTTTGAAAATCGAAATTATTATCGAATCTTCTGCTTTTTTTCACTGTGCGAGATCAAATCAACATTTCCGTTGGCACGATTCCGTTCCGTCGAACATTCGCCTATTTACGATGCTCTTGTTGTGTTTGATTTCATCTGCTGCGGCAGTAGCGAACATCCATGACTAACTGGGAGGGAAACGGTGAAAGGACAGTCTGCATTTTCACTGCGCGAGATGAAATCCGCGTTCCCGATCGAACTTTTCGACTTGTTTAAATATTTAGCTACATGAAATATCAAATTTGAGACTGATTCCATCTCCAGCGTTCGAGGTGAACGATCGACAAGTAGTGTTGCTTAAGGTGTAGGCAAAGGCATTTTAAAAATCAACGTTTCCCCTCGGGTTTTTTTTAACGAAACGTTTAGTTTCTTACAATGTTTAAATAGTCTAAATCCCGCACGTGTTAACAAATTCATCTCCAGAGGAAGTTACGAACGCCGCCGCGCAGCGCCACGCGTGATCGAAATTACGAGCTAATCTTGTGCATTTCCGACTGTGCGAGATAAAATCAACATTACCGACTGCACGATTCAATTCCACACAATATTTAAATAATTAATACACTTTTTGTGTTTGATTTCATCTGTTGCCGCAGCAGCGAACGTCCACGACTAACCGCATGGAAAACGGCGATATAACATTCTGAGTTTTTCACTGCGCGAGATGAAATCCACGTTCCCGGTCGAATCTTTCCATTCGTTTAATTATTTGACTACATCAAATTGCAAATTCGAGACTGATTTCATCTAACGATCGACAAGCAGTGCAGCTGAAGGGAAAGGCATAATCATTTTAAAACTCGAAATTATTATCGAATCTTCTGCTTTTTTTCACTGTGCGAGATCAAATCAACATTACCGACTGCAAAATTCAATTTCACACAATATTTAAATAATTACGATGCCCTTGTGGTGTTTGATTTCATCTGTTGCCGCAGCAGCGAACGTCCACGACTAACCGCATGGAAAACGGCGATATAACATTCTGCGTTTTTTACTGCGCGAGATGAAATCCACGTTCCCGGTCGAATCTTTCCATTCGTTTAATTATTTGACTACATCAAACTGCAAATTCGAGACTGATTTCATCTAACGATCGACAAGCAGTGCAGCTGAAGGGAAAGGCATAATCATTTTGAAAATCGAAATTATTATCGAATCTTCTGCTTTTTTTCACTGTGCGAGATCAAATCAACATTACCGACTGCACGCTTTAATTCCACACAATATTTAAATAATTACGATGCCCTTTTCGTGTTTGATTTCATCTGTTGCCGCAGCAGCGAACGTCCACGACTAACCGCATGGGAAACGGCGATATAACATTCTGCGACTTTCACTGCGCGAGATGAAATCCACGTTCCCGGTCGAATCTTTCCATTCGTTTAATTATTTGACTACATCAAACTGCAAATTCGAGACTGTTATATCGCCGTTTTCCATGCGGTTAGTCGTGGACGTTCGCTGCTGCGGCAACAGATGAAATAAAACACGAAAAGGGCATCGTAATTATTTAAATATTGTGTGAAATTGAATCGTGCAGTCGGAAATGTTGATTTGATCTCGCACAGTGGGAAACGCACAAAATTAGATCGTAATTTCGATCACGCGCGGCGCTGCACGTCGGCGTTTGTAATTTCCTCTGGAGAAAAGTTTATTAACACGAGCGGGATTTAGACTATGTAAACATTGAACTAAACTACACGTTTTGTTAAAAAAAACACGAGGGGAATCGTTGATTTTTAAAATGGCTTTGCCTACACCTTAATTAGCACTATTTGTCGATCTTTTACCTTAAACGCTGGAGATGGAATCAGTCTCAAATTTGCAATTTGATGTAGCCAAATATTTAAACGAGTCGAAAAGTTCGATCGGAAACGCGGATTTCATCTCGCGCAGTGAAAATGCAGATTGGCCTTTCACCGTTTTCCTCGCAGTTAGTATTAATAAGTTGGCGCCAAGTCGACCACAAATCGATAACAAGGCGACAACAAGTCGACAACAAGTCGACCACAAGTCGATATAAACATAAATATAATACGATACATAACATAATAAACATTAACATAAACATAAACAGTATCGACAACTTGTCGATAACTAGTCGACAACATGTCGACAGCATGTCGACCACAAGCAGACAACGAGTTGACAAGTCAAGTAAAAATGGCAAAAAGTCGATGTAAAAATTATCTGTTTTGGAGACAATTTCGTGAAGAAATTGAAAAAAAAAGTCACCAAGAGAGCCCTTAATTTTTTTTCCGCTTGTTATAATTCCAAGCAAAATTAACTTCCGATTTTAACATGCATCAATCGATTTGGCATATCAAAATCTATAATTATGTATAATTACCATTATCTATTTTGACTGCGAAAACATCGAACAAGGCATGTAAACCTCGAGCTCTTTCTTCTATTCTTTTTCCGCATATTATAATTTCAAGCTAGGTTCTGATTTTATCATGCATTTTAGATTTATCACGAAAAAGTACTCGTGATTCGCGATTTGGCGATCTGCATTTCGGGATTTACATCCACTATACTCTCTCATAGAATAAGGTGTGTCTTCATTGGAAAATCAAGGGATCATCACAGTGAGACCGCTCGAAGAAGAGCCGATTTATTTTTTAGGTGGATAGGATGAGCTAATCGGTCTAATTTTTTTTTTTTACAAATTGAAACGCCGATCAAGAATACAAAATGAATTTTTAAAAATGACTTCATTCATTGTTCAACATTGAACGCGTTTTTCTTGGAATGGTGTTTATGAAAACGGTGGCCACTCTCAAAGGAAGCGTTTTCAACCTATCCGTTTGAATTTTTAACAGAACATTCTTCACCTCATTCATTATGCTCCTACGGAAGCTTTTTTTTTAAATCATCCTTTTTTTTTTACGAAAAACTGTCGAAAAAAGCTCAATTCGATACTTTATGTTCAAACCGCTGCCATTTTCTAAAATTTCATTAAAAAAAATCCTCGATAAGAACATAGCGGATTTTTTACAAATCAATAAATGATTTTGTATTTTTCGTTTCACATGAAATTTGCGGTCGCAATCCTGGCCAACATGGGACACCATTTTTCTCCACGCAATTTTACGTAATTAAAAAAATATTAAACAATGAATAAAGAAATTGTTAAAAATAAATTTTGTATTCTTTATCGGTGCTTCAATTTATAAAAAAAAAATTAGACCGATTAGTACTACTATCCACGTTACAAAAAAAAATAGCGGAAATCGGCTATTTTTCGGGTGGTCGCACTGTGATGATCCCTTAATCCAAAGGTAAATGCTAGATGGCTTGAACCTTTTGAATTTCTCTGGAAATTGCAAGTTCACAGCTTGTACAGATCCAAAGTGTACAAAAAGTCAAGCTAAACAAGTGCTAATAACAGTACTGAAAGGTAAAAGCCAACTTGAGATGCGAAAATGTTGAATAATTTGAAATTTGGCACCAAGTCAAAAAGTTTTTAGAAAAAGCGGTAAACAGTCGTATTAAAGTTACGTTTGCAGCTGGTAACTTGCGGACATTCTGTCCAACAAGAATACAAACTATCCCCAGATGATACTCTCGAACAAATTTACCATATCTTTTAACTTGCGCAAGCTGGACATTGAAAAAAAAAAATCAAAATTGTATCAAATGTTGCTATTTTTATCAATTTTTTCGAAATTCTAAAAGTTAATGAAAATGTTTCGAAATTTCTCAGAAAATATTAAACCGTTTTCCACTCTTTACGCTTTCTTTCAATACTATTATTTCACTTTTCATCTAATTTTCACTTTTTCAAATAATATCACAGCTTTTATCATTTTTTCATATTTTTCAACATCACTTTTCAAACACTACGGCTTGGCATGGGTGCGATAGAGATAGCTGAAAATACGTTTCTCTCTGTCATTTCGTTCAACTGTCATTTCGGGCCAAGCGACATAAGCTTCGACAGCCGTGAGCCAAGGCAGAGCTTATGTGATGCAACTTCACGCGGCACAGTTCTATTCCACCTTTTCGAATAAAAACGCATTAAAATGCAACTTTTAACATTTTTTTTCTCCATGCGATCTGCGTCAAAAAAAATTTTCCACCAGCGCTTTGTATTCAGAATTAAATAATCTTCACGTTTCAAAAATAAAAATCAACTTGACATTATTTTTCGTCATCACCATTTTTCTGCTGTAAAAACTATAATCATCACATTCACACCGTATTTTTTTTCGAATCGGGCTTCGAAAACCATTTAAAAACCGCACCCGAAAAACCCCGATATCACCTCCCAAAACCCTCAAAAAAATACCGTCCACATTATAATGGTCACGCTGTATACATCGTGAGCGCGCCAAAGCTTCAGTTGCGAAACGTGTGCCGTTGTCTCTCTATTTTGTTTTCGGCCCCCGACTAGACGTTCGATCACATAAGTGTCGCTTGAGCACACTCGATTTATTACGTATGGCCCACGATATCGCCGCTGAAGCTTTGTGCTCTCCCCTGTAGCCTCGGGGTTTACTTTTACATATACAATATCTCCGACTTCGAACTTCACTTGCAACTGACGCCGCTCGTCGTATCGTTCCTTGTATCCCCGCTGGGATTTTTCGATGTTTTCTAAACATTCTCTCTGAATCTCGACGGGATCTCTATATAATTCACAATGTTTTGTTAACTCTTGGACTCGACCGTCCTCGTACCTCGGCTGGTACCCTAACAAACTCTCGAATGGGGTTTTCCCCGTCGCCTTACTCACGCTAGAATTTACGTCGTACTCAATCCCTTTTATCTCTCGGTCCCAATCATTACGCTCGCCCTGTTCTGTACGGGTAATCATCGCGGGGAGGAGGGTTTGATTCATTCTCTCGATCAGTCCGTTCGCTTGAGGGTGTCTACTCGAATTCAGTGTATGCTTTATGCCGTGACGCGCACAGAATTCTTCGAAGCTCTTTGCGGTAAAACAGGTCCCGCGGTCGGTAATGATTCGTTCGGGAGCCCCGTATCTCTTGACAAAGTCGTCGACCTTTTTAATCGTGAGCGCCGCGCTCGTGTTTTTCACCGGTTCAAACGTTACGAATTTTGTCAATGTGTCAATCAACCCGAGAACGTACTTGCTCCCCTTTGACGAGGTAATGAACGGCCCCACGTGATCAATGTGTATGACAGCGAACGGACGCCTCCCCGGAGGTATCGGGTGCAGTTCCCCCTCTCGTTTTCCGGATTTATTCTTGCTAAGAATGCACTCGAGACACTGCGCAATATGTCGCCGTACATATGCTCGCATTTTGGGGAAATAATAGTACCTCTGTATCTTTGAGATCGTCTTCTCAACCCCGAAGTGACTACACAGGTCGTGATATTTTATGACGATTGCTTTTCTCATCGCGCTCGGAACGACATACAGATCTGCCTCCGCGTCCCCACGTTTACACGTTTTATACAAGATTCCCCCGCGTAATTTATACTCTCGTACCGCGTCGACCTCGGACTTTGTACTCTCGTTTCTCGGCCTTTTCAATATCTCGATCTTCCATTTCAGCCCTTCGTCTTGTTGCTGATGGAGCATGATCGCTTCCTCCCGTACAACTACGTGTAATACGTACGCCCTCTCTATAATCTCGTCTCCTTTCGGATCGTCTACGGGCGCGCGAGACAATGCGTCCACATGACGCATTGACGTACCCTTTCGATGTTTTATTTCGAACTCGTATTCCGACAAGGCGGCGGACCATCGTACGACCTGAGGATTCGTTGTTTTGTTCGCGTTTAGGTATACCAGGGCCTGACAATCGGTCAGTATTGTGAACTTTAACGGCAATAGAAAAACCCTCAGCCTCTCTACCGACCACACGATCGCCATAAGTTCTAGTTTACTCGAATGGTAAGCTCTCTCGACCGCCGAGGTCCTCCTGCTCACGGCAAAAATGGGATGAAGTTCGTTTTTCTCGTTACTCTGGAGTAATATCGCCCCCAACCCCTCGCAACTGGCGTCGGTATGCAACTCAGTCCTTTCCGCCCTTGGGTTATACATTCCGAGTACCGGCTTTGACGATAGCAATTCTTTAACCCGTTTGAATGCCCGATCCTCCGTCTCGGTCCATTTAAATTCGACTGTCTTCCGCGTCAACTCGATTAATGGCGCGACGATACTCGCGAAATTCGGGACGAACCGACGAAAGAAACTCGACATCCCCGTGAACCGTCGTACCTCGTGGACGTTTCGTGGGGTCGGGAAACTCGTAATCGCCCCTACTTTGTTCGGACCCGGCTCGATACCGTTGTTTGTCACTACAAACCCCAGATACTCGACCCTACCCATACCGAATCTGCATTTGGAGAGTCTCATCGTTAGCCCGGCTATACGTAATGCCTCAAAGGTCGCGCGGAGTCTCTTCATCAACTCCTCCCAATTTTTCGCGATTACTAGTACATCGTCCAAGTAAAACAACAGGAATTTGTTTCGCAAGGGACCTAGCGCTAACTCCATCATCTTGGAGAAATAGAACGGAGCGTTCATTAGGCCAAACATTGCCCTCGTAAATTCCCCAGTCTCATCAGGAGTGATGAAGGCTGTTTTCGCGCATGCCCCCTCTTCGAGCGGTAACTGTAAGTACCCATGAGCCAAATCTAGAGTCGCGAATATTTTTGCACCGTGCAAAACCTCCAGATATTCATCGATATTCGGTAACGGATAATTTATTCTTTCCGTTTGCGCGTTGAGTTTACGGTAATCTACGACTAAACGCGACTCTCCGGTCTTTTTTCGTACGAGCAACACAGGAGAGGCGTATGGCGACGAGGTCTCTCTCACCAATCCTGCATCCTTCCACTCTTTTACGATTTTCTTAATATCTTCGCGCTCCAGCCGATTTGTACGATACGGCTTCGTACTTACGGGCATACTGCCTGGTTTGACTTGAATGTCCATTTTCAACAAACTCGTTTTTCCGATCTCGAAAATATTTTGGGCGACACAAACGCGATACTCATTTAATAACGTTACCAGTTCGCTTCGTTGTTCAGTCGTTACCGCGTTGTCCGTGTAGACCTCCTCTTCGTCGATCGGCTCCTGTCGAGGTGATGTCTCGGGGACTCGCTCGATGGACCTTACCTCGGCCCCGATTGTTGCTCCCTTTTCTAGCTCCATCGGACGGCAATCGCAGTTGAGGACCGGCAAGGTTGCCGTCTCCCCACCAAATTTCGCCTCAATGAAATTTATCGTCGCTGGCGGGAGGATCTCGGTCTGAGACGTTGTCGCTGGCCCGCTCTCGCTGCGGGATAGCTCCGGCATGACCGCCGATAGTTCGAGCGTTCCTCGCTCTATGAACGTGAGACGATCACCGGCCTTGACGTAGGCGACGTGGTCCCTCTCGGTGAAGGTCCGCCCGATCAGGACATCTTGTACCTGACCGTCGTCTGGAACAATGCGCAGCGGCACCCCACCGGATTCCACGCCGTCGACCCCGACGGTGGCTTCAATAATTCCACACGATTTGACCACACTGTCCTCTCGCGCACCGAAGCCCACTAATACGCTGGGTCTTCTTATCACCGGAAAATCGTGACCCAACACTACCGACGCTTTTATGGTACAATCGGAACTTCCGGGGTCAATCATCGCACGAAACTCGTGATTATTTATTTTCACCGTTTTTAAGTATTTTGCGAGTTTTTCGGTCGCCTCGTAGTTCTCCGTATGCGATCGTTCTGCGTCACTAGCGATAACTGTTTTCACGTCGCCTTTCTCTAATGGGATCGGCTTCGTGCAGATTTTCGCGTAATGTCCTGACTCCCCGCACCGCGTACACTTGGCCACTCTCTTCTCCTCGGGGCACTTGCTCGCGTAGTGCCCATTTTTTCGGCAATTAAAGCACTTTACTGAGTCGCTTGTCTTATTTTCATTCGAGTCGTCTTTGGCCGCTCCCTCGCTCGACGACGCGACACTCACCGACGTCGAACTCACATTTTTCGATTTTTCCGATGACGTTTCCTTCCTTTTCCCTTGTCGGTGTTGGTCAAAAGATCGGAGAGACTGTTCGAAAGTTACAAGGCCGTGGAACAATGCGTCCTCATCCCGATACAGTGACGACAAGGCATGCACCGCGGAATCTCTCGCGTGGAGACCGGACGCGACTTGTCTTCGCGTCTCCTCGAACGACAAGGCGAGATTTTTGCACAATCTAACTTTGTCGTGGAAATAATCCGCCAGGTTTTCGCTCTCCTTTTGTCGTCGATTCTGCATTAACTCCCACAGCTGTACGCGATCCCGCTCGGGAATCCACGTTTTCTTAAAGGTTTCTCGGAATTGTTTCCAACTCGTGAATCCACTTGAGAATGACTGATACCAAGACCTCGCTGCTTGTTTGAGGTGCATGGTCGCTGTTTCGTACAAGAAGGCTTCCGGCCAGCTGTGAACCCTTGCGGTCGCCTCGACCTTGTTTAGCCACTGCCTCGCCTCCGTCGGCGTCTCGTGTCCGCTGAAGTCCCCTACCATTTTAGATAAGTCCGGCATCACATGAAAACTTGGGAGTGTCGTCGTTGTCGACGAACGACTTTGTTGGAGCATCGTCGCATTCTGCTGGAGCAATTGCGTCATGAGCCCCAACACGTGTGTCATATTCGGGTCACTTTGTGTCGGAGGAGTCATGTTCATGTCCGAATACCCCCCACCCGGCGATCGCGATCGTTCCACACGCACGTTTTCACGGTCTCGTCGCGTCTCTCTCGCCGGAAACTCATAGTTCTGCGCGCCACCCATCGATCTGTCCGTTGGCCTTAGTTGTTCGCGAGGCGTTCGAGATATCGCTCCCAACCCTACCTGCTGTTGTACTGATAACTCCGGAGGCACGCTCTCGCTCGTTTCCACTACCGTCGATAACGCAGCGTTCTGCGCATTCGCGAATAATTGTGAGCGTCTCGTCGATTGACCGTCTAGCGCCGCAAGTCCGCACTGAAACTCTCCGAACTCGTCTTGCTTCTCCGCCATATTGTTCCGGCTACTACGCGCTTACGAAATTTTTCGTTGCCCAAGATGGCGGTTGAACTGACACGTGTTAGTTCCCGCACCTTTTACCGGCTTTTTCTCACTTATCCCGATGCACTTTTCTCACAGGATTATCGCGAACACTATTTTTCCCCCAGGGTTTTTGGACCATTCGTCATCCCACTTCTGATTTGTTGTAATTTATTTGTCCAGGATGGATTTAGGGCGGGATGATGGTCGTTCACAGGGTGGATTAACTATTTAACACTCTTTACTCGATGCCTTGATATGAAAACGTAATCTAATCTTTATTGTGAATTGTACGATGTAATGATAATGATAATGGGGCGCACGAGTACTCCCTCGTGGCTGGCAATCTCCTTTCCTTTTTCTCTCTCTTAACGCTCAACAATCGTCTCTCTCTTCACGGCCAGCAAGACACACTTCCTACTACCTCGTATACTGTCGTACACCCGACTGACTCTCAATGGTGGCTCGCGTACCGCGTTCACACGCACTCTCTCTCTCTCACTCCTACAGTCGAGAGCGCCCTCTCAGACTCACGCACGCACACACACGCCATCACAATATTAATCTGCAACAGGAAAGAGGATAGACATGCATGAAAACACGAAATGACAGGATTGTCCTTATTTCACACTGTTCTATCCGTTGTATGTATGAGTTTACAGCTAAATTTACTGTGTCTTCGTACCTCGTGTTGACGTTGGCGTTAAAAATTTTATTTGTATAGAGCGGAGTGGGGGGGGGGGGGGGGCGCAGAAAGAATTGATAGGGTGAGCAAAGAATTAGGAATTAGTTATAGATATGAAATCAATTTTATTTGTATAAGTATATGTATCTGTGAGTAAAAAATTAGGATAAAGTAATTCTGTTCTCTTATTCTCTTATTTTCATTGCTCTCGTGTCTATTATTTATAGAATCGTCTCATTCTACAATACCAAAAGTTGGATTATGATAACTCAAATATGACATAAAATGCTTCAGATCTAGTTTGTCGATATTTTTTGCAAATACAACATCTATCGTTGAACGGCCTTCAGTGGTCGGATCACTCCTGCCGTTGATCATTTTTAACGAGAAATGTTTTTTTCTAAATATTAATGGAGTGATTCGGCCTGTGGCAATGAAAAATTGACATTAAAATCACCTGCGAGAATTACCGATTCATTACGGTAATGCACAAAGTCTGCTAGCATATCAGCTAAAACTTGAGAACCGCCTATTGCTAAGGGCAATAACGCTATAGCGATTAATCCTCATAATATCTTTAAGCGATGTATTGAGCGAAATATAAATTGCTATTAAAGATCGAACAGAGGAAAACTTCGGAGAGCGTATTTCATTTTTTTTTTACTAAAGCACATTTTTTAATATCTGAAAATACCTCCACATTCTACCTATCAATCAACCTTAATATTTGTTCCAACATTTTGTACCGTCAGTAATTTTCTCATAGTTATTATCCGAGTATGTATAATATGTAATATATACAAACAAAACACAAAACAGAAGCTTAACTCGGCACGAAGCGAAGACGGTGTGAACTCACGCATAGATGTGGACTCACACACAACGGATAGAACGACGCGAATGCGCGCTGCTGTCCTAATACATATAAAACACGTACACGCGGGCATGCTATGGATGGCATAACGCTCTCTCGCTCGCTCACGCATCATTCTCTCTCTTTCTCTCTCTTCTTCTATTCCTTCATTCTCTTGTCCGGAGGAACAACGCGGCTGAGGGCGGGGCCTAATGTAGTCGCATAAGAAGTATTCATTTCAAAAATAGGTGAAACTGCGTTGGAGGATACATTTTTCAACACGCGGAATGAGGCAATTCTTCCCTCTACGAACATCGACATGTGGTTCCAGGAGCATGTAAAAGATCAGTTGTTGAAAAAAATTGAGGAATTTCATGGGAAAGAGTCTGGTTGGTCACTGCACGAAGTATCCAACCTAACTGTGAATTTTAATAAATACGTGCCACTCTGGGGAGGTACATACGTCAGTGTTCCGAAAGATAGTCAACGAAAGCGTGCTGTTGTCAATATAGAGAGCAATGACGAATTTTGCTTTTTATGGGCAGTCACTGCCGCACTTTCTCCGCCAGTTATAAATTTCAACCGAACAAGCTTTTATAGACATTTCAGTGAAGTTTTACAGTACAAAGGTTTGGATTTTCCAATAACTGTAAAGAAAGTGCCAACCTTTGAAAAAATGAATAACCTCAAAATTAACATTTATGGTGTTGATAATCAGAGGAAGAACAGTGTAATAGTGCCGATATACATCAGTAAACAAACATCTCCTAAACCAACAATTCACCTTCTCATGCTCGAGAGTGACAGGCATGATTGTGATGAAGATGATCCTGCGAGTCCTATCCATCACTTTGCGTGGATAAAAAACATTTCGCGCTTAGTGGGCTCGCAGATTTCTAGTCATAATGGTAAAACATGGCTGTGTGACACGTGTATCTGTCACTTTCAAAGCGAAATCATGCTGCAGAAGCATATCCTCGACTGCACGAACCAGTGCAGAGTGTATTTTCCCAAGGGTGATGC
The DNA here is from genome assembly GCA_963564615.1 of Rhorus exstirpatorius. NCBI lineage: Eukaryota > Metazoa > Arthropoda > Insecta > Hymenoptera > Ichneumonidae > Rhorus > Rhorus exstirpatorius. Next base: position 1,858,449 of record OY751321.1, on the reverse strand, counting down.
GAAATTCATGAGGTTTAGAAACTATAAGCATAAAGAGAATGTTCCGTTCGTGATATATGCTGATCTCGAATGCCTCCTGGAGCCGATTGCGCCTGCGGAGGAGACGAATACTATGGGCTACCAAAAGCATGTGCCTCACTCCATCGCCTACTACTTCCACTGCTCGTACGATGATACCATTTCGGAATTTAAATCTCATCGAGGTTTGGATTGTATTGGGTGGTTCATGGAGGAATTGAAGAATATCGCGAGCTTGGTGAATACTCGGTTGACGAAGTACCAATGGACATCGTACCAATGGAGCATCTCAGCGATGATCAGCAAAGCGCATTTAAATCTGTAACCATTTGTCATATTTGTGAGAAGCCTTTCGAAAATAACGAGTTGAGAATTCGAGATCATTGCCATTTTATAGGGAAGTATCGCGGGCCCGCACACACTGGATGGAATTTAAATTATAAAAACTCTCACGCGGTGCCGGTAATTTTTCATAATTTATCGGGATATGACGCTCATTTTCTGATTGAAGCATTAGCCGTAGCATTCGAAGGTGCGGTTTATCTTCTGCCAATTAATAAGAAGAAATATATTTCATTCACAAAAAAAGTCCAGGGCACGTTTGTAAAGTTCAGGTTTTTAGATTCATACAGATTTATGGCGTGTAGCATTGAAAAATTAGCATCGTACTTGGAAAGCGATGAAAAACAAATAACTCGTAAGCATTGTAATAATGCAACGGAATTCAAGCTTCTGACTAGAAAGGGGGTTTACCCATATGATTATACCGATTGCTGGATAAACTTGACGAGACTGAGCTACCATCCAAACAGCAGTTTTATTCTAGGCTAAATAATGAGGAAATTTCCGAAGATTCATACGCTCACGCCATGAATGTTTGGCAAACTTTTAAAATATCAACGTTAGGAGAATATTCAGATTTATATCTCAAAATAGATGTTCTCCTTTTAGCTGACATTTTCGAAAATTTCCGACGCAGCTGTCTATCAACATATAATTTAGATCCGTTGTACTATTATACAGCTCCTGGACTCGCTTTCGATGCAATGCTTTAGTTAACAGGCATTAAACTCGAACTCATCACCAACGTTGATATGCTGTTGTTCATCGAGAAAGGTATCAGAGGAGGACTTGCTCAATGCTTAAATCGCTATCCAAAAGCAAATAATCGGTACATGGGGGAGGATTTTGACCCATCAAAAGTTGAATCATACGTAATGTATTTTGACGTAAACAATCTTTATGGTGCAGCTATGGTTCAGGCATTGCCATACGCTGGATTCGAGATGGTGGAAAACTTTGATAAATTGGATATTGACAATATCCCTGCCGATTCTCATACAGGGTACATATTCGAGGTTGATTTAGTATATCCCAAGGAGCTGCACGAATTTCATGAAGACTTGCCACTTTGTCCTCAGCATTACAGACCACCCACCTCCAAAAATATAAAACTAATGACAACGCTATTGACAAAAGAAAAATATATCATTCATTATCGAAACTTGCAGCAGTGTCTCAACTTGGGCTTAAAATTGAAGAAAATTCATAGAGTTTTAAAATTTCAACAGAAATCGCGGATGAAGCCATACATCGATTTGAATAGTGGATTAAGACAAAAAGCTACTAATGCGTTCCATAAAAACTTATATAAACTGCTCAATAATGCAGTTGTCGGGAAAACAATGGAGAATGTAAGAAAACATCGGGAAGTAAAGCTTGTTACTCAGTGGGGTGGTCGGCATGGAGCTCGAGCTCTAATCGCTAGGGCTACGTTCCACAGCTGCACCGTATTCAACGATGATATGGTCATCATCGAGCTCAACAGAGCAAAAGTGAAATTTAATAGCCATTGTATGGCGGGTTTTCAATCCTTGACCTATCAAAAATTTATATTTATGATTTCCATTATGAGTATATGAAAAAACCGTTTGGGCAAAAAGCTTAATTAATGTACACCGACACTGATAGTCTTATATATAATATTACAATGCCTAATATATATGATGTTATGAAGCTCGACATAAACAAATTTGATACCTCCGATTATCCTCTTGACAATCCTTATGGGATGCCTTTAGTGAATAAAAAGGTGTTAGGGTTAATGAAGGATGAGAATAATGGACAGATCATGGAAGAATTCGTGGGACTGCGCGCCAAACTATACGCTTACAAGGTTTGCGATGATGACGTAGAAAAAAAGCGTGCTAAAGGTATTCGAGGATCTACGTTAAAAAGAATCAGATTCGATGATTATAAACATTGTCTTTTCCGGCATGAGAATCTTGTTGAAACACAAAATTTAATTTAGTCGAAGAAGCATGTAGTGCAAACTGTAAGACAAAGAAAAGTCGCTTTAAGCTAGAATGATGATAAAAGAGTTCTCTTCGCTCATACGACTGATACTCTACCTTGGGGTTATGAGCGCAACACGAAAGAATGTTTGTAGTTTAAAAATTAAATAAATAAAATTAAAAATGCGATAAGCTGGCGTGGTAAACTATGATTGGCATGAAAACTGTGAATACATTGTGTATGAATTAATAAAATTGATGCGCTGGAGGAAAAAATATATTAAAAAAAGATATATTGAAACCGACTTTTTCTTAATTAATATCATGTCCAACAAAATAATCCTGTGAGAGATGGGATAGAAGGTGGCGATTGAAAAGATCAATAATGTTCGTTTGTTAAAATATTTTATTATACATCAGATTTCCTTATCCAACTATTGTGGGCATTGTCGAAACCCAACCATTTCACAAACATTTCATTCCCACGCGTTTTCAATATTCGTTCAATCAGATAAATATCGGGATTTCCAACTCTAAGTAGCTCTTGCTCATAAAAACCACCGGCGATGGGTTCATCTTGATAGTCTATCAGACTGAGCGTCACAGGGTGCATATTTTTCACTTGATGTATTGTAAATATTTCCGTTGTCCAGTTTGGAGTATAACCATTGGCAAATATATTTTTAAGTTTGCTTATCCTCACTTTGTCACCGCGTCGAAATTTCGTCGACTTTTTTTTTCAACGGTTCTCGAATCGTGAAAACGCGTTGTAACAGCTGCTTCTCATTCTCCGAGTTTACGTCATTCGGTTTCATTTTAATTGTGCGATGTACACTATTGTTATATTCGGAAAACAAATTTTTGAGAATATCGGTCCACTTGTAGCTTCCACGAAGACTAAATTGCATCCACATTTTTTTTTTCGAGGTACGATTAAAACGCTTGCAAATTGATGCTTTCAAATTACTGTATGTCGAGTACATATGAATATTATACTTTTTCATGAGCGTTTGAAAATCGGCATGATAAAACTCTTTGCCCTGATCAACATGTAGGTTCTCTGGTATACGTCCCTTTGCAAGTATAGATCTCATGGCGCTCGTTGTATCTTTAGCGTTCTTGCTCCTCATTGGCACGGCCCAGGCAAACTTGGAGAAGACATCGATGACGGTTAGGAGAGATTTATGATTGCCGTTTTGCCGCGCGTAAGCCGACATGTCCACAAGGTCCGCTTGCCAAGTCTCATCCAAGCCTCGTATATCCACATGCCGACGAGGATAGTTTCTGCGTGCGGGCTTATGTAGTTCCTGCAGCAGCGCTCGCTTCTTGTCGCTCATTTTTTCTCATGGATGTTTAATCGAGCGTCAAGCTGGGAAAACATGCTAAGCATGGACACTCGTAGGTTTTTCGCATCAGCATTCAGATTTTTGAGATCATCTTTTATCCCGGCTGCAAGATCTTTAGTTATTTGCGCACTAGTTCTCTCTATTTTATTCCATAAGTCGGTATTTAACGTGTTGACTTTATCTTTTATAGTAGTTTCAAAACCTTCAACCAATAGCGTTCTACTTTCATCTATTTCCTTAAGCTGATAGCGTCGTGGTCCGCTTCGGGAATTCCAACGTTGTAGAGTCGCTTGTTCTGCAAATCGTAATGTCCGTCTTTTGTAATCTTGAATCCAATGCCCGGAGGGCCACGATTGAGCGCACTTTCATTATCCAGCTGTCGTCCAAACAAGTCGACACTCATTTTGTGAATGCGCGAAATTGCGATGATGAATGTATTAATAAATGATTTGAGCCTCACGCAATTCTTCGATAATCGATATGATTTCATTCGAGTGAGATAAGTTTCCGGCTGCTTGAGATGCGAGGAGTAACCGTAGACGGTCCACTAGTTCATTGGGATCGTCCCAAAAAATATAATCGGATCTCGCGTCTTTTCTAGCCACTTTATACTTTGGCATACCTTTACCCGTGTGCGTATCAACTATTTTAGCGATATAAGTCTTGAATTTTGAATTTTTATCCGTCCGTATTGCTTCATCTGCTTTATAATATTTCTTATGGGCATTCGTGGCAATTACAATGTTCTCATAATTATTCAAATCGATGGATGTCAGATCCTCAACGCGGGGCACTTTTTTGAACAACAGATCCGCTAATCCAACAGTTTTTGGATAATTTTTATCTCGTACACGAATATGCTGGGAATCAAAAATTATTGGAGAATCTCCAATCATTAATTTATTGTTAGCGAGGTTTCGTATACCGTATGAGACATCCAAGGTTGATTTTCTATTTGTCTGCAGCAATACAACATACTTATTTATTAATTCATCAAAATTGACAGCTGTATCCTCAACCTCCTCCTGCTCGCCCTCGTCATCACCGTATGCAGACTTAAAAGACAAATCTTTTAACATTGGATGATCTTTAACTTCATGGTTGCGATCCTCAATATGTTCTTCTTCTCTTTCTTCTTCAACACGATCTTTGAATTCCTCCTTAAGTTCCTGTTTCATCTCTGGCGTCTTGTTTTTCCGCATCATCAATTTTTCCAATGGCGTGACTATTGGCTTGAAGACATTTTGCATTGCCTGTTCAGCATTGTCTTTGCCGATTTTTATCATCCGATGTTTTCGTCGGATTGCATCGCTCGCTTTGACAATTTGACGCAATACGTCTTTCTTCTCCTCCAAAAGTTTGTTCATGTTGCTACCCTCGAGTCAGAGATGATAATACTGTCTCCAATGCACGTTTACTTATGACTGAGAAAAGAATCGAACCCTCGTCTATATCTACCCTCATTCATTTGATTATCCTTGTCGATCGTGATGAATCCATACTTGTCGCCATTCCAGCATTCTGAGCACATATTTTAAACTGTGTATATGACATATCAGTGTTGACATGATCATTATACACATGTTTGAGGTTCATCTCATCTTGCTTAAATAGAACCACAAAATTCGCATTGTCACGCACGAGATGTTTAGGAATGCGAGCATAGGTCTGGCAAAGATAGAAACAGTCGACATTTTTGTGTCGTCCCATGGCGAAAAAGGCTCTTATGTTATCCTGTTTTCCACATGCTACGTCATCGAAGATAAATATTGAGTTGGGGTGTGCATCGCTGTATGTCACCACTTGTTCGTGCTCATTGCATGGGAAATATTCAACACCGCTCACGGGCTCGAGTAATCGTGCGAGCAATGTATATTTTGGCTGATGGAGGGATTTAGAATAAAGGTCAACGTTCTTGAATCTCAGACCTTTAGGATGTGTTATAAGGGAGAGTAAAGCGTTCGTTCTACCACAGTTCGAGGGTCCACAGAATACTGCGCGAATGCTATTAGGCAGCAAATCGCCATGACGTTTTTCGCGCGGTTCACCTCCCCGCATAAATTCATCGAAATTCATTACAGGCAGTTCATCCGTCCCCATCCTGAGCACGACTAATGGGGGAAAAAATATAAATAGGGTTTTATAGGGATTATTCACCAGTCAAGCAGTCATTCCCGATATGATCGGTCGTGCTTTGGTCAATAGACTGATTGACAAGCTCCCTGTCGAGCTGCATCTACCTGGGTATCATTATTGCGGACCTGGTACAAAGCTATTCAAACGTCTTGCACGAGGTGATCGAGGTATTAATCCATTGGATGCAGCCTGCAAGCAGCACGATATCGCATATTCAAAAAAAACTAGCCATGAAACGAGAACTTTGGCCGATAAATTACTGGCCGAGCAGGCTTGGAAACGAGTATACGCCAAAGACGCGGGTATTGCCGAGAGAGCAAGTGCTTGGGGCGTGGCAAACATCATGAAGGCCAAAACTAAACTAGGCATGGGACATTGCGTGAAAAAAAAATTAGGCATGGGACAGAATAAAATCGTTGATGAGAAAATCCGTGGTCGAAAGGGTGCTCGGAAAGGTAGCAAGAAGGCTAAAAGTAAATTGCGGATTCTACTAACGCTTCGTAAAATTAAGGGGTTTTTGCCGCTCCTCCTGTCGATATTTGCCGGTCTAAGTGCTGCTGGAGCACTATCAGGTGGCGCTGCTTCTATTGCTAAGGCTGTAAATGCGGCTGAAGCTGCTAAGCGGGAATTAGATGAGAGTAAGAGACATAATAAGATGATGGAAGCTGCTGCTTTGGGTAAAGGTCTGCATCTAAAACCGTACAAGAAGGGGACGGGTCTTGGTTCAAAAAACGGAAAGTCACGCTGCCTCCCCAAGCCTTAACCGATGCTGATCAGCTCAAATATGCGAAAATCATGGAAATTCCACACTTTCGCGGAGTTTTTATGAGAAATAAATTGCCGAAAAGTGGACCGGCAAAATACGAATCAGTAATTATCAATTTAGATGAGGATATGGGACTTGGTACACACTGGGTTGCATACAAAAAGAGGGGGGGAGAATGTCATGTACTTTGATAGTTTCGGCAATCTTCAGCCTCCAGTCGAGTTGATGAAATATTTTGGTGTTCGTAGCGTGAATTATAATTATAAGGGATATCAGAAGTATGGTACAGTCGAATGTGGGCACTTATGCCTAAAGTTTCTCTGCCAGCAATTGAGTGGCAAAGAAAAATATTCTCAATATGAACGTGCATAATGATGAATATAGAATCAGTTGACTATTTGCCGCCGTCATGGATAATAGTTTTACACTAACTATTCCGGGACGTCATCTACACTTGAAGCTCAATATTTCCCCCCCATTGAACTTGCACCTCACAAAAATTACACTTTAGGGCTCATTGAATTACTAACCTTCAATTCTATTCCTAATATAGCTGATGGTAATAATAAAAATTATGTGGGAGATTAGATATTAACCATACCGACGGGTAGCTATGAAATAGATGATATTGAGAAGTACGTGCAGGCAGAGTTTCCGAATATTTCTATTAAGATTAAACCCAATAACAATACTCTACGTAGTGAAATCGAGTGTAATCGCGAAATAAATTTTAAGCCTAATAATTCTATCGGCTCTCTCTTGGGTTTCACACCGGGTATTCTCGTAGCCAATAAAAGGCATACATCTGATCTCCCCGTAGCCATTCTCAAAGTGAACGCCTTGCGTATAGAGTGCAGCATTATCGCCGGTGCGTATATTAATGAGCGAAAAGCTCATACGATTCACGAGTTTTTCCTGTTCGTACCATCTGGATATAAAATCATTGAAGTTCCATCATACGTCATTTATCTACCAATCACGAGCAAGACAAGCGATAACATCCAGCTTCGGATAGTAGACCAAGACGGAGATTTAGTAAATTTTCGCGGCGAAGTCCTAACCTTACGATTACATATAAAATCATGGGCAGAGTCTTCAATAAAACCCATAATATCAAGTCACCATGGATGAGCGTGACCAGTCGCCGATCGACACTCAAAGTGCTAACACCTCAGAACGTAATACTTCTAAAGAATTTGGGTCTGTCAGTGCGCGGAAAAGTGCATAAGGTATTATTTATTCTGTGCCCTCTGCATCTGCTGTGTAAAATGGAGGAGGAAATAGTAAATATACAAAGTCCCATCGTCTCCGATCAATCTATAATACACTGCGAGATTCATGCTTATAAGCCGTATGCATCGTCAACTTTCAATAACAGCGATGAGATACGTATTTCCATCCAACATCAGGATCTATGTCTTCTACCAAGCAAAAGTTTTATACATTTATGCGGAAAACTGACTGAAGCCGACGGTGCAGCGCTTGCCTCCACAAGCCTCGCCAATAATGCTATTTGCTTTTTGTTTGAAGAAGTACGATATGAGCTCAACGCTATTGAAATTGATGGAAACAAAAATGTAGGTCTTACGAGTCTAATAAAGGGATATTCATCTCCGAGTCCCGGTAAGAGATCTATGCTCAAGAACACAGGCTGGCTTGATGTTAAAAAAACGATGCAAATCATAGATGCAGCGGGCAACTTTGACGTATGTATACCGCTAAGTAAGCTGCTCGGTTTTGCCGAAGATTATCGAAAAATTGTCGTAAATGCCACGCATGAGCTGATTCTATCGAGATCGAAGACTGATGATAATGCTATTGTACAGACGGCTGACGAGGAGTTCAAACTTGTATTGCAAAAAGTAGAATGGCTTGTACCATACGTGACAGTCTCCGATCAGCGTAACATACAACTTTTGAAGTTTATCAGCAGAGATGCGCCAATCTCTATGAGCTATCGTACGTGGGAACTGTATGAATCCGCTGCTCCCCGCAACCGTGAAGCATGTTTGGACCGTCAAGACTTCTACTCAGCTGGAAAAACCGCGATATGTCATTCTCGCTTTCCAGACTGATTGGAAAAATAAAAAAAAAGGAGAACGCGAGTAACTTTGATCGTTGTAATCTCGCCGATGTTGAATTATATTTGAATTCGAAATGCTATCCATATGGAAATTTGAACCTAAACATACAGCAAAACCAGTACGCCCTACTATACGAGATGTATGCAAACTTTCAGAATACTTATCACAACAGGGAAGCGGAGCCGTGGTTAAAAAAATCCGAGTTTCTAAAGTATGCCCCTCTAGTCGTCATCGACTGTTCGAAGCAGAACGATTCTCTCAAGTCAGGCCCTGTTGACATTCGTCTCGAATTTGAAGCAAGAAATAATATTCCTGCTAATATATCTGCGTATTGCTTGATTCTACATGATCGTATTGTTGAGTACAATCCAATAAGTGGTGGGGTAAAAAAATTGGTATAAAACCTTCAAAAATGAACCGACTCTCTTCAGTCAGCGCCATGGACTTAATCGTCGATCTTCAACGCTTCTGGAGACCCATAAAGGAATTTGTGCTCAAAGAAATAGCAATTGTGGAAATCTCGGACAACACCGAACCCCTGACGTTTTTCTTCAAACCTCCAACCCCATGGAACTCTCTACCAGCGAAGTACAAAACGATGAATTCATGGCTGGAACGAACTTTTCATGGAATACGATGGAATTCAGGCGACACACCGTACGGAGCTGCTGGAACAACAATTCGAGCTATCTTGAAACAAGCCCGAACCGTCTACGTGAAGGGATTAGAGAAGAGGACGCGGTTAGCGCAATTCACGGATTCGTCGGCACATATTGTCGATATGGAAACACTTGATTGTCCATCATTGCAGAAATTATCGAAAATATCAAACAACAGAGGATGTTCTCAACATCCCCACGACTCAAAATATAATTGTGCCAACGCAAACGTGAAGTCTTTAAGGAGCTGGTACATTAGGCATTGTGTAAACGCAGGATTTTTGCAATAAATAAAAACATTTTATTGCAAAATATATATGTGTTTTTTATTGAGATAAACCATAGGAAATTGTTTTACATATTCGGTTTCAATCCAACTTATACATTTTGCACCACACGTCATCTATAATGTTTTTTCTTTACTTTTTCAACCAAGTACACTTATGGATTCAAACACTTTTTTCAGGGCCACCATCGTTCGCGTAGAGTCACGACCCCATAGTAGGCGCGATGGATTGATAGTTTGATGGCGTCAGATGCGTTTGAGTTCTACGCTGTTATATTTCTCACCGAAGTAGTTCATGTAGAGTTGATTTGTGTGCGCAGCGTCAATCATCGCTTTGAATATTTCTTTGTTCTCGTCGAACGCTTTCACGAATCTTGCAGATAGAAATACGGAGAAATCGTTGGTGATATCCATCACGATCCTCCTCCCGAATTTTGTTTCGACTATTCTCAGGTCGGAGATCGGATGATCTGCCTGGACGGACAGTTCAGCCAATTTTTTTGTTGGCAAAAATTCTACCATTTTTCCCACTTTCTTGATACTTGTAAAATCCATTTCGACTTACTGATGCATTCTTTAATGTATTTATAATAAAGCTCAGATAGGACCTCGTTCGTATAAGATTTTTAACTTCTTCGATATTTTTTAAAAGCAAGAGCAATCGTTCTTTTAGCTCACGTCGCCTGTCTTGCATGTCAACTGCTGCAGTTCAGACGTGCATCTTGATATTATATAGGCCCTCCAAATTCCCGACCCCCACTAACTCTCAATTCTAGGACCAAATAGGATTTTCCACACTTTCCTCCGCCCACACTTTGCGGCGACACATTTGACAATCCCGTACAGAGGGTGTAGGGCCATCGAAATGAGTCATGATGTGGGGCGTATTCCAATGTTCCATACAAGGCAGATATGACATATTTTCGGCGTCTGCACGAAGATTTTCCGGTAAACAATCATAGAACATATGAATTGATCGACTAAAATATTTTAAAATCATAGGCTTCGTTATATTCTCAAGATCACCCCTTGATAATTCCCACGGATATTTGGCTCCGAGAACGCCATCAGAATATCCGTCCATGTTGATAGCAAGAACGCGACTAAGCGCGTCATAGCGGCATTCCATGAACATCAAACCCTTATTTTCCGGCGGTTTGTCACAATATGTAAACACTGTGCAGGCTCAAGCGTGTTCAGACATGCAAGATGGTATCATCCGCTCTCGAAGGTAATGGGAGGGCTCGAAACAGGTCGAAACACGTCGAAGGCGCATATCAGTATACCATTTTCCGTTAAATTTTTTTCTCCCTCAATACAGATTCAATCAGTTTGCCGCATTTTTCAATACTTAATCTAAATCGCTCACGATCACGTGCAACTTCTTCCCACCGGCATCGGCGAGCGGCTCTGTACGCATAATCCCATGCATACATCATGTGAATTTGAGCTCGAGTATCGAATCGAACGTGCTTTTCCATATTTTCAATCTCCTCTTCGTCCCAATTTCATCGCGTATTGAAAAAATATCTGCCGCAGCGCCCTGCGCTACATCTGCTCACGCACCAGTCAGTGCGATAGGGAAATGCTTATATAAATTCGGTCAGAAGAATACCTGTTAGGGATATTTTCAACGCTTTCCCTTCGGGTGCCGAGGACCAGCCGGATCATAGGCACCTCTCAGATTTTATGACCTCATGTTTGGCCTTTTCCAGACTGCGGTCTAACCCTTGGCACACGACCAGATATGATTTATGACCAGCGATACGATTGTGACAAACAGACGCACTGGCCCAAGAGGGTAGCGTCGTGTGTGGTTGAAAGGTCTAACGCTCTAGTCCGCTGTTTACTTGTGACAGATAACAACATTCCAATGCCAAGACCTACCGCGCCCAACAGAGACGCCAGTCTAACTAATAATCATCAAGCAAGTGCCGCTATGAAAAATAAGGCGACCCGCCGCTGCCAGAGATAGCGGCATTCCAATACCACCCTCAAAGCTAGCCACCCCCAATGTCTCGACCCATAAGAGATTAGGTGCCCTCCAGTTGTTAGAGACCCCCCCCCCCCCCCCCCTCCGATCGGCCCCGTGCATTCCGGCTCATCGAGATAGCCCCCCCGGGTTCGTGTCGCGGCTTAGTGGTTAATGTCTGAGCTAAAAAATGTCGGTAAATGTCGGGGTAGGGATCTTGAGTTAGAACTCTCCTTGTATCACTACTACGACGTTAGGAAATGAAACAAGCATCGACTTCGGGTCCATCTGATTCCTGACATTATTTTTTGATTTTTCGTGATGTACTCGCCATTTGTTTCACCTCGTAAGGTGTCCAAATGGAAATATCGAGATCAAGCTGCTCATTATCCGATGTTAGGAAATAAAACAAGCATGGACTTCGAGTCCATCTGATTCCTGACATTATTTTATAATTTTTCGTGCCATACTCGCTATTCGTTTCACCTCGTAAACTGTCCAAACGTGAATCTCGAGATCGAGCTGCTCGTAATACGATGTTAGGAAATGAAACAGGCATGGACTTCGGGTCCATCTGACCCTAAAATTATTTTATAATTTTTCGTGCTATACTCGCCTCTTGTTTCACCTATTAAAGTGTCTAAATATTAATATCAAGATCGAGCTACTCATTATCCGATGTTAGGAAATGAAACAAGCATGGACTTCGGGTCCGACTGATTCCTGACATTATTTCATAATTTTTCGTGCCATACTCGCTATTTGTTTCACCTCGTAAAGTGTCCAAATGTGAATCTCACGATCGGGTTGCTCGTAATTCGATGTTAGGAAATGAAACAAGCATGGACTTCGGGTCCATCTGATTCCTGACATTATTTTATAATTTTTCGTGCCATACTCGCCATTTGCTTCACCTCGTAAAGTGTGCAAATGTGAATATCGAGATCGGGCTGCTCGTAATACGATGTTAGGAAATGAGACAGGCATGATCTTTGGGTCCATCTGATTCCTGACATTATTTCATAATTTTTCGCGATATACTTGCCATCTTTTTCACCTCGTAAGGTGTTCAAATGTGAATATCGAGATCGAGCTGCCCATTATCCGATGTTAGGAAATGAAACACCCATGGACTTCGGGTCCGACTGATTCCTGACATTATTTCATAATTTTTCGTGCCATACTCGCTATTTGTTTCACCTCGTAAAGTGTCCAATTGTGAATCTCGAGATCGGGCCGCTCGTAATACGATGTTAGGAAATAAAACAGGCATGGACTTCGGGTCCTTCTGATTCCTGACATTATTTCATAATTTTTCGTGCCATACTCGCTATTTGTTTCACCTCGTAAAGTGTCCAATTGTGAATCTCGAGATCGGGCTGCTCTTAATGCGATGTTAGGAAATGAAACCGTTGATCCTTTTTTTTTCTTATTATTATTGTGAGGAGAGAGGGATTAGCTGGTAAAAAAAACGCTACACACAATATATATATATCGTTCTATATTATATAAATATATCGCCGACGCCGCCGCCGCCGCCGCCGTGTCAAGAATATATGGGGCATTCCGTATAAAATCGACTTATCTAAAAGCCTCATATATAGGACATTCCGTCTAAAATCGACATATCTGAAACCCCGATATATGGGGAATTCCGTCTAAAATCGACCATCTAAAAGCCTGATATATGAGGCATTCCATCTAAAATCGACCTTTATAAAAGCCTGATATATGGGGCATTCCGTCTAAAATCAACCTTTCTAAAAGCTTGATATATGGGGAATTCCGTCTAAAATCGACCTTTCTAAAAGCCTGATATATAGGGAATTCCGTCTAAATCGACCTATCTAAAAGCCTGATAATTCTGCCTGGTGATTCTGTCTCAACTTGATATATCGATATGAATCGATACATCGATATAAATCGATATATCGATATGAATCGATATATCGATATGAATCGATATATCAATATGAATCGATATATCGATATGAGTCGATGTATCGATATGAATCAATATATCGATATGTATCGATATATCGATGTGAATCGATATATCGAATATCGATAGATCGAATGTCGATTTATCAAATATCGATATATCGATGTATATCGAATTTTGTGTTTTGATGAATCGATAAATCGATATATCAATCCGTCTAACATCAACCTACCTAAAAACGTGATATATGGGGAATTCCGTCTGCAATCGGCTTATCTAAAAGCTTGATATATAGGGAATTCCGTCGAAAATCGAGCTTTCTGAAATCTTGATATATAGGGAATTTCATCTCAACTCAACCTCTCTAAAAGCCAGATATATGGGGAATTCCATATCAAATCGACCGTGATATATGGGTAATTTCGTCTCAATTCGACTTATCTAAATACCTAATATATGAGGAATTCCGTCTCAACTTGACCGATTTAAAAACCGGATATTTGGGGAATTCCGTTTTAACTCGACCTACCTGAAAGTCTGATATTATAGGAATTCCATCTCATTTCATGTATATACATATGTTATGTATATACTAGGTCGTTTTAAAAAAAAAATTTTGATTTTCCAACGGGTCACACCTAAAATAGTTAGATTAGGTAGAAAAAAAATTTGTGTCAAAAGATGAGAATTTTAGGTTGAGTGGGAGATTCGCCGCAATTGAGTTGAAATTTTTTTTTCATTTTTATCGAATTTATAATGAAAATTTTTTGATTTTCCAATGGGCCACACCTGAAAGAATTAGTTTGGGTAGAAAAAAAATTTATGTCAAAAGATAAGAATTTTAGGTTGAGTGGAAGATTCGCCCCGCATTTGAGTTGAAATTTTTTTTTTTTTCATCGAATTTATAATGAACATTTTTCGATTTTCCAACGGGCCACACCTGAAATAGTTAGTTTAGGTAGAAAAAAAATGTATGCCAAAAGATGAGAATTTTAGGTTGAGTGGAAGATTCGCTGCATTTGAGTTACAATTTTTATTTTCCCTTTTCATCGAATTTATAATGGAAATTTTTTGATTTTCCAACGGGCCACACCTGAAATAATTAGTTTGGGTAGAAAAAAAAATTTATGTCAAAAGATGAGAATTTTAGGTCAAGTGGAAGATTCGTCCCGCATTTGAGTTAAAATTTTTTTTTTTCGTTTTCTTCGAATTTATAATTAAAATTTTTCGATTTTTCAACGGGCCACACCTGAAATAATTAGTTTGGGTGGAAAAAAAAATTTATGTCAAAAGATGAGAATTTTAGGTTGAGTTGAAGATTCGCCCCGCATTTGAGTTAAAATTTTTTTTTTTTCTTTTCATCGAATTTACGATGAAAATTTTTCGGGGCACACCTGAAATAGTTGGTTGAGGTCGAAAAAAATTTTATGCAAACAGATGAGAATTTTAGGTTGAGTGGAAGATTCGCCGCATTTGAGTTCAACATTTTTTTTTTCTTTTCATCGAATTTATAATGAAAATTTTTTGATGTACCAACGGGCCACACCCGAAATAATTAGTTTAGGTAGAAAAAAAATGTATGTCAAAAGATGAGAATTTCAGGTTGAGTGGAAGATTCGCCGCATTTGAATTAAATTTTTTTTTTTCTTTTTATCGAATTTGTAAGGAAATAGTAATTTTACCAGAAATTATTCATCATAAATTCGATAAAAGGAAAAAAAAAACTTTATTCAAATGCGGCGAATCTTCACTCAACCTGAAACAGAATCGTGTCAAGAATCGATAAATTGATATATCAATACGGCGAATCATGTCACGAATCGATAAGTTGATATATCGATATACCGAATTGTGCCTAGAATTGATGAATTGATATATCGATGTATCGAATCGAGTATAAATACAACGAAATGTGTAGGGAGAGCAGTGGCTTAGTGGGTGAGGCTCTGGGTTCGCACGCAGCGGACCCGGGTTCGAGCCCCACGGCCGACACCGATGGAATTTATTCTATGTGTTTAATCTGCAAACCCGGTGGTTCGGATCCCACCAAAACAAATGCCCAAAAACACCTTTCTGTGATGGGTGGGTGGTCGGGGTACGGCTCTGGAGGACTCCCGCAGCGGTTCTTATCGCTCGGAAGGTGGCCGCTTAGCCGTGCACTGACTTACCCACTGAATCACAGTAAAGGAGGAGCTCGCTTAGGTCTCCTCTGGAGACCGCGCTTGAGTTTACTCGCGCGGCCACCAGGGGGGAACTAGGGAGACTCTGACCTGTATCGGCGGAAGGTTTTCTGCAGTTTCCCTCCATCCTCGGCGAATGCGATACAGGATAAAATGGTGAAGGAGCGATGCGGCTGCAGACGTATGATCGCGAGGAGGAGTAGGTGGTGATAATAATGGTCGGAGCAGGCGGTTGATGGTCGGAAAGTATACGAAATCACCACCCTTGTAAGAACCCCCCAGAGGGGGTGTGCAAGTAAAACTCGACATTATTTATTATTTATAACGAAATGTGTCACAAATCGATATTTCGATATATCGAACCGTGTCAAGAATCGATATATCCATATATTGAACGGAGTCAGAAATCGATATAACTATATATTGAACCGTTTCAGTAATCGGTATATCGATATTTTAATAAAACCCAAACTCAACCCAAACTCATATCCGAAAACCAATTAACACAAATATAAACAATTTTTTTCAAAACATCTTTCCAGAATGTTTTTCTTTAACAACTGACACAAACACAAGATGGGGGGTTGGCGCGCGAAGCGCGCAGGGGGGCGAAGCCCTCCTAGTATATATATATATATATATATTGAAACGTTTGAGATTTATCGGCGAGAATATTCTATTGCGTAATTTACGCAATACAATATTTCGCTCTTAATGTATGATTTCTCAAACAATGGGATGAATTTGTAGTGGGATTTAGATTGTCGGTGTAAATGAACACAGAGTTCGAGTGCTGGACTCGGTGAGGAAGCCGGAGATAAGATTTTTAATCGATATTTTTTGCTACACGGGCAGAAGGCCTAAGAATTTTATTTGCTTTTCGAGATGGCCTCAGAGTCCTAACCACGACGGTGAGCTATAAAAGCTACGCGTTGGTTGACCCTTCATCATTGGCCATTCAAGATGGATTTTTGGGTCCAAGTTATTTTATATTCGAGAAGCGAAAATAAAATGATTATTTCGTGTCGTGAAGCGACGCGAAGTCTTTAAGGAGCAAAATTTTAAGATTATACGATGTCGTAAGCAAAACGACTGAAGTTTAAAAAAAGAAAGGAAATTACTGGTACTTGAGAGAGAAGGTAATTAATTTAGGCATTGATCTGACATTGAAGAATTAGTGAAGTGTGTTAAGCGTGTCGCACGGTTAACGGAGAAAAGGAGACTCTGTTCGTCGTTGTTTTGTACGTGTCAGCGTCTCGTTTCAATCGAGAGAGAGATTCACGATTGAGGTTTATTCGTCGGAGTTGCGTCGATACACGTCGCATGCCGAGAGGAAGTACACCGTTACAGAAAGGGAGTGCCTCGCAGTGCTATGGGCAGCTAAGAAAATGCGTCCATACATCGAGGGCACTGCTTTCACGGTGATCACGGATCACAGCAGCTTGCTGTGGCTTAAGAATTTACGAGATCCGACTGGGCGATTGGCTCGATGGGCCCTGGCAATGCAGGCCCTCGATATGACCATCGTCCATCGGAAGGGAACACTGCATGTGGTCCCTGATGCCCTATCGAGAATGTATGAGGATTGCGACGAAGCCCTCGCAGCCCTAGGAGAATCCCAAGACCCCTGGTACCTCGATAAACACCGAAATGTCCAAGAGTTCCCGTGGAAGTACCCCAACTGGAAAATAGAGGACGACCAACTCTACTATCATCGCCCCCACTCCATTATCGACCCGACCCTCGTAGATCTCGATGCCTGGAAAATGGTATTACCCCATGAGTCCCGAGAGAAAGCCCTACAAGACGCCCACGATAACCCACAGTCCGGCCATCTCGGAATCGACAAAACATACAGTCGAGTTATTCAATATTTCTTTTGGCCGGGCGTCTACCAAGACGTTGCCCGATATGTGACCCATTGCCCCGTTTGCCAGTTACACAAAGTATCCCAAACCCCTCCCGCCGGAATAATGAGAGAGAGAACCACCGAAGGACCATGGACAGTCGTGGCAACCGACGTCATGGGACCCTTTCCCCCGAGCCGGAGCCAGAACCGATACGTGGTGGTGTTTCAAGATCTGTTCACGAAGTACGTCGAGGCCAAGGCCCTTCGCACAGCAACGGGGCCAAATATAGTGAGCGCATTGGAGACCTTGGTTCTCAACCGTTGGGGCTGTCCAACATATTTGTTGACAGACAACGGGACGGAATTCGTGAACGGACACGTTACCCTCCACCTATCGCAGTATGGCGTCCGACAAACCACGATTCCCCCATATCACGCCCAAGCAAACCCCGTTGAGAGGGTGAATCGCACTCTCAAGACCATGATGACCTCGTATATCACCTCCGATCACCGTGATTGGGACCTCCACCTTCCCGAATTATGTTTTGCCCTCAATACCGCAGTCCAATCGTCGACCCAAATGACTCCCGCGTTCCTTAATTTTGGAAGAAACCCTCGCCCTGCCACAAGTCTACGAAATCGTACTCCCGCACCCCCTGGCCTTCTCCCTGGTGACCCTAACGTATGGAAAGACCGAATGAAACGATTACCCTTGCTGCACGATTTGGTCCACAAGAATCTCGAGCAAGCCACGAAACGACAGGCTCGATATTATAACAAGGGACGGAAAGACACGCGTTATAAAGTGGGAGAGATGGTTCTTCGCCGTAGTCGCGTGCTATCCAGTGGTACTCAGAATTTCGCAGCAAAATTAGCCCCTCGTTTTAGTGGCCCTTATCGCATTTCCGCCGTAATTTCCCCCGTAGTATACGAGTTACACGATCCCTCGAGTAGGAAAGCCCCCCGAGTTCACATCAAAGATTTGAAACCCTACAAACCCCCCCGAGATGACCCTGACCCTAACGATGACCTGGAATTACAGGAAGAGATCGAGGAAAATGTTGAGAGCTGGAGCGCAGAGGAGTCGCGCCCGCAACGGAGTGTTGCGGCGCGGAACGCGCCTCCCGTCGCCACGAGGCATACCGCCGCCAATGACGAGCCACGGCTCGTACCGCCAGCCGATCGGGACGTTGGCCGATGCGCCAACCTCCCCTCCCCGCCAACGGAGACCCGACCCGGTCCCACGCTTCGACCCCGAAGGGGCAATCATCGATAAAACCGGAGAACACATGAGTTTCCCCTGCCTTTACCCCCTGTGTATCCCCAACCCCAACCAACGACCTCCTTCCCCGGATAGTTCGGCCGAATCCTCCCGAGCATCATCCCGCACCAGCAGTCCCGACCGAACCCCTCCAAGCCCAGTCCCAACCCCGCGACAAGCCCCTCCGCCACACGAGAACCCACCGATCCCAGCTCCACGAATCCCGACACCGATTGTCCGGGTATCCCTGCTCGATCTCGTCCTCCTCGCCAAAAGAGCGCAAAATCAAACCCCCGCAACCCCGATCCCAGCGACACCCCGGTATTCCATCCGATTCCCTGTTCCCGCGTTGCCTCAGGGCCAAGCCCGTCCGATCTGCACCCCGACTCCAATCCGTCCACCAACCCCCGTCGTCCACGTCAACCGCCCGCAAGAGCGAGCCACCGCACCCGCTCGTCCGACGTACACCGTCACCCACAGCAACCCCTTGCCGCGTTGCGCTATCGCGCCCATCCGGCCGGTACCCGCCGTCGCCCCCATCGATCTCCCACCACCCCTGGTTCCCGCATTAGTCCGACGACGGCCTGCCGTCGCTCCCGATAACTACCCCCGCCGACCCACCATCCACCACCCAGAGCCGCCCAGGCACGACATTCCGTCGCTCCTGACGATCCACGTCCAGGCTCCATTACCTCACAGCACCCCGAGAATCCCGTCACTGTTGTCCCTCCACATCACCCCACCAACAACCTCCGCCCGACCCACTCCTCAGCCCACTCCTCAAACCACGACTCGACCGAGAAGACGTCGCCGAGCTCGAGCGCTCGACGGCCCTTGTTGGTGCTGTGGCTGACCCGGCCACTGTGCCCGCAGGTGCCCCGACCGCATCGAGTATCGCCCGCACGCCTAAGCCAACCGAAGTCCACCACGGTAACCCCTCTCCCCTATTTTTTTTCTCCTTTTTTCACCCCCCCCCCCCCCAGCCCATGAGTACACCCCATAAATGCCAACGTTTCCCTCTCACTCTTGTGTTGTTTTGTGTTGTTTTGTCTAAGGACTATTAAAGTTTTCGTGTGTCGTTGTCACGTCCACCACGGGGGGCAACGAGAAGCTGTGATCATTGTCAGATAAGGGCAAGTAGGCCAAAACGTTCGTACAAATAATGTGATAGCTCGAGACTTCAGAAGCTCAGTGGCGTCGTCCCAAGGGATGTATACGTTACCAAAGGAGGGGGACCCGTCTTTATCACGGTGTCCACCCTAGTCAAGTTAAATAGTATTAATTGTTAAAGTTTTTCTAAAATCACAAGAGTAGAGTCAAATTCCCCCACCAGTCATCCCCATTCCCCCCCATCGCAGTCCCGACCGAGTGAATGTGTGAGAGTCGAACTACCAGGGTAACTCGACTCTGGTAGGGGGGAGTTGTGACACGGCGTCACATTTATCAGCCATAATGCCCGTCGAAGTCCGTCACCACACGCAAACCGTCCCCATGTACATTGAATTTAAGGAAATAATTATAAGCAGCAAAATTCACATATAATGCCTCATCGTCGTCAAGCGTCGTCTCTCTCCCCCTTCCACTGCCAACGTCATCCTATATCCATAGCCTACGAGCCAGCACAGCTGATCCCTCTCCCATGCCATTGACCCTCGAATACTCTTCCCCCCCTTCCCCTCTGCCACACGTAACCCCTCTCCATCGAACAGCCGTCCCAGGATCGGGAAAAATATATCACCAGAGACCCGGACGACGAGCCAGGAGGCCAGTCAACACCATCGCCGTGGCCACAGGGACAGACATAAAGATAACAGCAAGGTGACAGCGGGTAAGGGAATTCCCCACGTAATCAAGCGAACCCTCGATAAAAACGACGGGTTCGGGCGAGATCGTGGCCCTCACCTCAACCGTCACCAGGAACATCGTCTGGCACCCGTGAACTCCCTCGCTCCGAATTATCCCGTGCGAGGCGAGGAATCGTGGTGCCAGAAAAGAATACTTGGAGCATCGCCGGCCCTGTGTGCCACCAACGGCCAATCATTGCCGAGAGAGAGGACCCTCGTCGTCGTCCGGGTATAGTCATCAGCCAGGAGAGCGGGAGTTGCGTCACGGGTCGCCGAGGGCAGCACAGCACGGATCATCGATTATCGATCTGCTGTCCTGCGCAACGCGCTCGTGACGTCAGCTCCCGAATAACCAATAATCTATCGATCCTCTATCCCCCTATGACCCAATTTTCCATCGCGCATGCCCTTTCCCCCCAAATTACCCTTTTTCCGAGTCCCACGAGCAGAGAGACGACGAAGAAGAATCACTTCGACGTGAGCCCTGGCATAGAGAAAGCGTAGCATTGTATCGAGTCATTTTTAAAAGATAAAAGAATCCCTGTACAGAGTGAAAGAGAGAGAGAGAGAGAGTGAGACTCACGAGCCACGAGATATCGTGGTCCAGCATCGAGCGCTTCGGCTAACCGTTTGTTGTACCGAAAAAGATTAAGCGAGATCCACAGAAGCGAGATTTTTCTCTTGTACGCAAGCGATAGCCACCGGCAAATCGCGACACGTGGACTCGGCTTACCGAGCATCATTCGGCTAGAAGCGTGAGTTTTCCTGTTCATATAATTTTACTCATTCTTGTGATTTCCGCCAATATTGGTTTTTTGTCTACGAAAATTTCCCCCATTTGGTTTTGTATAAGTTCGTGCGTGTGGTGGCGCATCGCGATCCCCCGTTTCAATAGAATCATTGTCAGCCATTGCGTAATAGTGCTTTTTCCCCTTTTTGAGTTCGATTTATATCGCCGTTGACGATAGCCCGACACGGGCAATAATTAAGAGGCCTGCGAGCCGGTAAATTCACCCCTGAGAAACCCCCCCCCCCCCCCCCCCCCGAGTAACGAGATTAGTTTTTTCTTTTTCTATTTTTTTTTCTTTCTTTCTTTTTTTTTACGATTCCCCTTCCGTTTTGAGTACGAGAAGTGTCGTCCGAGTGACGGCTGGCGCCCAACAAAACACGTTATATTTCCATTTTTTTGAATAAATTGAAATTTGTCTATTTTTTTTATCGTTCTTGTTTCATCTCGTTTTTTTTTAATTTGTTCCCAACGAAGATCAGGTGCGCCTGAATACCGTCCGGCCACGTTAAAAAGGCCGTGACACTGTATATACGCATGTTTTATTTTACACAAATTTCAAACATGTACCACGCCTAAACTATCAAACCGAATGTATTGAGATTTGCACAAGTAATTCTAAAGACTTTTATTTATAGTGTTCTGACCCGAAAATGTTAATATTATAATTATAAATGAAAATTTTTAGTAAAAATTGACGAATTTCAAAGATCTGCCAAGATATTGGGTCAGGACCCACTAGACCGATAAAAACCCTGAACAACGAGCCTCCATTCATTCCTGTACTTTCAATATTGGCTTAGTGACATTTGTTTGAAAAATTACGTGTAATCGTTGACGGTTAGAAGATGTAGGAGAACGCCTAGTTACCGAGCGGCCCATGGGTCACATGAGAGAGAGGAGACAAAGAGAGAAACAGAGGCAGTCAGCAATATGTAAATCCGTATATACGCATGTATTATTATACACAAATTTCAAACATGTACCACGCCTAAACTATCGAACCGAATGGATTGAGATTTGCACAAGTAATTCTAGAGACTTTCACTTATAGTGTTCTGACCCGAAAATGTTAATATTAAAGTTATCAATGAAAATTTTTAGCAAAAATTGTATTTATTGTCGCTTCATTTCTCACAGTTACATAAAAATGGGAATACGGAGGGTTAAAATAAGAAGAAAACTCATTGTCATTTTTATAATAGATCTTTATTATGCCCAACGTTTTTATGCTCAAGAAACCATGCGTCTGCTTTTAAATTTTGTAAAAAAAAAATATTGAGATAAAACGAAACACAGAAGAGTAATGGAATAATTTTTTTATAATTTTTTTGTGAAATTTAAGGACAAACGAATCGTTTTCTTGACATCACGTTCTTGACATCAAATCCTCCATATTCCCATTTGTAAATAAAAAATCATTGAAAATATCGTCCGGTTAGAATATATTCGATTTTTGACGTCGTTTGGAAATTATTCATTATTAATCAATACAATCTGTAAAAAATATGAATGAATTCATTCATTCATACATATCGGAATTCTTTTACAACGTTTTATCCGATGATACAGTCGAATCTGGTTATAAGCAATCTGGTTATAAGCAATTTCCCCTCCGATTTTTTTCGACTTCGCTCAGCGCGGTCCCCCACCACAAGCCAATTGCTTATAACCAGCAGCATTGCGCATTTCACGGACGCACTCACTCACAAAGAACGCTACATCGATGCGCTCTAGTGGGGGAGCCACATTTTACGACTCTTTGGCGTTTTTTTTCCTACATCCCGGAAGGATGTAATGTAAGGATGAATGGCCCAAAAACCAAAAAGACTCATTTATTTCAATACAAATAAAAAAAGACAATTTATTCAATTTATTTCAATGTATTGAAATATTATAATATTTCAATACATTGAAATATGATAATATTTCAAAAATATGATAATATTATTGAAATATGATAATATTTCAATACATTGAAATATGATAATATTTCGATACATTGAAATATGATAATATTTCAAAAATATGATAATATTATTGAAATATGATAATATTTCAATACATTCATATCGCAATGCACGGCAATACTCGAGAGACCCTTTTCGTTCTCAGGTCTCGTCAATGACTACCCATCTTTATGTCCATCCATCCATTACGCCTCGTCCAGTCTTGAGCACGAACGCACACGAGACAAGGCTATTAGATATATATATATCCAATATTTGAATATATATATCTAAATACACGCTTTAGAACGCCCGGCGCCAACACTTTTATAGCCATACTCTCTTTGAGAGAGGAGAATAATGAATAATGTACTGCGTGATAGAATAAGACATTGTTAAAAACTTATACAAAGGTGGACCATAAAAACTCGATTATATATATAACCACACCCTTCTTCGGTACCCTTTGTTTACATTTCGCTCGTTCGCCTAGGGCAGAGACAAAGGGTCAAGACACGAATGAGGGAAAACCCTGATATTTCCTTCGGAACTACAGTTTCAATAAATTTCGTCACTGCATAAGTAATACAGGAATTTAAAAAAAAAATATTTTTGTTGTTGAACAATTTTCATAACAAAATCATTATTCACAAATGGTATAAATAGCGGTAAAATTTTTTCAAGTTTGACATGACAAAAAAGTTTGTGATTTCTTTAACGGTAGAGTTTAGGAAGGGGAAAATAAATAAACCGTTTTTTTTGCACGCAATTTCCTGGCTGCAATATTATCGCAGAGAAATAAAACTTGAACAATATTCATCCCGACAAGTTTTACTATCATGTACACTTCGAGGCAAAATAATTTTTTACAATTGAGTACGTGAAAAATGGCTCCAGAAAGGGGGTACGTTTTTGACTCATAAACAAATGGAACTCCGCTCGCAATTTTCATGTTGCAGAATCGAAATTAGTATTACTTAAAAGCTGTCTTCATTTATTATTTAAATTATTTATTCAAAAGCAGAGTCTTCCTCGGACGAAGACGCTGCTCGATTTTCTCTCCTATCCCCCCTAAAGCGCGCAGGCGTTTTCCAGCATTGTAAAGAGCAGTGCCTTGATTCCGTTGAAGACGGAGAGAGGAAAATTAAAGAAAACACAATCGCACGTGCGAGCTGTCACAACCCGCCAACACGCGTTTTGCCAGCTTCATCGTACAACGTCGCGTTTTCACGTGGCAAAGCGATTTTACTATAGCAGAAGACTGCGCGTAACGTGAACTTTTTATAAGTAATATCATACATACGTAAAGAAAAAATAGTGTACAAAGATAAGACTTTGAAATAAAAAATTACTGTTTAGTGAAAATAAAAAATTAGTGTTAGTGAAAAAATATTTCATACGTACACAGTGATGACAGTGACGTGTTAACGAAATGGGGAACAAACATAATTCGAACAAAAATCGTCCTCATTCATATCGAACGAGCAATAAAAACGGGTACGTTTTGCAAACACTCCTTTTCCTTATTAATTAATTTGCTATTTCTTATTAATAAAAATATCGGGCTACTAACGGAAAAAGCCAAAAAGTGCGATGAACATGGGAAAAGGGTATGACAAAGTCATCGGCACAGGACTACTTGTCGACAGCATGTAGAAAGTTATGCACATCAAGTTCTTTTAACAAAGCCCGTCTTCTAACTTTCCACACACTGTATCTTAGCCCCACTGTACCTTTTACACTCAAAGCACTACACTACATTAATGCATAACTGTTGTAGTTTTATCATCTTTAATTGTCACACAGTACACAGGTAATCCTGGGCGTATCCTGGGCCCATAACCTATAGGAAATAGGTTATTACATAAATAACACTGTGTTTCTATATTGATTGTCTTGATATTTTATTCATATATTGAACACTTGGAAGGCACGTCTTTCTCCTAGCATATATTCGTCTCGACTAAAAAGGAACTGAGGGCGAGAATAAGAATCGGTTTATTCATCTGCACTTATTGCTCTGGACCTCCGAGAGCGCAATATAAACATAGCGTAACATAAACAGTCTAGGATCGCGACACATCGATCTCAGTATATAAGAGATTAGTTTTTGTACATACACATATTCATATAAAGAAACCAACAGCTCTATCCGTTATATATATGAGTTTACAGCTGAATGTACTGTGTCTTCGTACCTCGTGTTGACGTTGGCGTTAAAAATTTTATTTGTGTAGGCCGGGGGGGGGGGGGGGGGGGGGGCAGAAAGAATTGATAGGGTGAGCAAAGAAGTAGGAATTAGTTATATATATGAAATCAATTTTATTTGCATAAGTATATGTATCTGTAAGTAAAAAATTGCGATAAATTAATTCTATTCTCTTATTCTATACTATTTTCATTGCTCTCGTGTCTATTATATATAGAATCGTCTAATTCTACAATACCAAAAATTGGATTATGATAACTCAAATATGACATAAAATGCTTCAGATCTATTTTGTCGATATTTTTTGCAAATACAGCATCTATCGTTGAACGGCCTTCAGTGGTCAGATCCTTCCTGCCGTTCATCATTTTTAACGAGAGATGTTTTTTCCTAAAAATAGATGAAGTGATTCGGCCTGTGGCAATGAATAATTGACATTACAATCACCTGCGAGAATTACCGATTCATTACGGTAATGCACAAGGTCTGGTAGCATATCGGCTAAAACTTGAGAACCGCCTATTGCTAAGGGCAATAACGCTTCAGCGATTAATTGAGCGAAGTATAAATTGCAGATCAAACGGAGGAAAACTTCGGAGAGCGTATTTCATTTTTTTTAAATTAAAGCACCAATCATATCCATCGCACCAATCATATCAGATCATATCAGATCGCACACGACAAATTGGCCAGGCGTGACCGTATCTGGCCATATTGACTTATATACGACCTGATACTACCAGATCGGATAATATATGAGTGGACATGACAATATACTGTCAGGCCTGGCCACTTTTTCGGATACGATCAGATATGATTATCACATATGGTCATGTCTCATTATTTTTTCACGGGAATATAACGAGCTCATTTATTAGTTGGTATAACGCCGTTGTAAATAGTTCAGAACTCGCTCATTTCTTGAAGCCAGATTGATATATAAAAAATTTAAAAAAAATGCGTCTGTTCAAACTATGAAAACTATGTTCATTGTATTTTTAGTGTAATGTTCATAGGGCGATACCCTTATTGGGGTGGAGCCGCGCATAAGTGGGAATAGGTGTTGAGTGTGTGTGCACGAGGTATACGAGCATTTTAGCATAACGAGATTTTGACATCGTATCCACGAGTGACTCCTATTCCAAGATAGGGGGATAATGTTACAGTATAAAGTATAGAAAAATACAAATTCTCAGAGAACAAAGCATCATTTTGGAGAAAATCGTAAAATAATATTCTGATGAAACAATGAGATGTGCCTGAAATTTTTTAATTTCTTAGGCCCGATACCGACTGTCTCTCATTGATGAATTCTTACAATCAATTTAAGAAAAATTTTGTATATATTATGTACAAAATCGAACACAATTAATATCGTAACGGCCTAACGGTCAATAACATATTGTTTAGCTGAAATAATTATAATACATACACAAAAAAATATTTTTCGAACAAAATGAATATAATAATATTACGTATACGTGTTATGAATATAATAATATTACGTACATTGCAATGTACATGCTCTTTTAGCATCGTTCGACGAGTCCGAAGATTCATTTCGAAAGTGCTCAACCGAGAATCTAGTATTCTCGGCCGATAACTCGTCGATTCGAATACGTCGGGTCTCATCGAATTTTCGATCGCGTATACAAACAGTAGACTCTCCAAGAGAGAGCGAGAGAGAGAGAGAGAAAAAAAGTAATTTTCGCCGAGATTGCTCGTTCTCGGTGATGACAAACACGCTGAATCGACGATGCTCTTTTAGCATCGTTCGACGAGTCCGAAGATTCATTTCGAAAGTGCTCAACCGAGAATCTAGTATTCTCAGCCGAGAACTCGTCGATTCGAAAACGTCGGGTCTCATCGAATTTTCGATCGCGTATACAAACAGTAGACTCTCCAAGAGAGAGCGAGAGAGAGAGAGAGAGAGAGAGAGAAAAAAAGTAATTTTTGCCGAGATTGCACGTTCTCGGTGATGACAAACACGCTGAATCGACGATGCTCTTTTAGCATCGTTCGACGAGTCCGAAGATTCATTTGGAAAGTGCTCAACCGAGAATCTAGTATTCTCGGCCGAGAACTCGTCGATTCGAATACGTCGGGTCTCATCGAATTTTCGGTCGTGTATACAAACTGTAGACTCTCCAAGAGAGAGCGAGAGGTAGAGAGAGAAAAAGTAATTTTCGCCGAGATTGCACGTTCTCGGTGATGACAAACACGCTGAATCGACGATGCTCTTTTAGCATCGTTCGACGAGTCCGAAGATTTATTTCAAAAGTGCTCAACCGAGAATCTAGTATTCTCAGCCGATAACTCGTCGATTCGAATACGTCGGGTCTCATCGAATTTTCGATCGCGTATACAAACAGTAGACTCTCCAAGAGAGAGCGAGAGGTAGAGAGAGAAAAAGTAATTTTCGCCGAGATTGCACGTTCTCGGCGATGACAAACACGCTGAATCGACGATGCTCTTTTAGCATCGTTCGACGAGTCCGAAGATTCATTTCGAAAGTGCTCAACCGGGAATCTAGTATTCTCGGCCGAGAACTCGTCCATTCGAATATGTCGGGTCTCATCGATTTTTCGATCGCGTATACGGACAGTTGACTCTCCAAGAGAGAGAGAGAAAGAGAGAGAAAAAAGTAATTTTCGCAGAGATTGCACGTTCTCGGTGACGCGTCTGAATAAATTTGTGTAGAGGCACAAATATTTCCACGCACGCATGCATGCTTAGGCGTCACGTACGCTCGAAGCTGGTTCTATTGTAGAGCCATCTAGCGGTGGCTCGGTCCGCTTAGGCGGTAACGCCGTAACTGTAATCGACTCTCCAATAGTTAAGAGCTAGAGAGAGAAAGAGAGAGAAAAAATAATTTTGGCCGAGATTGCATGTTTTCGGTAAAAATATAAACGCTCAATTGACGGAACTTTCTTGCCGTCAATCGACGAGCGCGGCAGTTTGTTTAGATAGGACTTGATCGAGAATTATCGATTCGCGAGCGAGAACTCATCAGTCCGAATGTATTCGCGCTCGTTGAGTTGCTGATCGCGTACGTAGTACAGTAAACTCGCCATAAGCGAGAGTGCTTTGCCACCGAAATTGCACGTTTTCGGTGATGATAAACACGCTCGATCGACGATGCTCTTTTAGCATCATTCGACGAGCCCGACAATTTATTTCGACGAGACTCGATCGAGAATCTAGTATTCTCCGCCAGATCTCGTCTATTTGAATATGTCAGGGCTCGTCGAATTTTCGCTCGGGTACGTACAATCGACTCTCCAAGAGAGAGCGAGACATAGGGAGAGAGAGAGAGAGAGAAGAGAGAGAGACATTTTTGCCGAAATTGTCTCATCGATGATAAATACGCTCGATCGACGGCGCTCTTCTAGCATCGTTAGACGAGTCGGACGATCCATTTCGACGAGATTTGCTGGAGAATCTAATATTCTCGGCCGAGAACTCGCCTATTGCAATATGTCATGGCTCGTCGCATTTTCGATCGCGTACCTGCAATCGACTCTCCTAGATAGAGAGAGAGAGAGGGAGAGGGAGGGAGAGAGAGAGAGAGAGAGAGAGTCATTTTAGCCGAGATTCATTTTTCTCCGTAAAGATACACACTCTCCACCGACGATGCTCTCTTACCGTGAGCTCGACGATTCATTTCTACGAGAATCGATCGAGAATCTAGTATCCTCGCCCGAAAACTCTTCGAGCTGACTATGAATATGTCGGGGCTTGTCGAATTTTCGTTGACCTACCCACAGTCGATTCTCTAAGAGAGAGCGAGCGAGCGAGAGAGATAGAGAGAGAGAAAGAGTCGATGTATTGTTAGTTGCCGAGACTATATATACTACAGGTTCTCGGCAACGCGTGTGAATACATTTGTGTGCAGGCATAAATATTTCCACGCACGCATACATGCTTAGGCGTCATGTACGCCTGTAGCTGCTTTTTGTGTGGGGCCATCTAGCGGTGGCGCGGTCCGCTTAGGCGGTAACGCGCCCCGTACACTACTATGCCGACCCCGTTCGAGTTCGCCGTCGCCTTTCACATGCTCTTAAGCTTTTTTCGAAATTTCAATGATTTTTTCTCTGCTGATGATGGATTTCACACACCTCGAAAAATCGAGAAATCTCGTAGTGTTATGTTTGAGTACTCCGTGTGCATCGAAAAATCTGAAAAATACCCATTATTACTGCGATAGTGTTACGTGCAGAAGGCACTACAAACTAAAATTTTGTTTGTATTTATTTTCTATTTAATAATTTTATTGGGCGCCTCTACTCCGTCCCATACGGGCCCAGTCACACTCTAAAATGGGGAAGGGGTTATCTGACGGATTAACCCGTTCGCTATATTGTACACTATAATGTACAATTTTGAATCAGTATTTAAACAAACTAAAAGCCTATTTTGTCGACTGCGGCTATATCGTACTGCAGTGTGGGACTTATAGAGTAGGAATGACGCGTGGGTAACTATCTTAGTTGTTTTAGTTCATTGCAATCTGCGATTTCATTTCAATCTGCGAGTTTATGAACGTGTAAGTTTGCGTGTAAAAAAAGCTTGTAAAAAGTGAATGAGAGTGTCATTAAGGTAAGCAAGCGTTGTTCTCAATAAATGAAGGTTATAACTTTATGATTTTCGAGGTTAGATCTTGTGGTCATGACTTCAAAAAATTAGGGGTTATGTTGAACTTTGTACACTATAGTGTACAAATAAAGTGAAGGGGCATATGAAACCGAATAATTATTTTAGATGAGACGTAGTAAAAGACTTGTAAAAAACGTGACTGAGATGGAAGCTCATGCAGAAACGGACTCGAATCGAGTTCTCGATCTTATTGGGGATGGCAATGGATAAGAGCCAGCAGTAACTAGAAGTCTAACGTCCACAAGTTGTTGAACTTTATAATAAAAATATGGGTGGAGTGGACCTTTTTGACTGGTGCATCTCACTTTATAGAATTTATATAAGATCTAATAAATTGACTTTGAGAATGACTTCCCACGCTCTAGATATGGCAGTGACAAACTCGTGGCTACAATATCGCAAAGAGGCGAAGAAAAATAATATCCCAAAAAACGATGTCTTGGAACACCTAAATTTAAGATTGAAATTAGCAGAACAATTGATCGATTATAAGCCTAAACCGAAGAGGGGCAGACCAAAATCAGGCGAAATAGACGATGAGCCTATTTCAAAAAAACGTTATAAAAAAAACCTTGCAAAAAAGTTACCAAAGATAATGTTGCCCATATGCCACTCTTTTTGAATGTTAATACTGCTGGTCGATGCAAATATCAAACTTGCAATCGGAGAACCTATTTTTACTGTCAAAAGTGCAAGATAAACCTGCGCATTGCCAGGTATAATAATTGTTTTAAAATATTTCATGAAGAACCTGATGATGACGATAGTTTTGGTGAAAGCTCTCATTAATGTGAACACTTTTCGCATCTAAGTCTTGAATGTATAATAATATCCTGAAATAAACGAGTCATGCTTATTCACTTTATTTGTACACTATAGTGTACAATAGTTTCCTCGTAACCTAGACACTTTTAGAACAAACTAACCGTTGCATATATCTTAGAATCATAGAAATAGATGATCTATACTGGAAAAAAAAAAATCCCATTGCTCAGTTAAAATCTCAAGTGAACGGGTTAAATGATATATTCATGCATCATAATATAAGTTGATAATATTTACTTTTATTTATATATATGTGTGCGAGTAAAATTAGATGGGTTAAATGGAATACAATAGCTGGGCACCCCGCGAAGGAGCGAAGAAGAAGTAAGGTGCGAGTGGCTGCTCTGCGTCAGCCGCACTCGCCCGCGTTCTCACTCGACGACACCTTATTCAAGTAGGATGATATAGATATATTCATAACAATACAATACCGCAGAGCGGGGACTCACTTTGTGCGACGACGAGAAGAAACAGTATAAAATCCCAAGATTCGTATTTATGACGCTTTTGGCACTTATTGTCACTAATCACTTACAGTCAGCAAACTTATAGTTACTAACTGAAGTTAATGCCGGGATATTTTGGTAAATTTTGT
Source organism: Rhorus exstirpatorius (assembly GCA_963564615.1). NCBI lineage: Eukaryota > Metazoa > Arthropoda > Insecta > Hymenoptera > Ichneumonidae > Rhorus > Rhorus exstirpatorius. The sequence continues at coordinate 1,826,791 of OY751321.1, read as the reverse complement.
GCTTAGAGAGGTAAAATTCTAATACAAGTAGCAATCAAAAGGGTAACAGTACAACGAGGATATTGACTTTAGACTGATGGTCTATGCGAGCCGGCGCGAGGTCTTCACGGATTTAGGGCCGCCACGACAAGCTAAGAGCCGGAGTATTTGTCTGACCGTGCTTTCGCAACTTGGTATAACTCAGTACTAGTGCAACACAACTGGGAACTCTAGCTCACCGCTGAGTCCCGCCAGGACAGTTTTCGCAAATGTAGCGATTTTGATCGGCCCGTGTATACCCTTGAGTTCTCCTTGAGCTCGCGGGAACTCGCATTTGCTTACCAAAAGAATGTGCGGTGAAAACCGTGAAAGGACATTCTGCGACTGTCTCGCGGTTAGTCATGAACGTACGCTACTGCCGCAACAGATGAAATCAAACACGACAAGGGCATCATAAACAGTCAAATATTGTGTAGAACGGAATAGTGCAACTGAAAATGTTGATTTCATCTCCTACAGTGCGCAATGCAGGGGATTCGATCGTAATTCCCGTTACTTGTAGCTATACAAGTACATGAGCGCTCGAAATTATCGCTGGAGATTAAATCAGTTGCGATAGCAGGATCGATAATTGGTCGACGTTGGTCGACGTTAAATCGCTAATAACTCCACCAAATTTGATTGTACAAAATTTTCGAAAAAGACTTTTCTGCTCCGTTTTCGACGCTCCACCCTGCACTTATAATATGATCAGGAGATTAGTATACACCCTGTAGAAAGAGAGAGAATACAATAGAACTTTTATTATTATACCAGGGTGGAGACCCGCGTGTATTAATCGAGAGATATAAAGAATTAGCGAATACTCGAACAAAAAGGAGAGCTCGATCACTATGCTCATGCTCTCTGCCGTACCTCTCTGCTGAGCCTTGAGTTCCCCTCTCCGCTCTGTTTTCGGAAAAATAATTTTCGTTTAATAAAGGAAATATTTCCAAGGCAAGAGAGAAATTTTCAATTAATAGATTCAATTGTTCAGTATTGACGATCATAATCGAAACACGGAATTTTTCTCCAATAGTTTATATTCGAGTGACAGACCAATTCGAAAAGGGTCGTGGTAATACCTACGCAAGCCGCTCTTTCTCTCTCTCTCTCTCTCTCTCTAATATATTTTCCTTCAAGACTGATCAATTCTTCTTACATAGCTCTTTCTCTTTACATATCACTTTCATGAAACATCATGATATTGATACTTAGTTTTCGCAAAAACAAAGTGAACCTTGGCGCGTGCAAATTGGACATCATCAGTACTCTTTCGCCGAAGATGAGAACTGTACAGCTTTGCCAAACGCAAAACATTTAAAATAAAATCGTGTAGAAGAATATCGTTGGCCATAGCGGCTTAAGACTCGCTCACTTCTGCATTTTTTTTCAAATAAATATAGTACAATACAAATAAACGTAATTGTATGTATCTCCTCGTCGTTGAATCTTTGTCATGAAACATCATGATATTAATACTCAGTTTTCGCGAAAACAAAGTGAACTTCGGCGCGTGCAAATTAGCTGACATCCTCTTACACACAACAGTATGTATGCGTAGCGGTGAGAGCTATGCATCTTTTCTCTCCCGGTAAAAAATGTGAAAAATACATTCACAATGGAGAACAATATCAGTAATCGTTATACTCTTGTAGATGGGTCATTCGATGCTGAAGTACCCCTGCCTGTGATCCGCACTATTTTAAATTATTCTTCGCCCTGTATATAAAAAAAAACTCCTGCTGCTTAACGATACCGAGTGAGTATGCCAATAGCTGTTGACCCTCGAGCGTTACAGAACGATACCTCGTCAACTTACCTATGTATATTCGCAGCGTATACCTATTGTGCCTATAGGTATACTCGCGTTGCATCTTCAGATTACATTATATCCATCAAATATATTATCCTTCAAACGAATAAAAAGATGAGCGAATTCGAGCAAGTCTGAGTGATGGTTAGACATGCACGTGGTGCTGACGGTGCATTTTGCGCACCAAGAAGTATATTATCCCTAAAGGCGCGTGGAGCTAGTTTCCAAGCCGCTGTAGAGCACAGTAATCATCGTTCTTTTCGTCAAGTGACACCGGGGAAATATGTGCCCGACGACGCTTGGTTAAAATATTATATATTTATATAATTCATGTGCTTTCAGGATTAACGTGTGGGTGTGTGCTCGTGTTAATAAAAAATATTTAAATAGACGTGGCTTACGGAGATAAGCATAGTGAATGCAGCTGTGTGGGTTTGCATTCTACCGTATTTAAAATAATTTCTGTGTAGTTTGCTCAAAACTATGTTATCAGCAAATATCGGAAAAAAATTTTGAGTGTTAGTACGAGTACTTTTAAACTCCTTCATAATTATGAAGAATTATACGATGAATTATACAGAATTTTACGATGCGGTGATTTTCTTTTCAACCGATTTCAAACAAAATTCTTTTACTATCGAAACAACAAGGAAGACTAGTGACAGAGAGAGAAAGAGACGAACTGCCTAAGCGTTGGACGCGGAATTGAGAGAGACATATGTATATATCGTTCTGTATTATATAAAGATATCGCCGCCGCCACCGCCACCACCGCCGCCGCCGCCACCGCCGCCGTGTCAAGAATACAACGAAACCCAAACCCAAACCTTGGATTTGGGTTAAGCGTAAGCCAAAACCTTGAGTTTGGGTTAAACCTAAGCCAAAACCTTGGGTTTGGTTAAACCTAAACCCAAACCTGGAATTTAGTTCAACTTAAACTCAAACCTAAACCTCAGGTTTGTTTAAGCCTAAGCCCAAACCTTGAGTTTAGTTAAACTTAAACCGAAACCTTGGGTTTGGTTGAACCCAAACCTAACCCCGAACCCAAACACCACCACCACTGCCATCATGCCAAGAATTCCCACCTCCGCCGCTTCACCGCTCTACTGCACCGCTCCCTTCTTATCAACACCCTGCCCTTTTTTAAACACAGATTCAAAGAATATTGTTAAAAAGAATTTTTAAAAACATTAATACTCCAAATATACAAGTCGTGAGATTTGTTTAACAGTCTTTTTGAAATTATAGTACACAATGATAGTGGATCGGGCCTACTGGGATTATAATTTAAAAAACGAGCTATATTAGCGGAACGCGCCGAATCTTCTACCACATGCATCGCATAGTCGTGTAATTCCAATCCTCACCTGCTTATTCTATCGTATGTCTATTATGTCTATTCAAAATTCGTGGTACACGATGACAGTGGATTAAATTTGATTGGGGGGACACCAATTACAAAAAAAAAAATCACCCCCTTTTTTTACCCATTTTATTTATTTTGAAATCAATGTTTCAATTTTTTTTTCATTATCGAAAAAAACATACCTTTGAACATTATTTTTTTAAGGGAGCGCAGTGGCTGAGTGGGTGAGGCTCGGGGTTCACACGCAGCAGACCCGGGTTCGAGCCCCACGGCCGACATCAATGGAAAATTTATTCTGTGTGTTAAATCTGCAACCCCGGTGGTTCGGATCCCACCGAAACAAATGCCCAAAAACACCTTTCTGCCATGGGTGGGTGGTCGGGGTATAGTCCGGGAGCCAGCGACAGATTTTTGCGACCAATTTCCTCTCAGCCGATAATTCGTGAGATGATTAAGATAGTTGTATCTTGAACCGTAGCGATCGTCAGCTCGCGCACCATGGGTGGGTTGGGCGTCGGCGGCCTCCCACGCACGTAAAAAAAAAATATGTTTTCAATCATTTCCTCCCGGTTGAAAATTTGTGAGATTATAGTTGGCATAATACTTATTTGAAAAAAAAAAGTCAGCTGGCTATAACGCGGTGGATTATACGTCAGCTGCTCATACGAACATGAAAAAAAAAAAAAAATTTTCAATCATTTCCTCCCGGCTGAAAATTTGACAGATGATAGTTCATATGCTACTTTAAATAAAAAAAGGAGTCAGCTGGCTGTATGTCGGGGGAAAGATCGTCAGCTGACGCAGTGAAAGTGTCGCGCGGCAAGGTAGTGTGAGCGCCGCTCGCCTATTTAAATACACTAGCTGACGGGGTTTCCCCCGGCATACAGCCAGCTCCTACGGGCTATCTCGACGGAGATATACTCTCCCATGGTACAGTTTCACACAGCGAAAACTCTCATGCGGCGTAACTTGGTCCGCTTCAACTCTCAACAGACGCAACCATAGTCCGTTAGACTGTGTAGAGTTGGAGCGGGCCGAGCTGTGCCACGAAAGTTTCGCTGTGGCGAGTTACGCCAAGGGAGAATTTTTCTGTGTTGGCAAGCCCTGGCAGTTATTGCATGTCGAATTGGTGATGCGTTGAGTTTTTCCATGTTGAATTGGCAATATGTCCAGTTTAATCGGAGCAAGCCGATGGCGCATTGGGTTTTTCTGCACCAATTTAGTAATGGGCTGAGTTTGTCTGGGTCATGTCGCTTCATGGGATTTTTTTTTGTTTTACAGTGCAATGTGTCGAATTTTTCTGTGTTCAGTTGATTATGTGTGTGACTTTTGTGAGCAGAATTACGTGGGTCGGGTTGAGTCTGCATTCAGTTGGTATCTGTACAAACAAAGCTTTACCATTCCATCGCTAAGAAAAAAAACATAAAGCTCAGTATTATAAACAGACTATCGAAAAGCGTTGCTTATAATTTTATATCTTAGCGATGGTGCATTGTATCAAGGATCAAATACTCAAAGTTGTTCGGATAGGTCATACGAGCATTCTCAAAAATCGGGATATTTCATTAATAACATTTTGTACGCATGTAACATTTTGAAGTTTGCTAAGCTTATTAAGGGGGTCAGGTACCAAAAATTCCACATCCAGAACCTCTAACGGTAAAGACTCGCTGATTTTTGTCTTGATATCATTTCTCATATCAAAATACCTCACATTGATGAAATTTTAAAAAATTAATTTTTTCCCTGTTTTCAAAATAATTTTTTTCGAAACCGTTGAGATATCGAAAATCCCATCTGCTAGATTATTAATTGTGATAAGTGTTATATAATTTCGTCCAGGAAAAGTTTTATTACTTGATCATATCATAGAATTTTTTATATTCAGGCCATGGAATCCATTTTCTTCTTATTTATTATATTCTACCAATTAATTTATCATACATTTCGACAATTTTTGTGCCTTTAAATGGTATCTCCTCCCACAATTTTGAACTTTGAAGGTTATAGATTTTTCACACATTCTTTGGGTCACAATGAACAATCTAGCAGATGGAATTTTCGATACCTATCTCAACGGACTCGAAAAAAATTATTTTGAACACGGGAAAAAATTAATTTTTCGAAATTTTATCAATGTGAGGTATTTTGATACGAGAAATGATATCAAGACCAAAATTAGCGAGTCTCTACCGTTAGCGGTTCTGGATAAGAAATTTTTGGTACCTGACCCCCTTAAGGATCTAATAAAAGAAATGCAAATGATATTTCATGTCTTAGTTGGTAGATTGGGGCCCCTTAATTTGTAAAATAATGAAACCATCGCGTAATTGTACAAAATGTTTTGGCAAGACGAAATTCATCCCGTCAAAAGTTGTTTAATTCTAGCCTGAGCATAGCAGTGACCATGCATTCTAAGCTTTGACATAGAAGTTACATGGTAAAAATGTATCTACATATGTATAATGCTTTGCAAAAAGAAGCCAAATCCCCCTAAAAAACACCATAAATGGTGTACAAAAAGTTGAGACAAGTACATTTCCTTGCATCGTTTTGTCTATCCTTACAAAAATATGTCAAACATAAATAGTTGTAAAATGAATCCTCACAAAAAGTTCTCAAATAAATTCAAATCATCCAACTCAACAGTTGCCAAGTACATCCAGCATTTTTATTGTTTACATTGTTTATTAACCGTTTATAAGTAAGTCACAACGCCCGAAAACGTCTTGAAACGGGACAAAGGGATTTAATCTAAAAATGGATTGTTTGAAAAATTATTATTGAAAAAAAAATTCGCATTGAAAAAAAAAATCGAACGAAGTACTTGGCGAGTTCGTAACAGGTAGTCCGTACAGTAACTTTACATAACTCGCCAAGTACTTCGTTCGATTTTTTTTTTCAATGCGAATTTTTTTTTCAATAAAAATTTTTCAAACAATCCATTTTTAGATTAAGTCCCTTTGTCCCGTTTCAAGACGTTTTCGGGCGTTGTGACTTACTTATAAACGGTTAATAAACAATTTAAACAATAAAAATGCTGGATGTACTTGGCAACTGTTGAGTTGGATGATTTGAATTTATTTGAGAACTTTTTGTGAGGATTCATTTTACAACTATTTATGTTTGACATATTTTTGTAAGGATAAACAAAACGATGCAAGGAAATGTACTTGTCTCAACTTTTTGTACACCATTTATGGTGTTTTTTAGGGGGATATATATAATACAGCTAGAGAGAAGGGGAGTTACGAGCAGCTGCCGCTCGGATACCCGGGGCCTTTGATATTTGTGTTTGGGTCCTTGTCAGTTTAGCAAAAAAAAATTTTTGTCCTTACAGTTTTAGAAAATGTATGTGTGTAAATATATGTATATATATATACAAATTTATGTATTTATTTATTTAATAATTTTTAATACAACTAAAAATACTTTATTTCTGCGTGTGCAAGGAAGGAGCGTTATATCGAATAACTTTAAGTACGTTATTTTCTCCCGGTTGAAAATTTGTAAAATAATAGTTGACATAATCCTTGAAATAATAAAAAAAATCAGCTGGCTGTATGCCGGGGGAAACTCCGTCAGCTAGTGTATTTAAATAGGCGAGCGGCGCTCACACTACCTTGCCGCGCGACACTTTCACTGCGTCAGCTGACGATCTTTCCCCCGACATACAGCCAGCTGACTCCTTTTTTTATTCAAAATAGCATATAAACTATCATCTGTCAAATTTTCAGCCGGGAGGAAATGATTGAAATTTTTTTTTTTTTTTCATGTTCGTATGAGCAGCTGACGTATAATCCACCGCGTTATAGCCAGCTGACTTTTTTTTTTCAAATAAGTATTATGCCAACTATAATCTCACAAATTTTCAACCGGGAGGAAATGATTGAAAACATATTTTTATTTTACGTGCGTGGGAGGCCGCCAACGCCCAACCCACCCACGGTCGCGCAGCTGACGATCGCTAGGGTTCAAGACACAACTATCTTAATCATCTGACAAATTATCAGCCGAGAAGAAATGATTGACAAAAATAGGTCGCTGGCTCCCGGACTAGTACGGCTCTGGAGGACTCCCGTAGCGGTTTTTATCGCTTGGAAGGTGGCCGCTTAGCCGTGCACTGACTTACCCACTGAATCGCAGCAAAGGAGGGTCCTTCTTAGGGCGCCTCGGGAGACCACGCTTGAGTTTACTCGCGCGGCTACCGGGGGAGAACTAAGAAGGGTCCGCCCTGTATCAACGGAAGGTTTTCTGCAGTTTCCCTCCGTTCTAGGCGAATGCGATACAGGGTCGATGCAGGGTGAGAAGGAAGCGATGCGGCTGCAGCCGGACGATCGCGAAGAGGGAGGGGAAAAGGAATAAAGGGAAACAGGTTGGCGGCTTAAAGGGGAAGGACCCCAAAGCGACGGAACAATATTAAAAAATTAAAAAATTAAAAATTAAAAAAAAAAAAAGCATTATTTCTTCAAAAACATTTTTCGGGAACATTTCTTCCCTAACCACTCGCACAAACACAAGATGGGAGGTTGGCGTGCAAGCGCGCCAACCCCATCATCAATCTTCTCATCCCATCTTCATCAATCAATCAATCAAAAACCCAAATCAATCACCAAATCAATATATCGATCGATCAATCAAACCAAAACTTATAACCCAAACGTAAAATATATCGATATATCGATAAAGTTTCGATAAATCGAAGTGCTTCAAGCATCGATACATCGATTCATCGAACCATGTCAAGAATCGATATATCGAACCGTTTCAAGAATTGATATATTGATATATCGAATCATGTCAAGAATCGATATATTGATAATCGAACCGTTTCAAGAATCGATATATCGATATATCGAACCATGTGAAGAATCGATATATCGATATATCGAACCGTATCAAGAATCGATATATTGATATATAGAACCATGTCAGTAATCGATATATCGAAATATCGAATCGTGTCAATAATCGATATATTGATATATCGATTATCGACACGATTTCATATATATCGAATCGTGTCAAGAATCGATAAATTGATGTATCGCTATATCAAATCGTGTCAATAATCGGTAGATTGATATATCGATATATCGAATTGTGTCCAGAATCGATAAATTGATATATCGATCTATCTAATCATGTCAAGAATCAATATATCGATACATCGATCTATCAATCAAACCCAAACTCATAACGCAAACCCAAAATATATCAATGTATCGATACAATTTTGATATATCAAGCTGCTTCAAGTATCGATATATCGATATATCCAACCGTGCCAAGAATCGATATATTGATAATCGAACCATGTCAAGAATCGATATATCGATGTATTTAATCGTGTCATGAATCGATATATTGATAACCGAACTGTGTCAAGAATCGATGTATTGATATATCAAACCGTTTCAAGAATCGATATATCGATATATTGAACCATGTCAGTAATCCATGTATCGAAGTATCGAATCGTGTCAAGAGTCAACATATTGATATATCGATACACCAAATCATGTCAACAATCAATAGATCGATATATCGATATATTAATCAAACCCAAACTCAACCCAAACTCATAACCAAAACGCAAAAAAACACAAATGTAAACAGTTAAAAAAAAATTCTAGAATATTTTTCTCTAAACACTGACCTAAACACAAAACGGGGGTTCGGCGCGCGAAGCGCGCAGGGGGAAGTATATATACTACCTGCGTTGACGTGTCGTATTCCACGTTAACTCATTAGCCACCCCGTTTTTTTTGTCTCGAAAAAATTATTCAGTATAAGCATTTCAAAGTACAATATATCCATGAAATTTTACCAAAATTTCATCCCCCCACTATTGTTGGTTCTCGAGGTAATGATTAATAAATTCTCAATTTTGTGAAAATCATAACTTCGTAACGGCTGATCGGATTTTAACGACTAAAAAAAGAATCTTTTTTATTTTTTTCGCCCTTTTTGAAAAAAAATATAACGTCATTAAAGAAAAGTTCATTAGACAGTTTTCGGGGAAATTTTTCGATTTTTTTTTTTTCCACGAAAGGGCCAATCGGAATTCTACTCAGTATTTTTTTTTTCTGATAGAGGGAGGCAATACACAACTCCGCAGGATTTTTTCAAAATGGATCAAGGCATCAGTGAAGAGGGAAAAATTGTTGTTTGTTAATTTATTCCGAAAACTGTCTAATGAGCTTTTATCCGATGATGACAAATTTTTTTTCGAAAAGAGCAAAAAAAAAAAGATTTTTTTTTTAATCGTTTAAATCCGATCAGTAGTTACGAAGTTATGATTTTTACAAAATTGAGACTTCATTAATCATTATCTCGAGAACCAACAATAGTGGGGGGATGAAATTTTGGTAAAATGTCATGGATATATTGTCCTTTGAAATGCCCAGACTGAATAATTTTTTCGAGACAATAAAAAAAAACGGGGTGGCTGAGTTGACGTGGAATGCGACATATATATATATATATATATATATATGGGGCATTCCAGGTCAATTCGACTAGGGTCTGACCCTCACCCTCTCCAATTTGAGTTTAGCCGATCGGAGGCGTTCTGTCAGCCTAAAATAACATCTCCAAATTTTTTTCAGATTTTTACCAATCCCCCTGACCCCCCAGAGCTAATAAATTAAAGATATTTTCGAAAAGAGTGAAGGCGACATTTTTGAAAATCATGAAAAAAATTACATAAATTTTGTAGCTAAAACCAAGAATATCGCAACCAAAATGAAGATGGGCCGACAAAACGGGAATTTTTTTTTTTTAATTTTCATTAGAATTGAATATTTTCTCCGAAACGTAATAACTATTGGGAAAGTAATTGAAATTTAGGAAGAGATTTTGGAATAGCTTGGTTTCTTCGTGGAGGAAGCCGATTTTCGTAGAAAGTTTATTTTTTGAGAGATTAATGAAAACGTGTTCAGAAGTATTCTAAAACATCTAAAAACCTCTATGTGTATTCAAGTGCGCACACAAGTCGAATTACCACCAAAGTTACTTGATGGTGAATTTGGCTAAAATCGTAAAAAGAATTTGATAGTTGGATAGAATAATTGAATGTCGAAATTCCTTCAAACAGAGCCAACCAGAAAGAAAAAAACCAACCAACCAATAACAACTATGGTTTTATATACTGGCAAAAAAGCAAATGTTTACAATATTCAATTCCTTTAATGATTCTAGCCAAATTCACTATCAGATAAAGTTGTTGGTAATTCGACTTGTGTGCACACTTGAATACACATAGAGGTTTTTAGATGTTTTAGAGTACTTCTGAACACGTTTTCATTAATCTGTCAAAAAATAAACTTTCTACGAAAATCGGCTTCTTCCACGAAGCAACCAAGCTATTCCAAAATCTCTTCCCAAATTTCAATTACTTTCCCGATGGTTATTACGTTTCGGAGAAAATATTCTAAACATTTGCTTTTTTGCCGGTTTATAAAATCATAGTTGTTATTGGTTGGTTGGTTTTTTTCTTTGTGGTTGGCTCTGTTTGAAGGAATTTCGACATTCAATTATTCTATTCAACTATCAAATTCTTTTTACGATTTTAGCCAAATTCACCATCAAGTAACTTTGGTGGTAATTTGACTTGTGTGCGCACTTGAATACACATAGAGGTTTTGAGATGATTTAGAATACTTCTGAACACTTTTTCATTAATCTCTCAAAAAATAAACTTTCTACGAAAATCGGCTTCCTCCACGAAGAAACAAAGCTATTCAAAAATCTCTTCCTAAATTTCAATTACTTTCCCAATGGTTATTACGTTTCGGAGAAAATATTCAATTCTGATGAAAATTAAAAAAAAAAAAATTGATAAAAAATTCCCGTTTTGTCGGCCCATCTTCATTTTGGTTGGGATATTCTTGGTTTTGGCTACAAAATTTATGTAATTTTTTTCATAATTTTCAAAAATGTCGCAATCACTCTTTTCGAAAATATCATTAATTAATTAGCTCTGCGGGATCAGGGGGATTGGTAAAAATCTGAAAAAATTTGGAGATGTTATTTTAGGCTGACAGAATGCCTCCGATCGGCTAAACTCAAATGGGAGAGGGTGAGGGTCAGACCCTAGTCGAATTGACCTGGAATGCCCCATATCTTATGAATAATAAGGAGCGCAGTGGCTCAGTGGGTGAGGCTCTGGGTTCGCACGCCACGGACCCGGGTTCGAGCCCCACTGTCGACACCAATGGAAAAAGTTTTTCTACGTGTTTTTCCTGCAATCCTGGTTGGTTCGGACTCCACCTTAAGAAAACAAATGCCTAAAATTCCTTTCTGTGATGGGTTGGGGGTTGGTGTGCGGATTTGGAGGACTGCCGTAGCGGTTTTTATCGCTTGGTAGGTGGCCGCTTAGCCGTGCACTGACTGACCCACTGAATCGCAGCAAAGCAGGGACCTGCCTAGGTTGCCTCGGGTGACGGCGCTTGAGTTTACTCGTGCGGCCACCAAGAGGGATTAGGTAGCTACCGACCTGTATCGACGGTAGGTTTTCTGCAGTTTCCCTCCGTCCACGGCAAATGCGATATAGGGTCAAGGAGGAAAGGCGGAGCGGCTGCAGCCGTGGAGCATGGGGGAAAGAGGAGGTTCTCGGAATACATCTAGTTATCAGTAGTGGCAACGGTAGCTACATTGAGTATCAGAGAGAAAATAAGGAAGGAGGAGGAATATTTCGGTGGATGGAAAGAAGGAACAATATGCTAAAAGGGGATAGACCCCGGGCACTGGCACGAAATATATTTGAAAAAAAAAAAATATTATATTATGAATAGTATTGGCCCTAATACCGATCCTTGCGGGACTCCATATTCTGTTTTGTTCCCCCTTGACCATTCCTCGTTATACATTACTATTCATTCGTTCTCTATTTCCCAGATACGGTTTAAACTAGATTAATACTTTTCCGTGTATCCCATATTTCATTAGCTTACTTATTAAAATTCCTCGATCAACCGTCTCAAACGCTCTTCTTAAGTCCATGAAGATTGCACCCACTATCTGCCGCTTGCTGACGATGAGTTTCCATTGGTCTATCACATTCTGTATTGCTGCTTCACAGAACCTCTTCACTTCCTCATAGAATATACTTTCTTGCGCACTTCTTGTTTTTCTCGAGTCTAGTGAAATATTCTCTGCTTGTCTTGTTTTCATATAATTTCTTTCTCCTACCTGTTGCAGTCTGCTGCATAGCTCTCTTGATATCGTGTTGTTCATAGTTTTATATATTGTAACGGGACCATATATAGTCCCCATACATAATCACGCGTAGCACACTAGCAAAAGCTCACGCACAGGAGCAGTAACGGCCGACCAACGCAGGCGCAGACGCGTTACACGCCGCCGCACGGCCCCACCATCATACCCAACGATCCATCGGGTATATAAGCACGATCCCGGCACCCATCTAGACCACTCTTCCTCCTATCGATCGGATTGCTTCATCGCGAACAATTCGATCCTTCCCGTACCCGCCTTAAAACTGGAATCGTTCTACGGAGACACGCTGTCCTAACTCTACCGAAAATATCCCAAACTGATATCCTGGATGCTAGCACCTCAAATTTATTTTCAGGTGTTTAATTCAAACTCGCCTCGAGTCTCTCGACTATACTGAATCGCTCCAGTACTAGTCGATTGGTCATCGGCCATAGGGAAGATAATATAAAAACTAACAAAAACTCACCTTGAAGTCTCTCGACTATACTGAATCGCTCCAGTACTAGCCGATTGGTCTTCAGCCACAGGGAAAACGATAAAAACTTGATTTTTGAAATTATCCTCCTAGCAAACACGATTTATCCATGAATATTTTTATGGATAAATAAGTGTGCTACGACGACTAATTCAGCGAGCCACTTAAACAAAAACGTCATCGAATAGAAATACAAAACCCACCGGTCTTATCCCTTCTGGCATAGCACAGAGCTGGAATCCTGAACGATCAAACCAAACCATGCAAATTTCAAATCATTTCTAAATATCTAAATTTCATTCCCCGAGCCTTCTGCTCGCTTGAAATCTCCATCCCCCATCTTGCTTACCACGTTATTGGAATCTTCAAGGTAAAAAGCCGACCAATCACGTGAACTTAAATTCCTCCCATCAACCCCAGATTCTACTTTTCATCGAGCCTTCTGCTCGTATAAAAAGCTTCGGCTACATTTCGACCTCCTTACCCATACCACCCTTCCTACATTAAATCCTGCCCATGATGACACTTAGCCAAGTCGCGGAAACGCGACTTTGACGAAAAGCTAAAACGCTGAGGCATATCTCCCTTTCCCCAAAACACAGTAACCTCGACCCCGGTCCAGAACACGAACCCTAAAAAGTTCTTAGAAAACAACCTTTCGCTTTCCCCACCCCTTCCGGAGGCAACGCAAAAGGCGAAAACGTTTCAATGTCAATACGCTTATATTATACTGTAATCTTTCTTTTATCGACATAAAACACAACACTTCAAGCGTATCTCTGATTCTTGAGTATCTACTGACCTGTAAGATTACTCTCATCCCTCTGTTTTGTGCTTTCTGTAGTTTCTCTATTTCTGCTGTTCCCATGTTTATCATTATCGAGGCACAATAATCGAAAAGTGGTGCTATTATTGTTTTATGTATTGTACAGTGTGTATATGCTGATTTATAGTTACCTATCCGATTTAAAAAACTCGTTTTTTTCCCAACCTTCTTTAAAATATAATTACAATGTTCTCTAAACAATAACCGGTCATCTAATAGTATACCGAAGTGCTTCATTGTTTCTACCCTTTCCAGTTCATTGCCTTCTTTCGTTGTTATCTTAATTTCTCTCCTGAGCTCTTTCCTTACACTCCTTACTACCATATACTTCGTTTTGTTTGCATTCATTTTTAACTTGTTTTCGTTTAACCAATCCTCGAGTTTTCTGAGTAATTTTTGCAGTTTTTCTTCTAATTCCTGTATTTTATCTGCTGTGACATATATTAGTGTATCATCTGCAAATAGTTTTATTGTTGATTCCGCTGTCTTCGCTTTTACGATGTCGTTTATATACAATATGAATAACAGTGGTCCTAAAACTGACACCTGCGGTATCAATCGTTCCAAACGCTCTTTTCGTGTCCATGAATATTACGCCGACCATCTTATTCTCACTTACCGCCACTTTCCATTCTTTCAATACCATTTGAATAGTCGTGTTGCATGAATGATTTTTTCTAAATCCCGATTGCTAATCTATCAGTATTTCGTTACCCTCCATAAATTTATCCATGCATTGTTTGACTATCAGCTCCATCACCTTTTCATATATCGGAAGTATATGAATCGGTCGAAATTAACTGCTGTTTAGTGTATTTGGTACTTTTGGTATTGGTATTACCGTTGATACCTTCCATTCTGCTGGGAAAATTCCTTCTTTTATAAAAACAGTTATAAAAACAGATTTAACAGATGTAATAAACACCATTTTTGGTGTTTTTCTTCTTCAAACTCCTCCCATTCGTTGGTAAATTCATTTCTTCTTCCTAACTCTTCGCCTTCCCCTTGCGAGAGAGAGAGAGAGAGAGAGAGAGAGAGAGAGAGAGAGAGAGAGAGAGAGAGAGAGAGAGAGAGAGAGAGAGAGAGAGAGAGAGAGAGTGAGAGAGAGAGAGAGAGAGAGAGAGAGAGAGATTGATTGATTGATTGATTTTATTACTATGCCCTAGCAAGCTGTGGGGCAAAATTAGAATATAAAGAGATAATACAGAGTATATAACTTAGAGTAAAAAGTAATTACATTCGCATGCATCAATTTACTAAACATGTACAACATACAGAATAAATCTATTCATGAGACACAATCGGTTAATCCAGACTCTGTATGCTCATGTGAATCTGCACATCGAGAAACAAGCCGGAATATATACATAAGTAATATGCATCAAAACAGAAGGCACATAGATGAATAAGAGGCTCTAAAATTAATATACTATGAAGAGAGAGAGAGAGAGAGAGAGAGAGAGAGAGATATGAGAATATTGCAAGTAATAATAATAGTAAAATTTTAAAAAATAGTGATTATGATGTGCACAATAACTGCGGGGATTCCCCGTGTTATCACCTCACCAACACAGATCGCCACTTCAACACTCGACACACCCAGTCATATGGTGAGGGAAAATCGAGTGGTGCGGGGTAGCCGCATGGTGGGGGAACGAGTAGGGGCAGGAGGGGGGATTCGCCAGAGTGGTGCACCTACTACTATTATCATAGGAATCCATATGTCAGCCATGTAACCGTCCATGGATTTGTCCATAGAAATTTTAATGAGCATTTTATATGGGATGGCCATGGATTACCTATGCAAATTCTACTGAATTTTTATAGGAAATACATGGATAATCTATATGGATTTCCCATATATTTGGATATCCTGTGGCGTTCCATAGGATTATATGGAAATCTGCTCGAATTTGCATGTTTTCTCATGGATTCGCATCTGAAAATTTTCAGTAGGGACATCAAGGTGTTACTACGGTACACTTGATACCGCGTAATTAAGCTCAATACCTTTTTATTCGTAATTTTTACAATGCTACTCCTTTCTAAAAATCTATAACATGATTGTCTCATTCATTTACGAGAAAACCACGGTTAAGGTCAGAACTCGGAACACGTTTTCTCTATTCCGAGCTAAAAAATAAGCATGTTTTTTTTTTTATTGCATTTAACTCGTCTGCGCTCATCCGATGAGAACCTAACGTCTTACAGAGAAAAAAACTAGAAATTTGAAAAAAAAAGATTATAACTTTTTTCTCCTAGGATTTATTGATAGACACGCAATAAGTTCGATATTGATGATGAAATCTCTCGTGCGATGGTTGAGAGGGGAGTATTACAGCAAAGTAGCACTCTGAGACTATGTACGGTGATTAAAGTATGTAATACTATATACGTCCATTCTGAGACTCTGTCCAGCGTATATACCCGCTATAGGTACCATGCAGACTTGTCTACTGTCATCAATGTGAGAAGGCGTACTCGTGTACATGCACACCAGTTGCGCCATGTATAGTTCAGAACAAACAGTGTTGATGTAAAATGTATGAATGTACATGACTACACATTCTCACTTTGGTGAGAGTGTGTATTGGTGTACATAGTCCATTACTATACGGCTGACGCTGCGATGTTGCCACGGTTAAAAATTCTTTTTCGCGTTTTTAAATATAATATCAGTCATTTTCAATAATCATATCAGCAGCAATACATAATGTTTAATTATTTGAGACTCTGCAACTGAATTTATTTTAGAATTACGATTATTAAAATATAGAGTGAGTGGGTCGACTTTTGGAACTTTTCGGTCCGTAGTAATACCTTAATCACTTTGTAATAGCCTTAATTTTTGGTTTCAGGTGCGTGAACTGCAAAACTGGGACTCACATTGTGTTAGCAGTTAATAGGAATGAAACAGCGCTCAGTGGGAACTACGCCATCCGAAGAAAATGCGAACCTGCATACGGCATAGAAAAATTTATAATCCATATCACGTGCATACTTTACTCGATACTGTGCACTTTTTTCCAATTTGCGAGATTTGAAGACAATATAATACCGTAACTGCAAATAAACTCATCATCCTTGCCGATTACTTAAATACGTTTGACGCAGCTATCGCTAATTCAAGTCGTTTGCAAAGTTTCGTCGCATTTTTAGAACATGTCAAAATGTTGGTCAACTCATTGGCATTATTGGTGTTTCTTTTAACTTATCAAAAATATACGGTCTGAGGAAGAAGATGAAACATTTTTCGCAAAATATATGATTATCGATCTGCGATGCCGTACTTTTCAAGTTGTCGAACTTCAAGAATTGCTGCTGTAGTTGTCGTGCTTTTGGTTATAGTATTAATAGTCATTTGGATAAACACAGGTACATTAATTACTGCTCAGGAGAGCACAGATTTTCAATCAACGATAAGCTCTGTGGGAAGGGTATCGTACCAGTATGCTAAAGATAAAAAACCACGGATTAATAGTGAGGAGAAACGGCAATACCTGCCACCTGTTCAGTCAACGACCAATGCATACAAAGGTAAGAAAGGAAATAATAGTATTCAGCATCGGTAAGAAAATTACCTACTGTATACTAAATACTGTATACTTAAATCTGTAGTACGAAAATCTATCATTTTGTGAAAAAGATGCCAACTGATACTTCCACATATAACAATGAAAATCTGCGTATTTAAGTTAGTTCTTGCAAGACTGGAGATGGGGAATAAGGACGAACGTAGGTGCGGCGAGTGGAAAGGCATGATGTTTCATGAGTTTTTGCTCGCCGCACCTACGTTCTCGCCTAACAAGAGGGAGTCGATTCGACCCCTTGTTTAGAAAATTGCATTTTTAATTATACGATGCGTTAAATAAATTTTAGTTTTTATCAGAATCTCCGAAAATTTTCATTGCGTAGATTCAGAACATTTTCGTTCACTGATCAAGTTTTAAAGTGTTTCAATTGTAGAAAAGAAAGCGCTCTAACTTCGTTTGTCCCTTCGAGGCGTATACTCGCAATATAAAATTGACAACATTCACCAACTTATATTTCCGAAACCAAGGAATAAAAGAATCTGGAACTTTGCAGGTACTTCATAGGAACTTCATTTTTTTGATTCGTCATCCTATTACCAGTCTATCTCGTTTCGATCCATTCGAAAAAACCACGTTAAATAGACTCGCAATACTTATTTCAAATAATCTAAGATGCCCCTTATAGTAATGTATTTCTCAAACGCCGATATTTTTGATAGATTTTGTCAGCTTCGTTGCCAATTTTTCAGTTGCCATCACCTGTGAATTTCCTGATTATCTTTCTTGCCACTCTGGAAAATAGTTTTCAGGAACTATGAGGGAAGTAGAGCACCTCGTTGTCCAAATTCGTAACAAAAAGTCTCTCGTGCACGAAACACATACTATGCACAGAACATGGCCCGACTGAAGAAGATTATATAATTCATCAGGTAAAAAAAAAACCTAGTGAATCATATGGTAAAATATATGATAAATCACAAGATATTACATTTGTCCGGTTTCTGTATAAAAATTTTTGTGACAGTGTCCATCTAATATTTTTAATGCTTTATCATATAAAATCTTCTTATCATTTATCGTGTAATTCAGTATACAATTTAACATGCAATTTATTTTGAAATAATGATGCACCGTAGATTCAATGAATAATTTTTTTATTCGACACAAGGAGGTAATGAATGTAATTTACGCAGAAGATAAATTAATGAAATCACAATATTCAAGTTTCAAGTAGCAACTACTGAGATCTAAAGTTTATTCTAGGACCGAAGTCGTAATGCACGAAACAGTGTGCTCATCGCTCGATAAAATACTCCTCGGGTACTAGCTTGCTTATGGGAAAGATCTCGAGCATGTGCTGCCCGTCGTGGCCGTTGGCTAAAGTATGCGCTGAGAATCATTGGATCTCAATGATTCCCGTTGCGAGTGTGCCAGGAAAAAAAGTAAAGGCGCTGAGATCACCCGATGTAAATACTCATAGTCGTTTTACGGCTTTGTGGTTTTAGGTTTCCTTTCTGTTTTCCGTGCAAAATGGTCGTTTGTAAAGTAAAAAGTTTATGATAGAGATATTAAGTTTACGTAAACATGCATTACAAGATTAGGCTTTCCATTAGTTTTAACTAGAATATAAAGACGAGCAAAAGGAAATTAGTTCAAGTCACTCCCTTACAAGTTACTGATACGAAACAATCGCAAGTTCAGTTTTGAAACGCGATTATTCGGACACAGGTTGACAAGAATTAAATTTTGTACAGCATTACGGATCTTCCAAAATGCTTTACTCAAATTACCCTACGATAAGGTTATATCGTCACAGGCCATGTTTTTGAATTTTCTTTTATTCAGAGACAATACGGAGAAATAATCCTATGAAAACTAAAAAATATGCGTATGGCACTATGTTGCGAGACATATATTTTACTGCGTTAATAGGCGATTAATACTGCGTTAATAGGTTATGGGCCCAGCATATTATAAAAAGTAAAAAAAAAAAAAAAAAAATATATAATATCAAAGAAATTTTCGACCGTTGGAAAAATGTCCGGATCGGTGAGAATCGAATTACTAAATAAGGATAACTTTGACACGTGGAAGATTCAGATGGAAGCTCTCCTCATCAAAAACGATTCATGGGGATACGTGAGCGGTGAAACTGAAAAACCTGTCCTCGCCGATGGAAATGAAAATTCGGCGGTTGCGGTAAAATTATGGGAGACGAATGACAGGAAAGCGAAGTCAGATATTATTCTGTCAATTAATCCTTCGGAGTTAAAACAGGTAAAGGGTTGCATTACGTTAAAGATGGTGTGGGAAAAACTGCAGACGATTTATCAATCAAAGGGGCCGGCGCGAAAGGCCAATCTCTTAAAGCAGCTCACTCTCCATCGAATGGACGATGGCGGAGACGTACGAGAACATCTTCAGGGTTTTTTCGATAATATCGATAAATTAAACGAGATGGAAGTAGAAATAAACAAAGATTTATTAAACGTAATGCTGTTGTACAGTCTTCCACCTAGCTTTGAGAACTTCCGATGCGCGATTGAATCTCGCGATGCATTACCAGAACCGGAATCACTGAGAGTGAAAATCGTTGAAGAATACGACGCAAGAAAGAACGACACACGTAACGTGGTACCAAATGCAATGATCGCGAGAAATCAGTCGGGGAAACGAGAAAGAAATACTAATTACAGAAGCAGTGGAAGCATGCAAAAGATTGGAAATTTTAAATTGAGACAAAACTTCTTTTTGACGATATAAAGGTTTCACCCGGCGCGGCTTGGGTCAAGAGCTGCCGGGGCTCAAGGGGCTTAGACGAAATTATTTTGACACCAAGAACAAAGTTTTGGGCGCCAGTCGATTTTACGTTCGTCAACGATGATAGATTAATAGAAATTCCGTATGCGGCTGATGAAACTCAAAGTCACAGGGGATTCGGCTTTGGTGACCCTCAAAAGTTAAGAGAGAGAGAGAACAGCAACGAGCGAATATAAGTCACTTACCGAATTCTCGTTGACTGGCTCTCCTACTCGTACTAATCAAATAGACGATTAATGATCGACGAAATTGATGAAATAATTAGCGACAACACAAAGCGCTATATAAATACTCGAAATCGTCTAATATATTTTAATACAAAATTATCGAAATTCACGGCCCGGCGACACACAATAACGCCTTACAAAGAGACCAATATCGACGTGTGACCCGCTCAGTGGTCACGGAGAGAGTGCCTGCTTATAATCTCTTTTCGTTGCGCTGGGCCTTACAAATTTAGTCAAATTTGCGCCGCGCGATACGGGTGGGGGCTGACCCTCTAATTTTCTTTGGTCGATATAGGACTAGCCTAACTGACGTTCGGCGATGATTTTAAATATTGTCACAAAATACAAATGCCATCGCTGTCAAAAAGTGGGGCATATGGCCAGAGATTGTACTGCAGAAATCAATAACGATAAGGCAAATAATGCGGAAGAAGACGTGAGCTTGTACGTATCTCATCACGAGTTGGAAAAACCACGAGCATTCGGCGGAATTCTGTCAACCGGACGAAAAGGTTGGTGCTTAGATAGCGGATGTACGACTCACTTATGCAAGGATTCGAAAGACTTCGTAAAAATCGTAGACACGAGACCCGGTAAATTAAATCTTGCAAGTAGCGCCTCGACGAAAATCACGGCTAGAGGAATGATGACAATTGCATCGGAACTAGATGGACAACCGAGGAACGTAAGTCTTCGCGACGTATCTCACGTTCCTGATCTTCGGACAAACTTATTGTCCGTCGGGAAAATCGCGGACGAAGGTTTCAAGATTATATTCGATCGTGAATCTGCTACGATAAGAGGTAAAGAGGGGCACACGGTCCTGAGAGCGGATCGAATCAATGGGCTATATTTTCTACGTGAAAGAACGAACCAATGCAATTCTACTACTGAAGCAAATGTGACACGATCAAAACCAAACGCGACAATGGCTTGGCATCGCAAGATGGGTCACTTAAATCTAAGAGATCTCCAAGAAAGTCATCGAAACGGTACTGTACAGGGAATGAACCTGGACAAATCCCATGATAATTTCGAGTGTGAAATTTGTATTCGCGGGAAGATGACAAAGACACCTTTTGCAACGAGAATAGAACGATCCTCGGAAATGTTGGAAATCGTCCACTCCGACGTGTGCGGGCCGATGCGAATCGAGTCTAACGGAAGAGCACGATATTTTGTGACGTTTATCGACGATATTTCAGGTTGGTGTATTGTTTGATTTCTTAAAGAAAAATGCCAAGTATTGAACGCATTCAAGGAATATAAAGTATTCGCAGAAAATCAAACTGGAAAAAAATGAAGTATCTACAGTCTGATAACGGAAAGGAGTACGTGAACAACCAGTTCGACGATTTTCCGAAAATGAACGGAATCGGTCGAAGACTGACAGTTACGCACACCCCTGAACAGAACGGGATTGCGGAAAGAAGAAATCGTACGCTAGTGGAAATGGCGCAGCGCATGCTGATTCAATCAGGTCTTCCTCCGTCATTCTGGGGAGAAGCTATAAATACAGCTAATCACACACAGAATAGATGTCCTTCAAGGAGTCTAAATGGAAAAACCGCTTTTGAAATATGGAACGGTAAAGTACCGAATGTACGACACTTTCAGGAATTCGGAGCCGAGGTTTTCACCTTGAATCGAGGACAAAATAAAGGAAAATTCGAGTCTCGCTCCAAGAAAGGGATTTTCGTTGGATACTCAGAACAATCCAAGGCATTCAGAGTGTGGATCCCCGCGGAGAGGGAAATCGATGTAACTCGAGATGTTACATTTCTAGAAAAATCAAAAACTTCATCAAATATGGATTATGAGGATTTCATGAAAAACGGTCAAGACTCAGAACAAAAGTCGATAAATTTCCCTATCATACCCCTAGTCAACGTCGAAACAATTCACGACGAGGAAAATGAAGATTGGTTCGACGCGGAAGAAAACAACGATCGAATCGAAAATCAGAAAAACGACAACGATAGTGACAGTGCTCAGGACAACGACCAGAACGACGAAGACGATGGAATAGACGTCGGAATCAGAAATCATGACAAAGATCAAGGAAGAGCCAGGCCGGTCAATCAACCAAGAAGAGGGAGAGGAAGACCTCGTAAGATAATGACTGGGCTCAGGGGAAGACCGAGAAAACAATATCGAATCGTTAATGACGTAAATGAAATCGAGGAAATCGAGGAGTTCGTAGGATTGGCTGAAATTCCGATTCACGACGCCTTAAGCGGACCGGATCGTGATGAATGGCTTCACGCAATGGCAACGGAACTAAAGTCGATTATAAAACACGATACTTGGATTTTAGTAAACCATCCACCAGATCAGCGGATCATCGGTAGTCGCGTCGTTTTGAGAAACAAACACAATGCAGATGGGACTCTGGAGAGAAGAAAAGCTAGAATAGTGGCAAGAGGATTTTCTCAGCATCCCGGAATAGATTTCGACGAAACATTTGCACCGGTAGCACGCATAAGTTCGATTCGCATGATCACATCTCTCGCGGCCCAGTACGGGATGCAAATAAAGCAATTTGATGTGACGACTGCGTATCTGAACGGAGTACTGGGAGAAAAAATTTTCATGAGGGTACCTGACTACACAGAAGAAACAATAGATAAAATTATACTCTCCGAACCCAAAACCAGCGAGATCAGGGAAAAGGCCGAGAATATGCTCAAAAAGCTTCAGGAAGGAAACAAAGTGTGCTACATGAAAAAGGCATTATACGGTTTGCGTCAAGCCGGACGTAGTTGGCATCTCAGATTATGCAAGGAACTCGACAAGTTTGGTATCAAACAATCTGACTCTGACCCATGCGTATTCTATTCGGGACGAGGGGAAGATATTTTTCTCGCAGTGATCTACGTAGACGATATCCTAGCCGTCACGAGAAATGAGAAAATGATCGAACAGTTCGATAAACATTTATCGAGGAATTTCGAGATCAAGAGTCTGGGAAACGTGAAATTTTGCCTTGGGATTGAATTTTCCAAAAACAAAGATGGTATTACCATGAGTCAAAAGGGATACGCAAACGATATTCTCGAAAGATTCGGAATGGTTAGCTCTAAACCGGTTGCCACTCCTTTAGATCTGGGTACGCGATTAACAAGAAGTGACGAAAATTCCAAATTTAATGATACAATGAATATGCCATACAGAGAGTTAATCGGAGCTCTGATGTACTTGGCAATATGCACTAGACCCGATATTTCTCATGTAGTGAGTTATCTGAGCCAATATAGCTCCTGTTATGATATGAATCATTGGACGGCCGCGAAACGTGTCCTGAGATATATCAAAGGAACGAAAAATGTCGGACTACAATTCAAAAAAACGCTCGATCAAATAAAGGGATATGTCGACGCTGATTGGGCAAATTGCGCTGATGATCGTAGGTCGTATACCGGGTATGCCTTCGTTTTTGGTGGCTGTCCGATTTCTTGGGAGTCCAGAAAACAACGCACTCCGGCTTTATCGTCCACCGAAGCCGAGTATATGGCTTTGACCGAAGCAGCCAAGGAAGCTGTTTATTTGCGATGATTCTTATCGGAACTCGGTTTTGAATCTTTGGGACGTAGGCCAGTCATTAAAGACAATCAATCCACATTAATTCCAAAAGTTTTGAAACTTTAATGTAAGGTCGGAAATGATATAAAAACAGACTATAAAATTTTGCAACCTTCTCCGAAGTCCGGAACATTGTTAAAAATGCAATAAATGATATTTTGCTGTATACTCGTGAAAAAAATTCCAAAAGTTTTGCAAACTGGGAGTAGTATAAAATATATTATTTCATATCATGTATCAAGTTTGCAACCAATTGAAGAGTACGGAACATTGTTTTTTCTATCAAAATTATTGTTTTTCTACAATAAACTGACGATAAAAAAACCAAAAGTTTGGCAAACTTGAAAGATACATCGGAGAAATATATCAAACAGTTTTCTAAATTTGCAACCTTTTACGTTGACCGGAACATGTTTATTTATAATTTTTTTGATTCGTGGTCATTTTTTCGAGCAAGTTGGTCTCGAAATAATTACAAAAGTTTTGAAACTTGGTTGCAAACTTTGAAAACATCTATTCTGATGCATTTACAAATTTGCAACCGCATACGCGATCCGGAACTTAACGCAATTTGCAAAAATCTAATTTTTGAATTTTTTCACCCTCGAAAAAATTCCAAAAGTTCTGCAAATCGGGCGAATGACATAGTCTACTGATTAATAACGGAATTTCGATTTGCAACCAGATCCGAAATACGGAAATATTTTTTAATCACACTCACACGAAATATTATTTTAGTTCCGTATACGTCACGTAACGACGTAAGTAGGGCCTAAACGGTCTACTATACGACGCCGCTGTGCGTAGACTATAGAAATAAAGGCGACGATTACTACCTGCGTTGCTATGGTTACGCGGCCAAGGTCACTGTGCCACGCTGCTAACGTAAAGTAACGGCCAGTAGGCTGATTGGGAGATTTTTCGTATGGAAAGTGTCTTGTGCTGTATTTGGGCTTTTTCGGATGGAAAGCGTCTAGTTAGTCCAGTCAATCCGTGCTCAAAAAGGGGGTAACCGTGCATTTTGGAAAGACAGCAATTTTTTGTTGTATCGTAGGGGGTCATCCGTGAGTGTAAAACCGAGTTTTTGGGACTGGGGGGTGTTTTCATTTGGCCCCCATCTTGAAATTAAGGGTGTAATTCTTTTTTTTATTTATCTCCGTAACCGTGAGGCTGAAAAAAAAAAATTTCCAGACCATTTTTGTAGCTTATGCAATTATCTATAACTTTTCTTCAGAACTTTTTCGTCTAAGATCAATAATAAAACAGTTATGAGCAGAAGAAGACGACAAATAAGGAGATGAAATACTTTAAGGATGTATTGGACGTACCTTCCCAACCAAACGTGACTTTCGTCGACAATATTGCATACTTTATGATAAGATAAAGATTAGAAAAAATTCATCTACAATGAAGATGATAAGAATATTAATTTTGAATAATAATAATTCAAAAAAGTTATCAATAAATTGTTTAAACAATGTGATAATATTTAAAATCACCGCCCAATGTCAGTTAGGCTAGTCCTATATCGACGATAGAAAATTAGAGGGTCAGCCCCCACCTGTATCGCGCGGCGCAAATTTGACTAAATTTGTAAGGCCCAGCGCAACGAAAATTGATTATAAGGAGACACTCTCTCCGTGACCACTGAGCGGGTCACACGTCGATATTGGTCTCTTTGTAAGGCGTCGCCGGGCCGTGAACTTCGACAATTTTGTATTAAAATATATTAACCGATTTCGAGTAATTATATAGCGCTTTGTGTTGTCGCTAATTATTTCGTCAATTTCGTCGATCATTAATCGTTTATTTGATTAGTACGAGTAGGAGAGCCAGTCAACGAGAATTCGGTAAGTGACTTATATTCGCTCGTTGCTGTTCTCTCTCTCTTAACTTTTGAGGGTCACCAAAGCCGAATCCCCTCTGACTTTGAGTTTCATCAGCCGCATACGGAATTTCTATTAATCTATCATCGTTGTCGAACGTAAAATCGACTGGCGCCCAAAACGTTGTTCTTAGTATCAAAATAATTTCGTCTAACCCCTTGAGCCCCGGCAGCTCTTGACCCAAGCCGCGCCGGGTGAAACCTTTATATCGTCAAAAAGAGGTTTTGTCTCAACAAAACATTGTTTAACAAATTTTTAGGGAAATTTTTTTTTCGACGCGTGAAATGAATTCGTTGACTTTTCTGACTACACATGAATTTTTTTTTCTAAATTTTCTTATCATTTTGAAATTTCGGTTTTCGAAAAAATTTTAATTTTTAAAAATGAAAGAAAAATCGTGAATTTTGGATATGTTTTCGTAAAAATGTTGTATATTACAATTAAGAAGTTTCCAGGGCATTGAACGAATAGTTTCGTAAATAAAACCTTTACAAATTTCTGAATACCGAAATTTCAAAATGATAAGAAAATTAAAAAAAAAATTCATGTGTAGTCAGAAAAGCCTCATTTTTCACGACAAAAAAAACATTCTCTAAAAATTTGTTAAACAATGTTTTGTTTAAACAATTAATTGATAACTTTTGGGCATTATTATTATTAAAACGTAATCTTCTTATGGTCTTTATTGTAGTTGAATTTTTTCCGATTTTTATCTTATCATGAAGTACGCAATATTGTCGACGAAAGTCACTTTTTGTAGGGGAAGGTACGTCCAATCCATCCTTAAGGTGAGATAACTCAGAAATTTCAGATTCTATGATAAAAATTCTTCTCAGCTTTTTTATAGAGCATTTCTTAACAAAAAATTTGACTCACTTACTTTTTTCATTCGGTTTGTTTTTATCGGAGAATCTGAAATTTCTGAGTTATCTCACCTTAAAGTATTTCATCTCCTTATTTGTCGTCTTTTTCTGCTCATAACGTTTTTATTATTGATCTTAGGCGAAAAAGCTATGGAAGAACGTTAAAGATAATTATCTATAACTTTCTTCCATAAAAATGCTCTTTACAAAATTTTTGTCAGTCTCAGGGTTACGGAGATAAATCAAACAAAGATGTACACCCTTAATTTTAAGATGGCTGCCGAATGACAACACCCGCCCGTGCCATAAACTCGGTTCTACACTCACGGCTGCCCCCCCCCCCCCCTACGATACAAAAACAAAAAAAAATGCTGGCTACCCAAAACGCACGGTCCAATCACGGATTAACTGATAAATACTCACTGATAAATATTTAAAAAAATGCACGTCTGAAATGACATCGGAATATACCATGGAACTCAAAGAAAATTGTGATGATCCAGGACCCTTCTGCATTAAAAAATTCAAATGCTCGTAATTGTTTCTCTTTGTATACATGCATTACAATAAAATTGAAATAAACTAGATTTACAATATCTTCAATTACGCAGATTGTTATATTCAACATGCATTCAAAGTTTTATCGCTAACTTTTAAGGTTTTAACAATTATGAATTGACCTCATATGATAAAAAAATCTATCATTTACCAACAATCCATTCGATATGTCTATCCTCAACTTGTTGAATGTAACAATTGTCAGAATCGAATTTTTCTTGTTTTATCTCCTAGCCGTAGTTTCCAAAATTGTTGATCACTTGACATTTAGAAGAAGTGAAAAACATAATACAGAAATTATTTCAGGTATTCAATTTTTCATTATCTTTTAAACGTATTATATATAGATCCTCCAAGTTCATATTTTCAGCGATATAACTTCGTATTTAAAATGAATCAATAACTATACCATTCACATGCTAATCTTTGAAATTGTTTGTGACAAAATTTTTTGCTAATAGAGGTTAGCATCGTACAATTCATACAACAGTACAGGTGATTGCTGCTAAAAATTATTTCTGTTGGGCTTATTTAAACCAGACATTGGTTTTTTCAGGTATGTATTTTTTTTATCAACAAAACGAATCTCAGGGTTAGGTACACTGTTACTTAGCAACGTATTTTCGTTCACTGTGTATAAAAATTCACCTTTCACTTTCATTAATGCTTACTTACTTTGTTACGAATATTTGATATCCTCATACTTTAGTTTTGAAACTCTTATCATGTCTATTTATGTAATTATGAGCAGTAGACTGTTTCAAAATAAATCGATAATTTTTTTTTTGCTTTACACAATCTTAAACTATACTTGGACATCAAAAAATAATCCTCGCGAAAGGAGGGGCTCGTCCTTCAAGATTAAGAGGTATCTCATCGGACTTTTGTCTTTTTTTAATTCGTTAATGACTAATTCTTTTACAAACCGAACACCATTCTGACTGACACATTTTTTATTTGGCTGAAACTTTTTTTTACGGGTTCTATGTCGAAAAAAAAAGATACGGGTTTGAAGATTTTTTTTTTTTTAATAGAGGGGGTTGAAAGTTTGAGATTTTCGTGATTTTTGCCTTGGAGACTCATTTTCAAAAATTCATAACTCCGGTTATTTTTAAGCTAGAGAAAACTATTTTTTTATAATTTTGAAGATAAAAGAGTGAATTTTGAGAAAAAAATATTTTCAATGAATTTATAAAAAATTTCATATTGTTATGAACAATTGAAATGTTTAAATCAATTTTCAACCATGGTCCCCAAATTTTAACGATTTCTTAATGCAACCATCGTATTCTACGTCAAATTTTCCATAAAAAACGTATTTTTTATTAATGAAGAAATTATGTTTACTGGTAGAGATAAATTAATTTATCTAGCGCGGCACGTCGTATCGGCGCGCGGGTACCTTCGCACGCCTGTTTTTCTAACCTCACATCGCTTTTCGCAATAACATTAATGATTATTCAACTCTTAGTCTATTTTGTCAATCGAGTAGAAATTATTATTATTAGCAAACAGGACTTTATGATTAATTGAACAAAATAATAATATGTTAGCAAATGAAAAAACAATGAATTACGATTTTTATAAAATTTTTCTTAAAAACGTTACTTATCAGTAGTTAATAATCTCCTGCTTAATTGTAGGAGAAAGTACAAAGTAGGAAGTACTTTAAAAGGAAAGTAGAAGATTATTATTATTGATTTTTGTATTTTTTTTTTGTTTTTTTGCACTTATCGACGTATATATCGACCGATAATTGTTGCTGCGATCATCAAGATCGTTTTTTCTAGTATGTTCAGTATTTATACATAAGTTTGGAATATATTCATCATTTTAGGACCAGAAAAACGTTTGTTCCATCCATGCAAATTAATTATTTACGTATTAACGAAATAAAAATGACAAAAGTCCGATGAGACACCTCGAAATCTTAAAGGACCGGCCCCTCCTTTCGCGAGGATTATTTTTTGATGTCCAAGTATAGTTTAAGATTGTGTAAAGAAAAAAAAAAATTATCGATTTATTTTGAAACAGTCTAATGAGCAGCCATTACAAGAATATACTACGATATAAAGAAACTGCAGTTGCTTTATGATTTGTAGTGCTAAAAAAACGCATCTATTT
Source organism: Rhorus exstirpatorius (assembly GCA_963564615.1). Classification (NCBI taxonomy): domain Eukaryota; kingdom Metazoa; phylum Arthropoda; class Insecta; order Hymenoptera; family Ichneumonidae; genus Rhorus; species Rhorus exstirpatorius. Next base: position 1,797,454 of record OY751321.1, on the reverse strand, counting down.
TCAGCTGTACAATAAAAAAGTAAAGAAAAAAATAGGCAAATTAAATTTGAGAATTGCCCTGTTAGTAATGTGTAATATAAAAGAAACATCGCTATTTTATGCTACGAATCATGTCTCCCGTTTTTGCGCTTTAAATTTTTTATTCAAAATAAAAATCAAAAAGATACTTACCGTTGTTGCTTCCTTATGGCACAAGTTTTATCATGGCAAAAAAAATAGTTCACTTTTAATGTTAATGTGTGTAACATGTACCAAAACGTCCGAACATCACATTTATCGGAAGGTTCCGGTTGGCATACGGGGTTGCAAATTTGAATACTAACATGAATCCTAAAATAAAACCATCCGCTCGATTTGCAAAACTTTTGCAATTTTTTAGAGGTTAAAAAAATCACAAAAAAAAAGGTTTTTGCAAATAACAGAAGGTTACGGATCGCGAGCGAGGTTGCACATTTCCATACTGACATGGATCTCAAAATAAAATCATCCGCTCGATTTGCAAAATTTTTGCAATTTTTTTGAGGGTGAAAAAATCCAAAAATCAGATTTTTGCAAATTGCGTCAAGTTCCGGATTGCGTGCGAGGTTGCAAATTCGAATACTGGCGTTAATTCCAAAATCAAACCGTCTCCTCGATTTGCAAAACTTTTGCAATTTTTTCGAGGGTGAAAAAATTCAAAAATTAGATTTTTGCAAATTGCGTTAACTTCCGGATTGCGTGCGAGGTTGCAAATTCGAATACTGGCATTAATTCCAAAATCAAACCGTCTCCTCGATTTGCAAAACTTTTGCAATTTTTTCGAGGGTGAAAAAATTTTAAAATTAGATTTTTGCAAATTGCGTTAACTTCTGGATTGCGTGCGAGGTTGCAAATTTGTAAATGCATCGGAATAGATGTTTTCAAAGTTTGCAACCAAGTTTCAAAACTTTTGTAATTATTTCGAGACCACCTTGCTTAAAAAAATGACCACGAATCAAAAAAATTATAAATAAACATGTTCCGGTCAACGTAAAAGGTTGCAAATTTAGAAAACTGTTTGATATATTTCTCCGATGTATCTTTCAAGTTTGCTAAACTTTTGGATTTTTTTATCGTCAGTTTATTGTAGAAAAACAATAATTTTGATAAAAAAACAATGTTCCGTACCCTTCAATTGGTTGCAAACTTGATACATGATATGAAATAATATATTTTATACTACTCTCAGCTTGCAAAACTTTTGGAATTTTTTTCACGAGTATACTGCAAAATTATATTAAATTGCAATTTTAACAATGTTCCGGACTTCGGAGAAGGTTGAAAAATGAGATTGATTACTTTTTCGATATACCATTCACTTGACCGAAGTTTCAAAACTTTTGGAATCATTGTGAAATTTTCGATTTTGAACGTCTATAATGACTGGCCTAACGTGTCGAGCTATTTTGTGACAACCATAGCGCACTAAAACTAGCGAAAAATCCCGTATTTCATAATCGAACAAAACATATTGATGTAAAACATCATTTTGTGCGAGATATCTTAAAGAACGAGGATCATTTCAAGATGAATTATATTTCGACCAGTGATATGGCAGCTGATGTTTTGACAAAGGGATTGTCAGGACCAAAACACCATAAATGTCTCGGGTTACTCGGTATTCAAGAGGTCGATAAGTAAACTTTCTCATCGTTAACTTTTCGAGGGGAAGTGTTGAAACGAGATGCTCATCTTTATAACATGCGCGGACAAGCGCTTTGCGAGCGGCCAACGTTACTCATGCCAACGTTATTCATATATTGAAAATAACAGTTGTCACTTCATCTGGATCATTGATTTAATAAAGACGTGCCGATTTATATCAAATCTCCTTTTGGTCTAATCTTTGATATCTTTTCTAATACTGCGTTAATATCCCATACTTGGGAAATTTTTTCTTTACTAGGAAAATAATTTTTCCCATACTCGAAAATATTTTTCCTATTATTTTCAATTTCCCAAGTATGGGAATAAATTTTTTCCAGCATATGGCTAGGAAAAACTATGCTACGAGTTGAATAGATCGTTTCAAAAAATTATTCGGGGACGATTTACAAATTTGGAGTAAAAAATTAATATAATTTTTCTATGCTAGGGAAATTTTCCCATACTAGATGAAAAAATTTTTCCATACTTGAAAATGGTATCCATTATTTCCAATTTCCCAAATATGGGAAAAATATTTTCAAGCATCTGGCTACCAAAAAGTTAGCTACGAGTTAATAAGGTCATTTTAAAAAATTATTCGGGGACGATTTCAAATTTGGAGTAGAATATAATTTTCTCATACCTGGGTAATTTTTCCCATGCTACGGAATTTTTTCTCATATCTGAGAAAACTTTCCCAAGTACGAAAAAAATATTTTGAATCATCAGGCTAGCAAAGAGTATGCTACGAGTTGAAAAAGTCGTTTCAAAAAAATGATTCAGGGACGATTTCCAAATTTGGAGTAAAGTGCAATTTTTCCATACGTGGGAAATTTTTCTATACGAGGGAAGTTTTTCCCATACATGGAAAACAAAAGTGTGGGAAATGTTTCCCAAGTATGGGAAAAAAAGTTCCAAGCATCTGGCTAGCATAAAGTATGTTACCAGTTGAACAGGTTTTGAAACGACCTTTCCAACTCGTAGCATACTCTTTGCTAGCCAGATACTTGAAATTATTTTTCCCATACTTGGGAAATATTTCCCACACTTTTTTTGCCCATATGGGTAATTCTTTTACAAACCGAACACCATTATGACTGACACATTTTTTATTTGGCTGAAACTTTTTATACGGGTTCTATGTCGAAAAAAAAAGATACGTGTTCGAGGAATTTTTTTTTTTTTTAATAGAGGGGTTGAAAGTTTGAGATTTTCGTGATTTTTGCCCTGAGACTCATTTTCATAAATTCATAATCCCGGTTATTTTTAAGGTAGAGAAATTTTTTTTTCATTTTGAAGATAATAGAGTGAATTTTAAGAAAAAAATATTTTCGAAAAAATTTATAAAAAATTTCATATTGTTATAAACAATTGAAATGTTTAAATCAAGTTTCAACCATGGCGCCCAAATTTTAACGATTTATTAATACATCCATCGTATTCTACGTCAAATTGTCTATAAAAAACGTATTCTTTATTCATGGGGAAATTATGTTCACTGGTAGAGATAAATTAATTTATCTAGCGCGGCACGTCGTATCGGCTCGCGGGGACCTCTGCACGCACGTTTTTCTAACCCCACATCGCTTTTCTCGATAACATTAATGATTATTCAACTATTAGTCTATTTTGTCAATCGAGTACAAATTATTATTAGCAAACAGGACTTAATTATTAATTGAACAAAATAATAACATATTAGCAAATGAGAAACAATTAATTACGATTTTAATAAAAAAAAATTTTAAAACGTTATTTATCAGTAGTCAATAGTAGTAGAATGTTTATTCCCTTGCGGGGTACATTGCGGACTCCCGCTCCGCTCACACGTTTTCCTTAACCTACACTTAACTTATCTTAGCCTATCCTATATTTTGAGAGAGAGAGATCCAAGCCTTTTCATTCCTTAATTCTTTACATTTCCTTATTTATTCCTTCATTCCTTCCTCCCTCCTTACTTCCCTCCTCATTCATTCACCTCATTCATTCCGCGACTTCCGTTTCCGCTGCACCACTCTACTCCCCCCCCCCATTTCCTCCCCACCCCCTCTACTCTCCCGCCCCCCTGCTCTATCCCCTTGCGCGCCCCTCCATCTTTCTATTTTCTCTATCCATTCCTCCCCCTCTCCCTCGTCTCCCAGTACCTCTCCCCTTACCTCGCTCCACCCTCTCTCACTCACCCAGTCCGTACATATCTCCCATACATGTTCCCACGTCAATAATCTCTTACTTAATTGTGTATATACATTTTGAAGATAAACGAGTGAATTTTGAGAAAAAAAATTTTTCAAAAAAACGTATAAAATTTCATATTGTTATAAGCAATGAAAATGTTTAAATCAATTTTTAGCCATGGCCCCTAAATTTCAACGATTCCTTACTACAACCATCGTATTCTACGTCAAATTTTCTATAAGAAACGTATTTTTTATTAATGGAGAAATTATGTTTACTGGTAGAGATGAATTAATTTATCTAGCTCGGCACGTCGTATCGGCGCGCGGGAAAATTTTTATTTAAATCGTAATTGTTTTTTCATGTGCTAACATGTTATTATTTTGTTGTTGTATATTGCATATATATAATTAAGTAGGAGATTGTTAACTACTGATAAATAACGTTTTTAAGAAAATTTTTATTAAAATCTTCATTAATTGTTTTTTCATTTGCTAACATGTTATTATTTTGTTCAGTTAATCATAAAGTCCTGTTTTCTAATAATAATTTGTACTCGATTGACAAAATAGACGAATAGTTCAATAATCATTAATTTTATTGAGAAAAACGATGTGGGGTGCGAAAAACAGGTGTGCAGAGGTAGTACCCGCGCGCCGATGCGACGTACCGCGCTAGATAAATTAATTTATCTCTACCAGTAAACATAATTTCTCCATTAATAAAAAATACATTTTTTATAGAAAATTTGACGTAGAATACGATGGTTGTATCATGGAATCGTTAAAATTTGGAGGCCATGGTTAAAAATTGGTTTAAACATTTTAATTGTTTATAACAATATGAAATTTTTTATAAATTTTTTTGAAAATGTTTTTTTCTGAATATTCACGTTTTTATCTTAAAAATAGAAGGAAAAGTTTTTTTTTAGCTTCATAATAACCGGAGTTATGAATTTTTGAAAATGAGTCTCCAAGGCAAAAATCACGAAAATCTCAAACTTTCAACCCCCTCTAATTAAAAAAAAAAAAAAAAAAAAAATTCCTCTAACACGTATCTTTTTTTTTCGACATAGAACACGTAAAAAAAGTTTCAGCCAAATAAAAAATGTGTCGGTCGGATTTTGCCTCAATCTGTCTAGTTTGTAAAAGAATTACCCATGTATGGAAAAAATTTCCCAACTATGAGAACATTATATTTTACTGAAAATTTGGAAGTTACCCCCGAATCATTTTTTGAAATGACCTTTTCAAGTCGTAGCATAATTTTTGCTAGCAAGATGCTTGAATATATTTTTCCATTATTGGGAAACTTTTTCCACACTTTTTTCTCCATGTAAGGGAAAAATTTCCCAAGTATGAGAAAATGATATTTTACTCCAAATTTTGAAATCGTTTCCGAATCATTTTTTGAATAGACCTTTTCAACTCGAAGCATACTTTTCGCTAGCCAGATGCTTGAAAATATTTTTCCCATACATGGTAAATTTTTCCCAGATATGGGAAAAATTTCCGTAGTATGGGAAAAATTTCTCAAGCATGGGAAAATCATATTTTACTATAACGGCCCCATCCTATAGCCTAAAAAACTCTTTTCCTTTCCCACGCCAGCTCATCAACTTCACTCTCGCTACTAGTCCACTCGCACGCTTAAACCTTACATATCAGCTAAACCTAATACTCCTTTCCGGTCAATCTCACAACCGTCAGCACCTTAGCTCCAGTTTGCCCTTGGTCCAACGGGCCTTGTTCCTCTGTCTTGACGACATCCCCTCCACTCTCATTAAGTCCTCTCCTTCCTTCACCTCATTAGCACTGCAGTTCATCATGAACCTTCAATCAGTTCGGACGTGCACTCCCAAATATACCAACTTACCAATAAATCATCAAGCTAAAATATCTCGAGTTTAACTTCATTTCTATTTCACTGCTTTAAAATATTTTTCCCATACTTTGGAGATTTTTCTGGCATTTTTTTCCCCATATATCGGACAAATTTCCCAAGGATGGCAAAAATTTTTCCCATGATGGGAAAAATTTTCCTAGTATGGGAAAAATTTCTCACGTATGGGAATATCATATTATACTCCACATTTGAAAACCGTACCCGAATCATTTTTTGTAACGACCTATTCAACTCGGAGCATACTTTTTGCCAGCCAGATGCTTGAAAATATTTTTCATATACTTGGGAAATTAGAAATAATGGAAAAAATTATTTTCTTTGTATGGGGAAATTATATTTTACTCCAAATTTGGAAATCATCCCAGAATGATTTTTTCAACTACTTTTTCCACTCGCAACTTACTTTCTGCTAGCCAGATGCTTCAAAATATTTTTCCCATACTTGGTGAACTTTTCCCACACTTTTTTTCTCCCACGTATGAGAAAAATTTCCGTAGTATGGGAAAAATTTTCCATGTATGGGAAAATTATATTTTACTCCAAATTTGGTAATCGTCCCGAAATCATTTTTTAAAACGACCTTTTCAACTCGTAGCATACTCTTTGATAGCCAGATGCTTGAAAATATTTTTCCCATACTTGGAAAAATTTTCTCACATTATTTTCCCTATATATCGGAATAATTTCCCAAGTACGGCAAAATTTTTTTCCGAGTATGGGAAAAATTTTTCAAGTATGGGAAAATCATATTAAACTCCACATTTGGAAATCGTCACCAAATCATTTTTTTGTTACGACCTATTCAACTTGTAGCATACTTTTTCTAGCCAGATGCTTGAAAATTTTTTTGCTATGCGTGGGAAATTGGAAATAATGAAAACAATTATTTTCCTTGTATGGGATACATTTCCCAAATATGGGAAAATTATATCTCACTCCAAATTCGGAAATCGTCTCCGAATGATTTTTTCAAACTACTTTTTCCACTCGCAGCCTACTTTATTCTAGCCAGATGCTTGAAAATATTTTTCCCATACTTGGGAAACTTTTTCCACACTTTTTTTTTCCCACATATGCGAAAAATTTCCGTAGTGTGGGAAAAATTTTCCAAGTATGTGAAAATTATATTTTACTCCAAATTTGGTAGTTGTCCCCGAATCATTCTTTAAAATGACCTTTCCAACTCGTTGCTTACTTTTTGCTAGCCAGATGCTTGAAAATATTTTTCTAACACTTGGGAAATCGGAAATAATGGGAAGAATATTTTCAAGTATCGGCAAAATTATCTTCCTGGTATGGGAAAAATATCCCAAGTATGGGAAAATTATATTTTACTTCAAATTTGGAAATCGTCTCTGAATCATTTTCTGAAACTTTCATATTAATATATTAATAATGAATCTTCTACGAAGAGGAATAACGTTTTCCACGAAGATGATTTCTGGTTTTTTTTCGACAATGCTTATGCATCGGACATGACTCTCAAGTTTGAAACGAAAATTGTCGGAAATTTTCATCAACGGATTTTTTCCAAATTTTTTCAGTCAACATATTAAGTACAATTTATTAAATAAATTTTTCATTCCTGATAAAGCTCCTCTTTGATATTAACTGAATATTTTTGAACCATATATAAATTTTTTCAACAATGTTTCTTTTTATTATTTCATCAAAATTTAACGACTTATTTATATTTATCAATTCTTTAAATTAAAGGAAATATATTTCTATGTTTTTCAACGTTTTAATTTCGTAATTCCACATGCGTAGTTCAAATATTATCGATTACGCATATATATATCAGCTGTCACATATTTGCTTCTGCCAAATAGACGCAGCGTGAAACCTCAAAATTAAACTCGATCACGATCTCTCATTTGAATGTATCAATTGAATGTGTCGTCTTTACGAGATCTGCTCTGACGATCGTCACTTGGCCAGGGCCGTAAACAAAGAGGCCAAGCCCTCTCAAAATTGTAGGTCCTGGCATTTACAGCCGGCAGTATACATTTACGTCGTACAACGTTTCGATGCCTTTTATTTTACTTTGGTTGTATTTTCTTTTGTTCGGCGGTTAGACGCGTACAAAATTGTTCCATTCGCTTCATAATAAAGCGTTGAATAATTTGAAATATAATGTCATGAGTGTGATCATTACATGGAAATGACAGATGATTGTAATTGTAAACGTCCTTGAGGACGCTCTCGAAAACATACGAAGACTAGCAATGCGCTTGAAAACTTTTTTCCAAAAAAAGCACCAAGCGATACAATTGTGCGTTGGGATGAATTAAACCACCTTGTTGCTGCCAATTGCTCAAAATAGCTTCCGGGAGAACAATGCCATTTGCATCCGATCTTATCAAACCGTCTTTGCATCGTAAGCATTTGACCGTATTGCAGATTTGTTTAATCAAATCTGCAGTTAAACAATAAATAACACAATCCACGCCTGCAGGCATGCCATAATCGTGCTCGTTTATGTGGGTACTGTTTTAAAAATCCCAATCTTCATGCTGAATAATTTTTCACAACTTTTCTTTAACCGCATTCGAGAGATCGATAGGAGTATCGAGATTAGCATAAATCATTTTCAGATCAGCAAGCGTCACTAAAGGCTCGCTAGGTTTCTCGGTAGTGATTGAACAATTACCCGTCTTCGGACGTTTCAAAACGCTGAAGGTTGATAGGATTTTATATATATATTTAAACACGTCGCCGCAGAGGGATGGACGTCTCAATCACCCGCTTGTCGCACGACACCATAAAACTTCTGCGGGGACAAACAAATCCGAAAAGCAAATACATGCGTGAAATCATATGAAAAAAAAACAAAAACCAAAATTCAGGCATTAGTAATAAAATGTGCACATTGCTATCGAGCCATCCAATAATCACTCTAGGTTTGTAAAATAAAGGAATTCATTATAGGAAGCTTCGCAATCGTAGACCTTCGCAAACAAACTTCCAATGGATCCTGGTTAACTCGACCCGTCAACACATACGGAAAACCGCAGTGTTGTGTGAGATACTCGACGAGATCCAATGTTGATTTTAATGTGACCGTAGACCCTCCGCTGGCTGTTTTGTCAGAAAAAGATCTGCACATAATTTTCTCTTTTCGACGCGTTCCTCCCAAGAATCCAAATTTTGCAGCGCCTCTTGAATTATCTGTATGTGTAATGTATTTGATTATAGCAGTTATGATTAATATTTAGTATCTGATTATTTGTTGATTCTTTTAGTTTAATTGTTTGTTGATACATATGTTTATTTATTACTATTATTATTGTTCATTCTTTGTATATTACTATTTAAATATTGGTTCAATTATCTTGAAATCGACATTGCCTGGTTGAACTCCGTCGATAAGATTCTTCCGATTGAGAGCATCGAACGTTCCTTTTATCCATTCGCAAAACGATGCCGTGGCTTCGCAACCTTGCAATTCGGGTACATATTTCTCGAAAAATCATAGGCTGGCCGAAACTGAATTGCTGAAGATCTGTTTAGTTCATGGTTTTTAAATTATTAATTGTGTTTCATCATCGAAGAAACTACGCCATTAAAACCATCGAATTTGAAAATGAAACGACTCACTTGAACCGCTAACTGCACGCGAATCTTAAGGGAATTGTTAAAAAAGACGTGGTTCGCTGTTAACCTTGGACAGATCAAAGTTTGTCCGCGCCCCGCATATTCTCGGTCCTTTTCGTATAGAAGTTTTATGAACCATCATTTAATTTCTTGCTCAAAAGGATCCATCTGCAAAATATCGTCTCTGAAGATAACCAAAATAGCAACAACGATGTCGGCTCCTAACACAATTTTATTTACAAGCCTTTAAAACTCCGTTGTTGTACAGACGATTTCTTACGTTCTTCAGGAGGTGTGGGGTATCAGAAAACGCGTAAATCTTTCGACCTTCCACTAATGGGTGGTCGAAATAATTACGAAGATTGTCTTTTGCTCCACACACACCGAGATCAGACCAAAACTTCCGATTCGTCACCGCTCCGTCACTGACAACTCGGTGTATTTTTGCACCAACTTTTTCCAGTAAAACGATTGCTTTCATTATCAGCTCGGCAAGCACTGCTCCTTTAAAGGGTCCTCTTGATGCAAAAACCGCAATTGGCTGACAATAATTACCCTGCAACGACTGGAACATTAAAACTAATCTATGATTAGCTTTGTCCGTGAAATCGGAGGATGCAGTGCCTTCCTTGCCAAAATCGTCGAGTCCTGTATACGAGAGATTTTTCGTATCAACACAGACACTTTCTCGGGTTGCTATTTCGTCCAGCAATAGCATCCCATGTTTTTCCGATTCGCTCTTTTTGCTCAGTGCTACTTTCAACACTTCGAAGAATTGTGGATCAAAGCCGCAAGAGATTTTTATCTTCGACAAATATCTGAAAATAATGAAGTAACTGTTTATTGTAAATAAAGAATGTGAATAATAAATGTAAATAATAGTTGTAAATCATAATCGCAAATACGAATTACCAATACAGGTAGTGAATTGAATGTATAAATCATAATTGTAAAGAAAAATGAATGAACCGCGTCAGTGAGGGGTTCGAGTTCAATTTGCGTGCACTTGAACATTGCATCGAATGAAATACCGGGGGCTGTGTAGTAATAAAGAGGATCTAAATTGTACGTGTCTTCGAAGAATTCCTCATAATACGCAATTGATAGTCTTTAGAAGTCTTTGGAAGTCTTTGAAAATCTTTGGAAGCTTTTGGAAGTCTTCGGAAGTCTTTGAAAGTCTTTAGAAGTCTTTGGAATTCTTCAGAAGTCTTTGGAAGTCTTTGGGAGGCTCTGGGAGTCTCTGGAAGTCTTTGAATAATTCCTGATAATACGCAATTGTTAGTCTTCAGAAGTCTTTGGAAGTCTTTGAATATCTTCGGAAGTTTTTGGAAGTCTTCGGAAGTCTTTAGAAGTCTGTGGAAGTTTTTGGAATTTTTTGGAAGTGTTTGGAAGTATTTCAAAATCTTTGGAAGCATTTAGAAGTCTTTAGAAGTTTATTTATTTATTTATTTATTTCAATGCAAACGGGGAAGACCCCCAATAACAGGCTGGTGTATGCTCACCAACCACACACTACAGACAGAAAGGACAATCCAATTATGACTGACTCTATGTAGCGACGCCCAGGCAAAACTTAAACGGAGATTCCAGAGAGTTAGCATAAGACTATGATACAAAAGAGTTAACATAAGACTATAGTACAAGAAAGTTGACGAGGACTAAAATTAGAACACGAGCAATTATGCCATATAGGGAGTGAGCAAACAGGAATCACCACACTTATGGGTGAATAAGCGATCAGTCAAACCAATTCGCTAGGAATGCGCGGTTGAGCGATGCCTTAAAACGGGGAAGGGACCCACCGAGGAGTGTCAAGTCCCCTGCGTGCCGGTTCCCCAGCCTCAGGATACGCGGAAGCCAATTGTGGTAAGCATAGTTTGCTCTATAGAAAGGTACCACAAAGCTCTCGGGATTCCTAGTTGCCCCTCCCGTAGGTCGAGGCTGAACCAGTGAGTGTAGACCAGGCACCCTAAGCAGTTTATTGAGAATACAATACAAAAAGACGAGGTCGGCTATATATCTCCTTCTTTCGAGTTAACTAAGGTCCAGAATAATACACACTAATTCCCGTGTAGTCGTGATCATTATGCTCCATGGGGAAACCAAGACGAAACGCGGCGAAATGCATAAATTTATGTTGCACCCTCTCGATGAGTGAGCAATAGACTCGCGCATGAGACGCCCAGATAACCGAGGCATACTCGAGGTGAGGCCGAACAAGAGCTGTATACAGTGTAAGGAGCGCCCTAAGATTATTAATATTCGCGGCAACTCTCCTGACGTAACCCAACATTCTAAGAGACGTTGCAATGACTGATTTAATACGATCGATAAAGCGAAACGAGCTGTCGATGACGACTTCAATATCACGTATTGACGGAACGACACAAAGAGGCGCTCCATTAATATAGTAGACTGTGCGTATAAAAGTGAACTTTCGGGTGAAATGAACGATGTGACACTTTGAGAAGTTTATCAACATCTCGTTATTGGCACACCACTCCGCCACCCTATCTGAGTCCGTCTGTAAGCTTTGCGCATCTATAACGGAGGTAATTGTGCGAAATATTTTCATATCGTCTGCGAAGACAAGTACTTCCGAACATTGAATCGCATTGAGAATATCATTAATATATAGATTAAATAGGAGAGGCCCCAAGTGGGACCCCTGCGGAACACCTGACTGTGCGTGCATGCTTCTAGAAAAAACTGGCTTGATTTTCACGACTTGTGAGCGACTCATCAGGTAACTTCCGAACCACCTGAGGGGCTCGCTCTAAAATCCTAGAGCCTCGAGGTTAGCACATAAAATACGATGGTTAACCTGATCGAAAGCCTTAGAAAAGTCGGTGTACGCAGAATCCACCTGAAGACCCCTACCTAACGCTTCAACAACATAATTCGAGAAAAGCACCAGATTAGTAACAGTGGACCTACCCCGGCAAAACCCGTGCTGCTCAGCAACAATGATCCTCTCAAACTCCAGGGTTAATTTTTTAACGAGAATTGATTCAAACGTCTTTGGTATCGAATTTAAGACGGAGATAGGCCTGTAGTTAGTGACACTGAACCGATCACCAGATTCAAAAATAGGCGTCACCGAACCAACTTTCCAAAAGTCAGGGAAAGAACCCAAGGCAAGCGACCTAGAAAAGATCATGTTGTAATAAATTAGCCTTTTATTTAGGGACAAATAAAAGGAACGAAATGAAATATTCAAAAAGATCCCGTTTCAATTTTATTTCGAGACGCTTCGATGATACTTGCCCTTTATTCGAGGCGATTCACAATGTCCGTTTCTTTTCATGAACAATCTGCTTGAAATTTTTGAGAATACAAAAATAAACGAAAAAAAAAGAAATGATAGATTTACGAGGCTCGACCGACTTCGATGCGCACGAGAGATCTCGGGATCTCGGGCGTCGAGTAAGCGTTGTTCAAGAATCATAAAATATATATGTCGCATTCCACGTCAACTCAGCCACCCCGTTTTTTTTATTGTCTCGAAAAAATTATTCAGTATGGGCATTTCAAAGGACAATATATTTATGACATTTTACCAAAATTTCACCCCCCCACTATTGTTGGTTCTCGAGATAATGATTAATGAAGTCTCAATTTTGTAAAAATCATAACTTCGTAACTACTGATCGGATTTAAACGGTTAAAAAAAGAATCTTTTTTATTTTTTTTGCCCTTTTCGAAAAAAAATATGTCATCATCGGATAAAAGCTCATTAGACAGTTTTCGGGGTAAATTAACAAAAAACAATTTTTTCCTCGTCACTGATGCCTTGTTCCATTTTGAAAAAATTTTGCGGAGTTGTGTATCGCCTCCCTCTATCAGAAAAAAAAATACTGAGTAGAATTCCGATTGGCCCTTTCGTGGAAAAAAAAAAAAATCGAAAAATTTCCCCGAAAACTGTCTAATGAACTTTTCTCTGATGACGGCATATTTTTTTTCAAAAAGGGCAAAAAAAATAAAAAAGATTCGTATTTTAGTCGTTAAAATCCGATCAGCCGTTACGAAGTTATGATTTTCACAAAATTGAGAATTTATTAATCATTATCTCGAGAACCAACAATAGTGGGGGGACGAAATTTTGGTAAAATTTCATGGATATATTGTACTTTGAAATGCCTACACTGAATAATTTTTTCGAGACAAAAAAAAACGGGGTGCCTGATGAGTTAACGTGGAATACGACACGTCAACTCAGCCACGTCAACTCAGCCACCCCGTTTTTTTTTGGTCTCAAAAAAATTCTTCAGTATGGGTATTTCAAAGTACAATATATACATGAAATTTTACCAAAATTTCGTCCCCCCACTATTGTTGGTTCTCGAGATAATGATTAATAAATTCTCAATTTTGTGAAAATCATAACTTCGTTACGGCTGATCGGATTTTAACGACTAAAAAACGAATCTTTTTTATTTTTTTTGCCCTTTTTGAAAAAAAATATGCCGTCATTAGAGAAAAGTTCATTAGACAGTTTTCGGGGAAATTTTTCGATTTTTTTTTTTTTCCACGAAAGGGCCAATCGGAATTCTACTCAGTATTTTTTTTTCTGATAGAGGGAGGCGGTACACAACCCCGCAAAATTTTTTCAAAATGGAACAAGGCATCAGTGACGAGGAAAAAATTGTTTTTTGTTAATTTACCCCGAAAGCTGTCTAATGAGCTTTTATCCGATGATGACATATTTTTTTTCGTAAAAGGCAAAAAAAATAAAAAAGATTCTTTTTTTAATCGTTTAAATCCGATCAGTAGTTACGAAGTTATGATTTTTACAAAATTGAGACTTCATTAATCATTATCTCGAGAACCAACAATAGTGGGGGGATGAAATTTTGGTAAAATGTCATGGATATATTGTCCTTTGAAATGCCCATACTGAAGAATTTTTTCGAGACAATAAAAAAAACGGGGTGGCTGAGTTGACGTGGAATGTCCCATATATATACACTACCGGCGAAAAGTTTCCGGACAAAAATTCGAAACACTTCCGTGACGGTTTTTCGTGCCATTTCGCCGGTATTTGGGCTAGCCCAATTTAACCAACGCCGTTTTGAAGGGAAGGGTTTCACCTTCAATTTTGTTTTTTAAAAATATTTCTCTGATTTTTTTTACAGTCAGCACTGATTTTTGAAAACAACCATTTTTTGTCGTTTTTTTTAACTGTTTTAAGTAGACCCCGTTTCTAGTAAAAATGTTTTTTATGCATTTCTTCGAGAGTAATCATAAAGGGGGAAGTCCAAGCTTCAATTTCATTTTTGAGAAATTTTCCTACGATTTTTTTTTCCAGAGATTTTTCGTTTTTCCCGAAAAAATGGATAATTTGAAAATTGCTCCGAAGTACGAAAACTATGAGGTTTACATTGAAACCTCAAGAGGGTGAAAAGTTGTATTAGGTTCTGCTTAATTGACCAGAATTTTTTCAGACTTTTTTTCCGAAATTTTTTTTCCATTCATTGACGGTCGCAGCTTGATTAGTCTAAACACCAGGTTATGGATTTATCTTTCGCATTTGAAGTAACGTGAGGCCTCCCCGAACGCTTTTTATCTTCGTTTGACTGTGTCTCCTTAAAGCGTTTTATCGCATCTCCGACGGTTATTCTCGCTATTTTCAATCGCTTCGCAATGTAGCGAATTTTTAATCCTTGGTTGCGAAGTGCGAGGATTGACGCACGCTTTTCGATGCTTACATTACGTCGCCGACCCATTTTCTTCTTCAAAAATAGAGTAAAATAAACTCTAATGAACTCAAAAATCACAGTTAATCAACGAATTATGAAATATTCGCTTAACACAACGCGGACGTTTTGTCGATGCTTGCCAAAAAAATACTGATTCGAAATAGCTTTTGAATATTTGTCTGTCGTCGTAAGTAAAGAGTGCGTGAACATTTCTCCCACTTCTTTTTGTTTTCGGAGCAGACTAGTCAAAAAAATAACAAATCGCTCACCTCTACGACAAAGCGAATTTCGCGAAAAAGTAAACGAGGAACAAGGACGCATAGAACTCGCAACGTTGTCGCGAGATTCGCTTTGTCTCGTAGGTGAGCGATATGTGACTATGACAACAAAGTATGAAAACAAGCTTCTATGCTCCGAGAAAAAGAAGAGAACAAAAAAGTGAGACAAATGTTCACGCACTCTTTACTTACAACGACCAAAAAATATTCAAAAATGATTTCTCCAAAGTATTTCGTCGGCAAACATCGAAATAACTTTCGCATTGTGTTTAACAATCATTTCATTAACCGTTGACTAACTGCAATTTTCGACTTCATTAGAACTCATTGTACTTTTTTTTACGAAGAAAATGGGTTGTCGACATAATTCAAGTGTCGAAATGCGTGCATCAATCCTTGCACTACCGTGGGTAGGGCGGTGGCGGGTTTTCGAAGGCTATACGGCCAGCGACCACCAGTACATTGCCTTAGAAGTGGCAGGAAGGACAACGACAGCACGGACGAGGGTCCGACAACCCCCGCGGTGGAACGTAGACAAACTCGACGTACAAAAGTTCTTGATGGAACTGGTGGCAGCACCGGCCCTGATTACAAACGTCCCCCCGGAGCTGACTGGCCGGTGAAGGGCGGAAAAACTGACATAGGAGACGGCCAAACTGACGGCACAGCTGTGCGACAGCACAATGCCGTGACGACAGCAGGGACGTAACAGACGACCACAATACTGGTGGATGCCGAGATAGCTGAGCTGCGTAAGAGTTGCCTGGCGAAACGAAGACGGGTAACGAGGGCTAGTGGCAGACCCGAAAGGGAAACCCTCCAGGCTGAATACAAGACGGAACAAAAACGACTGACGAACGCTATTAGAGACAGCAAAACGCGATTCTGGTAGAGGCTCTGCGAGAAGGTGGACCGGGACCCCTGGGGTACGGGTTACAAGATAGTGACCAGTAAACTAGGGGCCCAGATCCCGCCAGACCCTAAAGACGCTTAAACAGCACGACGGATCGTTGAGTGACTTTTTCCAACCCACCCGACGCGTACGGATGCGACGGATGACGACGAAACAGCGGAGACCCCTGTCTTTACCGCTGGGAAGCTTTCCAGAGCAACCAAGGCGATGAAGGCGGGTAAGGCACCGGGACCAGGCGGGGTGCCGGCAGAGATTCTCCGGCTGATGGCCAGTCTGGGGCCGGAGATACTTCTCAACCTGTACAATACATGCTTAACGACAGGGACCTTCAGTGGCCGGTGGAAGGAGGCGAGGCTGATCCTTATCCCCAAGGGTAGGGGGGACCCCAGCACGCCGTCAGCTTACCGACCGCTGAGCCTACTGGACACTAGACAGGAAAACTATACGAACAGTTACTGCGACCATGACTCATGAACGCAATACAGAACGGAGGGGGGCTCTCGGACCAGCACACAAGTGGGGCCGATTCCCAAAAAGCTGGTCATAAATCGTAAAAGTAGTTTATTCTGTTTAAGACGTAGGTTATAAGGGTTTTTGGGGTCGCTGATTACGAATCTAAAGTCAAAATAGTAAAAAAACAAAATGGCGGACGCAATGCGAAATCAGTTGGACTCACTTGAAACTTGTTATCCAAGGATTTTTGGGGTCGCTGATTACGAATCTGAAGCCAAAATAGTAAAAAAAACAAAATAGCGGACTAAATATGGTGGACGCAGCTGTCAAAATCAGTCAGATTCGCTTGAAACTTGTTATCCAGGGGTTTTTGGGGTCGCTGATTACGAATCTGAAGTCAAAATAGTGAGAGAACAAAATGTCGACCAAATATGGTGGACGCAATTGTCGAAATTTACCGGATTCGCTTGAAACTCGTTACTCAGGGGTTTTTGAGGTCGCTGAATACGAATCCGGTGTGAAAAAGAACAAAATTGAAAATCGCAGACCAAAAATAGCGATTAAGTATATATGGGGCATTCCAGGTCAATTCGACAAGGGTCTGACCCTCACCCTCTACAATCTGAGTCTTAATGACCGGAGGTCGTTCGTTAGCCTAAAATAACATCTCAACATTTTTATTAGATTTTTACCAACCCCCCTGACGCCCCCCCCCCGACCCCTTAAGTGATGATATTTTCGAAAACGGTCAATCGGACATTTTTGAAAATTATGAAAAAAATTACATAAATTCTGTAGTCAAAAAGAAGAATATCCCAACCAAAATCGAAGTGGGCAGGCAAAACGGTAATTTTTTATCAATTTTTTTACCGAATAATTTTTTTTTTCAGTAATTTTGACTTTTTTCGCATTTTTCAGGATTCAATATATTTTCCTAAATGCAACACCATCGGGAGAGTAATGTAAATTTAGGAAAAGATTTAGGAAGGATTTTTACAAATGAATGAATACTATTGCATTTTATGATCTGAGAATTTTATGATTTGAGATACCACGAATTTCAGGTTAGAACTAAGGCGAAACACGCGTTAATAGTACCAATATTGTCCATTAGAGTGCATGTGGCAAGTTCTCGCGCGTGCGCGCTCGCGCAAACGGTGAGAATCCCTTAGAACGCCTTTATCAGCTCACGATCCACAGGATCGTTCTCACTCACCCAATCACAGCGTGCAAGCGTGGCACCACACTCGCTACACCAATGGGCGCTTGCCAACGTGGCCACTGGCGCTCGCAACAGCGACACTAGCGCCTCCCTCATACGCGGAAATATTTAAATAATACTACAGCTCTCAACAGAATGTTAATTACTTTCTAGATGGTTGTTGTATCAGGAATGGTGTATAGAACTCTGAAAATAAAAAAAAATCAAAATAACTGAAAAAAAAGTAAATGGGTTAAAAAATTGATAAAAAATTACCGTTTTGCTTGCCCACTCTGATTTTGGTTGGGATATTTTTCTTTTTGGCTACAGAATTTATGGAATTTTTTTCATAATTTCGAATCCCGGTCGTCTGTATGTCGGTACGTTCCCCGTGTTTGCCACTACGAGTACCAGCC
The DNA here is from genome assembly GCA_963564615.1 of Rhorus exstirpatorius. Taxonomy (NCBI): domain Eukaryota; kingdom Metazoa; phylum Arthropoda; class Insecta; order Hymenoptera; family Ichneumonidae; genus Rhorus; species Rhorus exstirpatorius. Next base: position 1,779,152 of record OY751321.1, on the reverse strand, counting down.
TGGCGGCCATCTCCAGCAGCAGCTGTCCTCGTCTGTTCGTCTCTGTCATTCCCCACTCGACCGCCCTCGCGTTAAAGTCCCCCGCGACCACGAGGTCCCCGGGCAGGTTCTTGTTTCCGTCCTCGAGAAGCGCTACCTTCGCCACGAAATCCGCCGCTGTGCAGTTTGGGGTAAGGTAGACGCTGACGTAAGGGTAGCACGTCTATACATCCCCCGTAAATGTTGACATCAACAATTTCAACATGAAGACTCAACATTAGTGAAATCAACATAACGTAATTTCAACATTTTCAATTTCAACATGAAAACTCAACATTGATGAAATCAACAAAATACATTTTACGATTTTTATTTCAATATAATGTTATAATATAATGTATAATATAATAATGTATAATGTTATAATATAATATATGTATATGTTCATATAATGCTATTCCGATCTGTAGACTCTAATGAAGCTCATTAGGGGCGAAGGTTGTGAGCGATTCCCCGTAAGTATACGAGAATGTCATTTTCAGCATGAAAGGCACTTACAAGTGTTTTTAGCCGGGCATCGTAGTTCTTGTATATTTTACGACGTTTTGGTTGAATATTCCTTCCCGAAAATACGTTGTTCACGTATAGCCTCTGTTACGCTTTGCTCGTGTTTCAAAGCATCAATAAATTTTCCTATGCTTGTATGAGCCGTCTGGATGCGAGTATTGAATGCGTTGTGCCAGCCCTCAACAGAATTGTTTGTTCTTGGATCATCGTTCAGTACGGCGTCGTAGCAATTCTAGAGTTCAATTGGAAACGTCGGGTGATTGGTCCGTTTGCCGTTTTGGGTTCCTACCCAAGTGTGCTCAAAGTACTCTGTTATTGGTTGTAGAGCTTCTTCATTATCTTTGTAATATTGGCAATTCTTTAGTGCTTTATATGCTTTTGCTACGTGTTTGTAGGTGACGAAGGCCAGCGCTATGAGCATGCGGATCTGCAAAGAGAATTCATCATCTGTGCCATAACGGTTCTGTAATCCGTGATGCTGGACGTTGCGATATATGCATTGGCCGAAATGAAATAGGCATCCATGTAAGCTTGTTTTTGGAAAAACGTGATGAGATGCGGAGATGAAAGCCTGCTCGTAATCGCTAATGATTATTTCTGGTTTTAAATCTGCGTTGGCTTCTTTTATTTTGTGTAATATTCGTTTGTACATACTGGTCGATTTATTTGGCGTAAGTACGTAAATGAGTGGGATCACTTTGTTATTCCACAGGCCGTGAATTGTGTACAGTTGATTGAATATCACTGGGACTGGCTTGAACGTTCCGTCACATAGCCATTGTTTACATTGCGCTAGACATTGTGAGTTTTCTTCGGTTGTGAATATTAAATATCGTTTACTGTTGCCTCCGTTATCATAGAATAAGAAGGGCGTACCGTCGTTTGTTTTGGTATAGCGTTCAGGGATTTCAAGCTCTTGCCGTGTGGCCGGTGTAGGTAGTTGCGGATTCGCATGTGTTCGCGTGCGTTGTGTTGTACGCGTTAATAAATCCATAGTGGGGAGTTCTGCTCTTGCTCCACTTGATGCTGTTGTTAATGCCCGTGTTACGATTGTCCTCGTAGTTTCCGTGGAGTGAGTCGCGTCTCGTTTCATTTTTGCCACTTCCTTGCGAGTTGTTACTTTACTGACATCCGGCGCATGAGTATGTTCCTCTTCATTCAAGATTGTTCCTGTAACAATTGAATGTATTGAACTGATAAAACGTGATAAATTGTGATGAATCCATCTAATAATTAATACAATAAAATTGAAAAAAAATTACAATCAAATTTAAATCCAGCTGAATTGAATTGAATATTGAAATTGATATAATAAATCGAACGAATAGAATACTGTTCATGTAATTAATTGACTGCATTGCAATTAATATATTGTAGATTGTTAAAACGTAAAAATTCTGTAATTACCATTATTATTTTGTGACGTTGTTTCTATTTGTGCCTTGCAGTGCTTCGTGGTGTGATATTCAATGCAACGCTACGTCACTTTCGATTTAGAATCTCGCAGTTTTGTGTATATGTAGCCTCCTTTTGTCAATTGTTTTGAACCTCGTTGACTGAGTACGAAACTCAGCGGCATTATTATTTGCTTCGATGTTTACGCTTCGGGAATTCTCTCAAGACTGAACGTTCTTATAATAATTCTTATAATAATAATAATAGTAATCTTATAATACTAATAACTTCTTATAATATTGATCACGAAATAGAATTGTTCTTTTAGCGCTTGTAGGTTTAACGTGTAGCATGTAGTACATAAGTATATATGTACGGTGTGTGCTGAATGTACAGACGTTGAATTGTATTTGTATTTTCGATTTGTACATGAGTGTTTTTGGTGTGTGTTGAATTGAGGGGTGTTAAATTGACGGGTGTTGAATTGACGGGTGTTGAATTGACGTGTTGAATTGACGTTGAGAAGTATAGACGTGTAACCGACGTAAGTGACAGCGCCGACCCTATCCCAGACGTAATCGCCCCCCACGCCGCGAGCGGACACTCGGGTTCGAGCAGCCCCCCTCACCCGGATAGCTGTTGTCTCCGTGTTGTTCGTGATCCAGTCCTGTGTTTGTCGTGCCCTGTACGGCTCGCACAGGATCAGAATGTCGGCGCCGTGTTCGTCTGCTATCTGTGGTAGTAGCATGTCTGCAGTCCTACTTCGGTTCAGGTTTCCCTGGACTATTCTGTCCGTCGTCCAGCCTGTTTCCTCTGCTCCTCCAGCGCAGCCCGGAAAACCGCGCACCTCCCGGAGCCCGAAAGGTGTGCTGCATCGCCGCATCCCGCCTCGGAGCACAGTGGATAGGCTGGTCTATTTTTGCAGTCTGTGGGGTAGTGTCCTGTCTCGCTACATTTCCTGCAGCACTATGTCTGGTCTTTATTCGTGCAGTTTGCCTTCGTGTGTCCGTAGTCCAGGCACCTGTGGCATTTCGTTACTGTTAGTCTCTGTTGAACGCGGCAGTTCACCCTCCAATCCCGATTCGTCCCCGGCCCAGCAGCGCCCTAGTCTCGTGTGACTCGAGGTCGCAGACCGCCATGAACTGCTCGGCCTGGTTCAGACCGAAGATGTGGACGCCAAAGTCAGCGTCTCGTCCCGTCTCGCGTCTCAGTGCTTGCACCACGTCGCACAGTCGGCTGGATTTCGGGAAGGTGGGAAAACATAGGGAAATGCGGGTATGTAAAATGTGGCTGGTGATTCTTTAGTTTTTGAACTCGCTGATTTTAAATCTGAAATGAATATTTCGAAAAAACAAAATGGCGGACCGGAAGTGACTATTTACGCTACTAAATACCATCCGATTTCGGGGAAAATTGCTATATGTATGGTTTTGAGTTCGCTGATTTCAAATCTGTAATAAAAAATTTGAAAAAACGAAATGACGGACCGGAAGTGACTATTTTCGTTACTCAAAAGCATCCGATTTTGGGGAAAATCGCGAAATGTATAGTTTTGAGCTCGCTGATTCCAAATCTGAAATGAAAATTTTGAAAAAAACAAAATGGTGGACCAAAAGTGACTGTTTTCGTCACTAAAAAGCATCCGATTTTGAGAAAAATCGCAAAATGTATGGTTTTGGGCTCGCTCATTTCAAATCTGAAATAAAAATTAAAAAAACAAAATGGCGCACCGGAAGTGACTATTTACGCTACTAGAAACCATCTGATTTCGGGGAAAATCACTAAATGTATGGTTTTAAACTCGCTGATTTCAAATCTGAAATAAAAATTTTGAGAAAACAAAATGGCGGACCTGATGTATTGCTTGACACCACTCACAAACAACTGTTCACTATGTTTTGTTCACTATGAAAGTAATATTTTCTTATTTTGATAGTTCTGTATTATAAATTTTTAATAATAATTTATAAATATAGATATAATTGACCGGCAGGAGGAAGAAATTATTTACAATGCATTCAGAATGATTTTTTTAATTTTTAACTGTGGAAACATTGTTATATGATTGATAAATTTTAAGGACAAAAAAAATATTAATCGTTGTCGTCAGAAGAATTATTGGAAGAACCAGAAGATTCGTCAGTAGAGTATTCAGTCGGATCCTGTAATCCAAATTTATCGCGCGAACTATCAGTACCGAGTAAAAGTTGCAAAGCTTCTGGGACTAAATTTTTCTCTTTCTTTGGATACCTCTTACCGATGCTTGACATGTACGGATCGGAAGTTGAGAGGAGTCGATTAAAATGTCTTCCATGGTCGCTGTTCTCGAGTTTTTTCGGGAATAACTTTCACGATGTTTTTTATATCTTTGTTACGGGCTTCTTGCGCGTCTTCCGACATTTGTCCAATCGGAAGTGGGGACCACTGAATTATCAACGGACCATGAATTAAAACTTTGTGGACTGTAGTTGGCATACTGTACCAATGGTGTAGAGTTACGAACATTTCAGCGGTTTCAATACAATACTCTTGAAACGCAGAGACATTTACGGCATACCCACTTGAAAGAACTTGTAAAATTACGTAGCATCGTTTCATAATCTGCTCGTCTACACCCAAAATGTGTGCTGATAACGTTGTATTTTCGAAGAAACGTCTCGCAGTGTTGCCGTCGTTGCTGCTACCAAATCCTTGTTTCGGTTGATCAACAATTAGATGCAACTCTTTTTTAAATGCGGCTTGAATGTTTCGTTTTCGCTCAGCAATAACGTTCTTTTCATTAGCTTTGCGGGTTTGCCACTTATAAACGCCAATTTTGTAGCCGATGTGCAAGAAGCACTCAAAAAATCGGATCCAGGCATGTAAAGTTGATAATCCAAGGTCGAGTCGAGTTGTGATTAAGGCTGCCGTCTTCATTAGCTCCATGATGTTGAATTTTGATGATGTGTGGCTGCATATGTAGCAACGCATTGATGACTTTGTATCTGTCACAGAGTTGCAAACTTTGCCGTCAATCACAGTAAAGAAAAGCTCATATTTCACGATAATTTTCGTCGCGTCAATAATAGTCGTAAAAGGGACCAGAGACTCGATCTGATTTTATTATAAATTATATATTACAATAGAAGTATCGCAGTGGATTCGGACATTTATTTATGTGTGTACTACATTTGCGTCATTTAAATATTAAGAATTAATAATTACTTGCAACAATTGTCATTTACATTAATTAAGAATACATTTTACTTAATTCCATCTGTATCCATTCTGAACGTTCGTATTTTCACACTTTAACTTTCGTATATACGCTCTGCTCTGAACTCGACGAAGGTTTCCTTACAACTGCACTTTTAATGTAAAAGAATGCAGAATGACGAACTGCAGGCACCAGAGTTGCCATAATTCGGGTGTACAAACGACCTGGCAACCCTGCCCGGGCAGGAACAGAAGAGTCGGGTGCGGCCGGTCGTCCCATTGTAATGCGTATACCTGCTCGACCGGGAAAAACTTCCCGAGCATTACGCACCATCACTATTTTGCTTCTCAATGTAAAACTGCACAAAATTAGCACTTAGAAATTTTACTATTCGAATCTTAATAATATTTCGAAGCCGTTAAAAAAAACCAGCCTGGGCATCCCTGGGCAAAAAAACTTTTCCACTTTTTAGTTACGTTATTTTATTCACAGGCAGGCTTGAAATGCAGATATTCAGCGCCCATTTTAATATGTTATATACAACATTTCCAATAATTTAACCATACGAAAATAATGTGTGAACCTTCAACATTACCGTCGATCAATCCGTTTTCAAATCGGCAGCGTGGGATAGAAAATATTTCACTTCGCGCGAGTCGAGTAATTCGGGCCAAGAAACAGCGCGCTACGCTAGAAAAGGGTCAACTTCTGAATATCGTCACCTGCTGAATTCGGAAGCTGGAGACCTGTTATTTCAGCATCAAGTGTAGAAACATGTTTTCTAACGATTCCAAAAAAAAAAAAAAATGGAAAAAGTCGAAAGTTCATTTTTTGGATTTTGCCTACTTTTTTGAAATCCAGCCCACAGTGCGTCGTCCGCATGTTCCCTTTCAGTCATACATTTTTTTTATGTAATATTTTGGGCTAAAACTCGCTACACGGGGGTTTTTGGGGTCGCTGATTACGAATATGGCATTGGATTAGGCAAATTCCCAGATGGCGACTCAGTACCACGCATGCGCAGTTGTGAAATAGACGCAAACTTGTCAAATTGACCTGAAATTCGTTACCCGGGGGTTATGGGGTCGTTGATCACGAATATGACATTAGATTTTTTAAATTCCAAGATAGCGACACAGTACCACGCATGCGCACACGTCAAATAGATGTTAACTTGTCAAATTTATCCGAAATTCGTTACTCGGGGATCGCTATCTTGTAATTGTACAACTTCAACGCCATAATTACTACATGCAAAGTAGGATTATGTATGAATCACTTGAGGAATTGCTTTGCTGACTATCATAAATAGATAGGATTAGATGAACAAAAAGCAAAAAAAGCACAAAATTAATGAAAAAAAAAACAAAAAATAACAAAAGAAAACAAAAAATATCAAAAAAACAAATAAAAACAAAAAGTAACGAAAAAAAACAAAAAATAACAAAAAATAACAAAAAATAACAAAAATAACAAAAAAACAAAAAAAAGATAAAGAACAAAAGGAACTAGATGCTCTCCACGTCCACGTCGTTAGTTCTGGGTAACGCTAAGAGAGAGGTGTAGTACAAATACTTCAACTGTCAAAGTTGTCCTTCCTAATAGTGAAGCAATTCTTCATAAAATTACCAGAAACTCCCGAAAAATCTCGATTCGTAAAAGTTCGTTGATTCCGTACAATTTTCCATTCGCCAGGTTTGATGCCTCATTGCGGATTAGAAACTTATGAAATTCTCCCAAGTAATAAATTTCAGGTCAATTTGACAAGTTTTCATCTATTTTTTCGTTTTCCACGCTGCGGTCGGTTCCACCACCGCACGCCTCTTTGACCTCGTTGACCTCTATCTCCACCTCCGTTTTTGCCGCCTCGTACTTGCACATGGCGACGTCGGTGGCCTCAATGATGGTCTTAATCTATTTTTTGACCGCCATGTTCATGTTCTTTTGAACTCTGGCGGCCTGGGCCATCTGTGTTGCTGTCGTCTGTATCAACGTCAGTAACTCTGTCAGGTTTTTGCCGTTCAGCCGTTGGGCCGTTATGTTTGTCTTTTCGTTTCCCGTATGTCTCGTTCGTGTCCTTGTGCTTGTGTCGTCGCTGTCCAGTACGGAGGCGAGGCTTCCTGCACTTCCAATGCTGGAGATGCTCGCCGCCCTATTGCGGCCAGGCAGGTTCGAGTTCGTCCCGCCTGGGTGGTCTTTTATTGCGTTTGTCGTCGTCGTCGTTTCCGTCACCTGTCTTTTGCACGCTCTGCGGCCCTCAGAACCTATGCCACTGCCTTGGGCCACCGGGGCTTCCACCCAATCGGAACCCAGGGTAGATTTCCCCTGTACAGGGTCTGCCACCTGGGGTAAAACTTCGTTTTGGTCGTGCATATCATCTTTGTTTGTTCCTGTGTGCTAAGGGTCTCTTTGGGGCGCGACTCCCCGTGCCGTGCCGGAACGTAGCACGGCCCCTGAGGTTGCCTCGGGGGCCATCCATCGGGCTTGTGCCGACTTCAGTCCCCTCCGACTTACTCGGTATCCCCGGGGTCGTTACGTCCCGAGTGGAGAGGGGTTTTACGCCCTTCCTCTCCCTGAGACCACTTTGGGGGCCATCCGTCGGGCATGAGCCGACCTCAGTCCCCCTTAACTTACTCGGTGTACGCGGGATCGTCACATCCCGAGTGAGAGGGGTTTAACCCCCTCCCTCCACCTGCGGTGATTATTATTGTCATCATTATTATTATTTTATTTTATTTTCTTATGTAATTCCGGTAGAGATAGAAACCCTTCTTTAAATGATCACAAATTTAAAGGACATTGGAAAAATAGTCCCAATAACGTATAAAACTTTAGTTCGAACCCTTGTCTATAAGTACGTGCAGCGGTTTTGATATTTTATCATCTTATAATTTTTTCCGAATTATCAAAAATAATTGATGATTCAGGGAGATATGGAATCTTGCGAATGAGATGGAACCTCTCAGTTTTTCAATGGAATGCGAAAAATATGCTTGGAAATTGATCGATAGAAAATAAATAATGCAAATCAGATCGTTTATTTTAATTCAGAACATTTTTATAAACAATAAAAAGAATCTTTAATCAAATTGAGAACAATTGAAAAACTTTTCGAAGAACAATTAGAAAAATTCTGAAAGCGTTAATAACTATCGAGAAATATTTTCAAAAACAGTCAGAAAAATTATTAAAAACACGAAGAACAGTTAAAGAACGTTTTTCTGAATAATCTATTCTCGAAAATTGACGTTTTAAGGTATATACCTCGAGGTAGCTCGTTTTTAACAATTTTTTGAAACTTTTCACACATATTGATTAAGAAGTCATTTGAACATGTGTTAAATTTCAAGGAGACTTGCTGTTTCATATTCAAGATATTTACTTTTGAAATCAGCAATTTTTACATGTATCATCCATGCTGAACGCATGCCAATGCCCTGCTCTGTCTTACGAGTTTTAAACTATATTTAAGATTTTAACGAAACTCTACAAATCAGTAGACAAGCATGACCCACATATTCTAGGACAGTTTCAGAATCATCTACCGTTTAGTTTTTCGGAAATAATTAGTCAAAGTTGCCCGCTATCCACGGGTATAGGGCGTGAATGGTCTGACTCTCTTTTGTTTCATGCGTGCCTCACTCACTGTGCGTCGCCGCACCAACGCTTCCGCTTATTCCGCGCCACGGGTCACGCGACATATACCTTAAAGTAGAATACTGCACCGCTCATCTTATTTTGGAACGGTTTTCAAAGAGTTTTTCCCACAATCAATGCGACTGGCATAGGAAATTGAGCTTTTTTCTCTAATTATCATAAAAACAAACAAATCAAAGTCCAAAATTAGACTGTTATGTAATTAATTTGCAGAACCACGACTATTTCATCTCACCCCGAAAAAATGGTTCCATCTCACCCATTTGTAAGGAAAGGATGAAAAATTGTAGAAAAATCAAAAATTCATTCCCACATAGCCTACAACTTCTACTTACATTTCAAAAGGTACACGGGCATCAATTCAAGCACTCAAGCTGCATCCCACAGCGACGAATTGATGAAAACTAGTCGATGAACTTGGTGCGAGAAAAGTTTTGGCTCTTACAGCGCTTACTCGTACAAGCGATCGCCAAAAGTATTAGTTTTTGAGTTTGCGATTGACACAAGCACGCTTTATATTTCGTCCCTGTATGAATTGGCACTCGCTCACCAAATTTCGTCATAGTTGATGAGCAGCAGTAAGAGATGGTGCGCGGATTCCGTCTCTCCCGGCGTTCCATCTCTCCCAAAATTACCGTATTTTTTTATTCTTTTTTTTTTTTAATCGGGCAACCTGTTTAGGCAGCACGCTGTCTCCTTTGACGCTTGCGTATTCAGCCTCGATATCGCGTTCGTTGCTTTCTGGTCTCTCGAGGTTATTTTAGTTATGGCGGGAATCACGTATATTTTTTCTGCAATTCTGCAAGTCTGGAATATCCTTGTATTGCTCGATTGCAAGGTCGTTGACGTAAATTGTATACACATCGATGGTTAAATTCCATAGGGGCGCATAAGCTATGCTTATACATTGCCGATACGCCTATTTGGCATTAATCCATCGATTTGGTGCTCCTTGTGCTATCAATCTTCGACACGCATAGATGAGTGATACTACTACCAGAAATCCTTGTATCGAAAATACGGCGATAATGAGATGATGTTGCAATTATTTTTCTCTTCAATGTGTTCCTATCTCTTCAATTTTTGTCTTGATCTCGAACAATGATTCTCCTTTTTACTGATCTACCCATAGCTGTTTATTTATGCCGTGGTTTACGGTATGTTGATTATCTAATAATGATAATTAAAGGCTTTGATGATCGTTCAAGATCGGTACTATTATGCTTATATTCAACGAAATGTCTGGAGTATAAAAATATTGTTCTCGACCCTTGTATGTTCTAATTCCGGTGAGTGCAGAGTCACGGGTTCTCCCTACACAATTTTCACTTAAATGAAATACTCCCATGTCGCTTAGTATCATGGTAGTATCACTGAGTCCAGGGCAAAGTACATGGACAGGTTCTGGTATCGCTAGCGAGAATAGCCAGCCTCCCTGTGATGATAAATGTTTCCAGAAGGGTTCATGTCAGGGGCGTACTCGCACATCCCAGCTTCGATATGCCGACGAAGTTGGTCACATAAAAGTTTTTAACTCGCATTTCTCGGAAGTGGAAACTTCGCTTGGCAAGGTTTCGATGGCACATAAATAGGAATTTTTTACATGCTTGCAAGCTTGGATGTAGAGGAAGTTAATATTGCAGGGCCATACTGCCCATTGCGAATGATTGTTATTATTCGTATATACTTTTCGCTGTTTTTCCTGTATTTTTTAATTTTTGGTTCCGCTTGGTATGTGTACCGTATTAGCTCACTATTATATACGACCCTTGCGGTTTTTTTGTCTGAATGTTTTAGTGGACCGTGTAGTTTGTTTGCTCTCATATACAGGTCATCAAGTCGAGCACAATCCTTGACATGATTACCGTGGAGTTTTTGTAATCGTGATGTGGTGATATGCATTTGCTTACCTATCAGCTGAGTGATGTTCGCTTGGTCCGTGACCAGCCGATCTATTTGCTTGTTGATATATTCGGTATCATCCTGGTTCATAGTTCCGAATAGGGATTTGTTTAGAGAGCTAATTATTCTCAGGGGTGCTGATCTTTTATTCAATGATTTTGGTATTTATCTTCCTAGGTGGCCATATAATTTGCTCGTAATGGTGACCTTTTCTAATTCTTGTAGCGTAAGTTTCGCCTTGGCATTTTGGTCGTTGAGATAATCTTGCCGCAATAACTTGCAGCATTTTTCCTTTGAGTTTCTTCTTTTGCACGTGTCTAGTATACTGTATATGTTTCTTTTTATCAGGCGAAACCTGTCAATGAATTTTAGAACCTCTATAAAGATTATGACTTGCCAATCTGCATGCTGTAGTCGTCGAGGTGCCACCTTCTCATAGTAAGGTCCAGGTTTATTTTTGATGGCGACATTTTGGTGGGAATTCTCCATCGTCAGTTCCCCATTTGCATATATAATTGACTGTAAGATAACGAGCATGGGAAATGCTGTCAGAGTATGTTGGCCATGTTGTCAAATGATCTCCATATCCTAAGGTTATGATGTCGATTTCTTCTCGATTTATGGGTGGGTTTGTTGCTGCAGCTCGATCCTGTTCTTCCAAGTGTTCTACAATAATGATCGGTCACGTCACTGGACGTTCCGGAATTATATAGGGGTTTGAGTTTTCCGGTGTTGAAAAATGTGGACTGTATTTTTTGTGAGGATGGCAGAAGTGATGGTGAATAAAATGGCGGACGCAATCGCGTGGTTGTGAAAATAATCGTAATGTTTATTTCTATAAATGTTGGGAGTGCACAATGTTCACATGAATTATGAGTGTCTGTTGTCTGAGTGATCTATCTTGTTGAGTTGCAGAGAGGATGATTAAACCACACAGAAATATTATTGATCGCCGCGCGTTTGAGTGCTGAGTGGCCTGATGGCTGCTACGCCGTTTACACGAGGCCAGCGTACCCCGTGGTGAGAATGTTTTTTATTATGATATACGTTATTTATGCAAATTTCCGTTTCCGTACGGCGATCGCTAATTGAGTTGAGCAATGAGTGAGAGAAATAATGAACACATTAGTTCAACACTGTGCATTACAATGAGTATGTTTACGAGTTAAACAATGAAAGAATGAAAAAATGAGATATTGTGCGTAGCACCACGAATCGAACAATGAGCGTCGCTAGCCGGCCGACAGGAGAGCCTCGTGGTCGATTCTAGATCTTTCCACGAGGCACCACGCTGGTGGCTCACGTGCCCGTAAGGTGCTGCCTCGTGGCAAGGCAAATGAGAAGCTGCTGTTCAGAGAGCAAGACTATTTCGCGAACATTCCTCCCGCCATCAGCACGGGGTTGCTGATGATTGATTGAGCTCCACCTGGATTTGAGTTGGCAGCGGTGCGAGTTTTGTGATCGGTCGAGTGAGTATACAGAACCCCACTCCCCTTGGACGTGACGCTGGAAATATGTTGACGAAAGGTGAGCTTTGAGTCTGTTATGAACAGAGCAAGTGGACGAGAGAAAATCGCGCGTGGCCTCGTGCAAAGGAGGACCACGAAAAAACCGGGGCTTCGCAGCTCCTCGGTGGTTTGGCTTTTATGACTTCGCAGCCACGTGCCGAGTCGAGACTTCGCAATCTCCCGCGTGTTTTATTCGTAGGCGAGGATCTCGATGATAAACCTGTCCTTATTGATAAAGCTGCTCGATGTCGATGGATCGTCGAGGAAGAGTGACGATGAAACCAGAGTCGTATATTTGTTGAATAGAGTCGTATATTTGTGAACCGAGTCGTTTACACATTTGTGAACAGAACGTTTACGTAATGAGTCAATCGTACTTTCCAGCAACGATATTTTCAAACTCTCGAGAAGCGAGAGAGACAAGTTAAGAAATAGAATTCTAGTATGATATGTGGGATGTGAACAGAGTTGTAGTCGATCTGAAAAGATCGGTTTGTTTGAGGGGAAGCTTCCGTACTTGACAGCAACGGGAGCCCGGGAGAATCCATCGAATATGCGTGAATCGCCCTGCCTTATAGACTAGAGCGAACCATGGAGAGAGGCTCGGGATAAAAAATCTACTGGCGCATGAGCCAGAGTCTCATCGGCGCAGCGCGAACGAAACGGCGTCCGGACGGCGCAGCGAGAGCGAGAGAGACAGACTCATCCCAACCGGCGCACCAATCAGACGCCGTCCAACCGGCACACCAATGGGAAGAGCCCTAGTCAGGCGCCTCGCGAGTGACTTATCTTTGTTTTTCGTTAAGCTTATGAGATTGAAATATTAAATATATATATGCGTATAACAAGTCGAGAATAACCCCTAGATTCTTCACAGATGAGACGAACGGAATCACCATCCACTCATCACCCAGCTTTGGAAGATTCTTGACCTCTATTTAATTGATAAGGCATTCACTTCCCATAATTATCACCTTGGTTTTCATAAGATTCAACTGCAGGCAGTTGCGTCACACCCAGCCCTGTATGCTTGCGATATCCTCGTTCAACTTGAATAGAACTGGCCAAATCCTCAGGAGAGCATGATCTATATACTTGCAAGTCGTCAGCATAAAGAAGGCACTTGGCGTAACGAATGTGGGACCCAATATCATTGATGAAAAGTGAAAATAGCAGAGGACCAAGGATCGAGCCCTGGGGAACCCCCGCGGTAGTAGAAATCCTGCCTGAAAAGGACCCATTGTCTCCCCTCACAGCTTGTTGCCACCCACCAAGATAAGATTTCACCCATTCTATCACCTGCAGTAAGAAGCCCATGCGTCTAAGCTTCTGAAGAAGGAGATCATGTGATACTGTGTCGAAGGCCTTAGAAAAATCGAAGAGAACAAGGACCGTGACCTGTCTCCTATCCATGCCACGTCAGACGTCATCCAGTAACTTGAGCAGCGCCGAAGCCGTACTGTACCCCGAGTGAGAGAAAGAGAGAGAGAGAGAGAGAGAGAGAGAGAGAGAGAGAGAGAGAGAGAGAGAGAGAGAGAGAGAGAGAGAGAGAGAGAAAGCGAGAGAGAGAGAGAGAGAGAGATTGATTGATTGATTGACATTTATTTAGCCTCAGGCTACTCATATTGTGACGGGAATCTCGCGATTCGCGTCACCTTCGACCCATCCCACCATCCTCGACGCCGGGAAAGCTGTTGAGCGCCAGGTAATCTTTTTAATTCAACGGCGGGAATTACCAAACCCGCTAGACTTAAGGGGTTACATGGGTTTCGTCGGGTAAAAAAGGCCTATTTTCAATAATTTTTTTCTATATAAAAAATTATTTATTTCATTCAAACTTTTTTCTGTCTTATAGATACACATTCAAAGAAAAATTTCTGAGATTTAAAAAAAAAAAAAAATTAAAACTCTGCCATTGTGACGTCATTTCCGGTGACCCTTCGAAAAAAAGGTGCGTCCGCGTTGTCAGCATAACTCCTGACAGGATCATCTAAAATGAAAAAAAAAATACGTGTTTTAGTTATGACCATAAACGCGTGCTTGAACGATGGAAAGAAAAAAAAAGTAAAAATTGGAATTTTGGCAGACATTTTTCCAACAAATGAAAATTTCGGTTAAATTTGCTTGACATTTTTTTTTTCAAATAGTTGTAATTGAAAAAAAAAAAATCCTTCGTCCAAGCACGAGTAAATTGTATCTCGAATACTTGTGTAAAATTTTATCAAGATCGGTTGAGTAGTTTTCGAGAACTTTTGACAACTGACTTTGAAAACACAGTTCCGAGAAAAACGCGTTTAAAGTTTTGAGTAACAATAAAAGTGATAAAAAAAATGTTTTTTTTTAACTTACAGTGAATCGTCGATTCCTGGGCCATAAAGTAAAGATCCTGCAGCAGTTGCAATGTCCAGGGCATCCTTTTGCTCCTGTCGATGACGGATTCTGGCTTCGCGAGTCTTGCTCGCAGATTTTTTTTCGGCTGCGCACACACGGTTTTCATCCGAAATTCGGGCATATTCGTGGGAGTTTCGGCCTAATTTTAAATCCATACCGTGCATAATCAATAATAAAGCTGATGTTCCTTCATTCAAGATACAAGCAGCGACCAATGCCGCAATATTAACAATCTTTGAACCAGCAGGAAGTATTTTAGGAGTAATTTTCCAGATCAACTGGTTGAAGCTCTCGTTGTTATTTTGTGTGAAACCACCAACACACCGTTCCAGAAGCTCATCCTTACTGAGATCTTCATATATTGGTTTCATAGCAATCAAAACTTCATCTGGTAATGGAGTATACTCATGTTTAAATGACGAAAGAGTATTTATAGCTGATGCTTGTTGCCAAGCGCACCAAGAGTCTGGACCTTTTGGGCAGTTATCGTGCTGAGGTTTTTTATCTGTAGAGCTATAGTGATAATAGGTAGCCCATATAGCGTCTTTCATTTTTTCTACTGATTCACAGTTTCTTCTTATCGCCAAACCATAGTACACAGTTAATTTGTCTATTAGTTTACTTGTCAGTTTACCTTTGCCAGAGAGAGTTTTTTTTTTGTGTTTTTTTACCTTTTACTATTTTTTCCTCAGTTGTTTTCTTTACTAACTCACGCAAACGGGTCCCCATTCTTAGCTGCACGTGTCCAACGCATTCTTTTTTATTGATAACAAAATCGTCACCGTAAGGTTGGGCTTTGAGAAGACCAGAGTAGGTTTTTGAGTCCCCATCTCCTATATAATTTACAAACCTCAGTGCATGTTTGACAATCGAGCGTTTAAACATTTCAATAATCGATGAGACTTCCATGTTTCCTGATTCTTCAGTGTGATTTGCGGTGCATTGATTTGTTTCAATGTGTTCTTCTTTCCATTCTTCATATTCTGCAGTGTCTAATTTTTTTTTCCAGCTTTCACATAACTTACAATAAGAAGATTTCACCAACACATCCAACACTTTTCCCGAATAATATCCGATTAGTGAACTCACACCATATAGTGATGAGAAACCACGTTTCTTCCAGGTACTGTCACCGGAAACAATCACATCTGTCGTATCTTGTAAATCGTTTTCAAGACTTGTTAATTGTTTTTCTTCTTGAGCAGCAGATGAGAATAGAGTTTGAGTAACTGTCTCAATACACTCATGTATTTTATCAATATAAAAATCGTATGTGGACTGGTTTAAAAATGAACTGCTTGTGTCCATCAAGCCGCAGAATTTCTTGCATCCGGCGAGCCCTAAGCCCAATATTCTCATAACAAAAATGAACCGGCGATTTAGTTCATACATTCTTCCGATTTTTTGACAAGATAAAATATATTTCGGATCACATCGTTCACATTCTACTACGATTTTAAATCCCAGACCAAATTTCGAACATTGCTTAAACTGTACGTTACCATTACACAATTGATCTTCATCTTCATTTTTAATAATGTTAGAACACCGCACAAACGATGAGAGAGTTGAGAAAACCAAGGCCAAATCTATAATTGAATATTGGAGCGTGTCCTCTTCTGGCACGTGCTCTTTATCATCACCTTTTAGTTTTTTTGCTGAGGTGCTCGTGAAGGAACTATCATCAGTTTCCGGATCTTTAGGATTGAAGGACTGTCTCCTTTTTCTCGGTCTATCTTTTCTACGAGCTCCAATGGTTAACTGTTTTCTTGAAATTTTATGCATTGTTTATCAACTTCACAACTGACACTAGATAACCACTAATAATACCACGTTTTTAATAAATTTTATGATAGAAACTTGGGATAACCTGAAATGAACCTCATCTTTCGAGGAGTAATCACCAACTAAAATATTTCAAACTAGTTGTCCTTAGGAAGTGAAAGTAATATACAACAATGACAGACAAACAATAGACGAGCAGCTGCTCACTATACTTGAGGCACACTGACCCTTCTATATCTGACTTGGAGCGCAGACCTTCCAAAGGCTGTATCTCCGAAACTATTATTCGGATCGACTTGAAAATTTAGGATAATAATCTTGAGATGTTGTAGAAATTAATAAGCCAAACAAAAAAAATCGATTTTTTGAACCCACGAAACCCATGTAACCCCTTAAACGGAACTTTAGAAAGACGTAAACGAAACACAAAAAAAGGGACGCCGGCGTGTTGGATGGCGAGATCGGTGACGGAATACCCGATTCACTTAGGATGTAGGTTTTTGGAGAGAGGGCGTGGACGGCTGGCCAACTCTCGGGTGCCTTCGTGATCTGGAATAACGGAACTCAACAACAGAAAATTTATGGTGCCTTGGTTCAGGCTAATTTATTGGTTCCTCTCACGATAGCTCATAATTTCGATAGCTGATAGGAAAACGAAGAGAAATCACGGTAACAGAGGCGATAGCGAATAGAAAAATTCGGTAACGTCGGTAACTTTGATACTTAACTACGTTCGATAACGACGATCCATTCGATGCTTAAATAAATTCGATAACGACGATAACCTCGATACTTAAATAAATTCGATAAAGACGGAAATTCGGTAACTTAAAATAAATTCGGTAACGACGATAAATTCGATGTTTAAATAAATTCGATAACAACGATAGCTTCGGAAAAGGGGACGTGAACAGAGAGCTCGAAAGTCAGATAGCGTGACAACAACGAAAAAAATATTTTGGTAACTCGAGAACAGAAATACCTCGCAATCGAGATCACAAAAAAGTAGTTAGAGAGCAGCGGCAGCATAACGGGAACGAAACGAGAGCAAATTCGGTAACAACGAGATCAGAGAAGGCGAGAACGCCAAAAAGATAGCTCGAGAGAAACGATAGCGCAGCGATACGAGAGCAAAAGCGGTAACATGACGGGAGAATCCCGAACAGTGCACCACTCGGGTCAAGAGCAACACCGAAAAAAAACGAATCGAACAGGTAAATTGATCGAGCGGCAACGAGGAGAGAGTGCGCGAATACGCGCACGCGTAACGAGAACTCGCGATCCACTCGTCTCCTGACGTCACAACGACTCAAGCGCCTTATCTCGAAACGTAACTGACCGGCAAATTCAAACGATAACGCTGAACTCAATTGAAATAAATATTCTTTAAACGAATAAAGTAGACACGCCGAGATGTTGCGGCGGGTGGATCCTGTTGCTCGCAATGATCGTCCTTCGCGGGGTCTTCTTCTGGTACGGGAAATCAGAGACCAACTATAACTAATCCTACGATAACGGTGCGATTGGGCAATCCGTGGTGGATGGGGAATCACGGGCCCATACGCCAACGGCCTTCCATACAGGAACGTAACTCAACCCGCCCTTCTTTACCCATAGCTTTCTCGTGAAGCGCCGAGAGTCGCACTCGAACCTCGAGACTCCCACGAATTACTTTCTTCGACACCGAGTATACCGGGTGGCTCATTGTTTCGGCCCCTATCCACGGTAACTCCGTGTCTTATTTCGCAATGATCCGATAAAAATGGGATGAGAGTTTACGATAACGCAAAACCGGAAAAATTGACTTACATACTAGTCTCTAAAATGTCTCTAAATTACTCGAAAATCAACGAAAATCCTGGTCGGGACGACCTGTGGTGCAAAACCAAAAAATTGCGTCACAATATTTATACATTCTTCCCTAATCTAGTCTTAGTTTTAACTTAATTCTAATTCCATACTCCCTTACACCATTACATTATCTTCATTTTTTACGTACTGCTTCAGGATTTCTTCAAATTGTTCTAAATTTTCCACTTCTTTTATTTCGGTTGGCAATTTATTGTACATATCGAACCCAGTGTACGTTATACATTTCTGTGCAGCTGTTGTATGGCATTTTTTCAATTTTATGTTTTCCCTTTGTCTCATATTGTAACTATGCGTTTCTCCCGTTAATCTAATCTCCTCTGTTCAATATTTAGGCGTTAATCCTTTTTTTATTTTGTGTACAAATAAGCATATATTATATTTAATTTTTTGCCGTATTGTCAAGAAATCTAATTCGTCAATCATATCTTGTATTCTTGAAGATCTGTCACACCTTAAGATAGCACGCATTGCTCGATTCTGTATTTTTTGTATCACTTCTATCGATTGTTTACTAAAGCTAATCATTAACGTGTTACAATATTTAAATGTGGCTCTATGATTGTTTTATAAATAGTCACCAGGGTATTACGTGACACAAACTTGTTTATTCCGTACAAAAAAAAAACTTTTGGTGCTGTTTTCTTAACTATATACATTGATTCTTTATAAAAATTAAGGTTATTATCAATAATTATTCCTAGATATTTTATTTCTTTTACTTCATTTATTTTTGTCCCTTCTATTGTAATATCACATGTGTTCATAATATTTCTTTTTCGCATATCATGTATTATCATAAATTTAGTTTTTGTTGTGTTAAATCTCAAAGAGTTATCCATTTAATTAATCTGTTAAGATCGTAATTTAACTTTTTTTCGACTTGCTGTATGCATTTTTCACTTATAAATATAACTGTATCGTCTGCAAACATTTAACAATCACAATATCTTAGCTGCTTCTTAATATCATTAATATATATTATGGATAGTGGGGGACCCAGGACTGACCCTTGTGGGACGCCGTGCTTAGTTGCTATTTTTTCTGACATGTACTCTTCATATTATACTTGTTGTGTACGGTTCAAAAGATACGAATCTATTCATCTATGTACCGTTCCTTTTATTCCATACATTGACAGCTTTTTAAACAATATTTGTCTACTTATGGTTTCAAAGGCTCTTTTGAAGTCTAAAAATACCACTCCAACTACATTTCCTTCATCCATACTTTATTTCAATTTTATCACCGTGTTCTGCAGTGCCATTTCACACGAGTAGCCCCGCCGGAAACCTGACTGTTCATTTATTAAAATATTTTCTTGTTCAATGTATTGCACTAACTGCCTTATACAATCGTTTCTAAAATCTTTTCATAAAGTGGTAACATATTAATTGGCCTATGTTCTTCCGCCTTTATACTACGTGGAATTTTTGGGATCGGTATTATGGTCGATGTTTTCCAATTTTTTGGGAAAACCCCTTCATGTCAGGATTTATTGATTAAGGCTATCATATAATATCCTATCGTCTGCCATGCATTCTGTATAATTCTTGTGCTTATTCCTTCATCAGTTCCTTTCTTATTTTTCATGTTTCTTACAATTTTCTCTACTTCTTCCCTCCCTACCTCTGTAAATTCTATAAATCTAGCATCTATTTGTGATTCTCCACTGATTATATTATTGTTGTTTTCGTGTTTTTCCCCTTGTGTTCCTAATATTTCGTCAATACTCTGTACAAAGTATTCATTAAATTTTTTTGCAATGGTATTTTTGTCTGTAAAATGTTCTCCTATAAAAGTTATTCCTTTGTATTTACTTCTTTCTTTCTACTACCTATTAGCTCTTTTATCGTTCGCCACATTCTTTTCGGGTCCGTTTTTACCGCATCTATGTTTTCCTCGTAGTATTTTCTTTTACTTGCTCTAATTACTTGTACTACTTCATTTCGCATTCTCCCGTATTCATCCCAGTCTTTTCTTATATCAATATTATTCTCTCTTATAGCTTTTTTGTATGCCCCATCTCTTTTTGAGCAGACTTCTCTAACCTCCTCTGAAATCCATGGTTTCTCTTTCCACTTCTCAGGTATTTGTTTCTTTATTAGCGGTGTTATTTTATTTATATTATCTTTTAAATCAATCAATCAAAAATCAATCTCATTAACCTGAGGCATTATTATCAGTTTCGCTCGTGCCCAGTGTCGTTACATCGTTGACACACAGCCTGGTCGAGCAGAGTCCGAAGAGCTCTCTTGGTACTTTTACCGCACACACATTTGTATGTAACGACACTTGAGTGTCCGGCGATGTACGAGCGGTGATCGGGGATTAGGGATTGATTTTTGACTAATTGATTTGAGAGTCTTGATTGATTGATTTAAGACTCTTGATTGATTGATTTAAGAGAGAGAGAGAGAGAGAGAGAGAAATTTATTTAGATAAGCTCTGGGGGTTAGCCGATAAGAGCACAGTGGAGCACAGAGTAATTCAGGTAATATTTAAACCTAGGACTTACATAATATATAGTAATATAATTGAATAATAGTGAAACTAATACTAATAGTTAGAAATAGTACGTAGAGAAGTACCACTAGCACGCGACTTAGTGAGAGCTCTTAGAAGATTGAAAAATTGAGAAAGATGCAATATCAGTGTGCACACGCAAAAGATGTTCATCACAATGATAGATCGAGACGAGAAAAATGCGATTTCATTGAGCACACGCGAGAGAAGTTAGACGATGATTCGGTCCTGTAAATCAGGAAAGTGCACGAGAAGAGATTAATACATTGACCTGTGCAAGGTGCAGTGCATGACATGATGGAGACGCAAATTCATCTGGGGCAGAAAGACGATTCCGGTGATCCTTCTTGCGTCAATTTAGGGTTGGCGGAGGTTGGCCAGGCTTCGATTTTAGCGTCTCGAGGTCAGCCATATCCCGAAGAATTGTGGGCTCAGCACGGCCTAGGATGGAGAGATAAAGCGAGCCATCATGAAGCCGAATAGAGTTGATGTTGGTCTGAGACCTTGCCCATGCTTGAGTCGCCTTTTGCAGAGAGTATAGAGTGCTCGGTAACTTGCGGTGGATGTAGATTCTCGTCCCAGGAAAAGTTCCATTCACGTCGGCCGCTGTGAGCCTCGGATTTCGCCTACGAGCATTTGACAGGAGCTGCTCACAGAGGTGCTCGCTCGCAATATTCACGAGTATCTTCGCCGGCGTGTTGGGGCACGATGCACCAAGCCGGAAAGCATCAAGGATAGCGGCGGGAGGCAACTGAGTCTCTGTCACACTACATACATCGAGAGCGAGCTGACTCACCGATTCGCCGTTGACAAACGGAAGCCCCGCAATCGTGAGTTCGCTAGACAGAGTGCGCGATTCCATACTTGACAGGCGACCCGACATTTCCGTGATTTGCCTCTTCAGAAACATGTTACCCGTTTATCCATGGCAGAGTGCTAGGCCGCAAGATCGGTGACGTCAGCCTGCAGCTCCGATACGTTTTTTTACTACATCAGCGAGTTTACTCTGTATAGCCGTAAGTTGAGAAGCAGTGGAAGCGTGGGAGCTGCGCGATTATGAACTTATTAATTGAAGCTGCTTCATGACATCCACATGGGTAAGCGGAGCAGAGGACGAGTGCATCGGAGGTGGAGACCGGGGAGTGAGGAATGATCGGCTTGTGCAGCAAGCATCGCAGCGGAAACACGCTTTGCCGCCAGAGTCGACCGCAACGCTATCAAGATTATCCTCCGCGCATGTAACGTGAGAACTCACTCCACAAGCCCCCTCACAGACAACACTTTCTTCGCCCTTACCAACAAGACGTTTACAGACGCCGCAACGTGACGACATCACCGAGCAAAGGAAGAGCACGGGAATAGAGAAACTCGAGGCTTATCCTGTGAGTGATCGAGAGATTAATACAGAGGATCGATAAATACCCACGGCAGATACGTCAACACACACACGAGAGAGGACACTACGAGACAGGCGTAACAATAAGGCGAGTATCTCTAATAGCCGGCAGGCTGGAGAGGCAGGAACGGCGAGAGGCAGATAAGACTGGGTCGCCAACGCATGCGCAGGAAAGTAGTAGAGAACGCAACGCAGAGAGCACCACAGGCCAGGCCGAGTGACGAGGAAACGATCAGCACATGCGCCAATAACGTTGGTGGAAAAATGGACCAGCAATGGCAGTTCAGAGGTTAGAAACGGCTTCCACCTTTCATACAGCAATTGCGTCCGTGCACCTTATCAATGATGAAGGACGAAAGGCTGAGATGAAAGGGCGTTTTTTTAGCATGCCAGAGCCTGAAACCAAAGACGCCCGCAGGCAGTGCAAGCAGAGAAGCAGTCCAGATTCAGAGAAAGCCATAGAAAACGTGACAGGTGATACTCACAGATTGATTGATTGATTGGTAGTTTAATATGCCCTGGCAAGCCATTGGCAAGAATGAATACATGAGTAAATAAGTAGTACATAAGATTGAATTACCGGAGTAGGCGTTGAATACACGATGAAATACACGAGTAAACGAGAATGTATGAGTAGTTTAAATCATAATAAATAACAAAAAAAAAATAATAATACAATACAATAGTATTAAAGAGCAACTAAGCTCAGCATATACAATGAAATATAAATAGAATATTAAGAATAATACAATGATATAAGGTAACAAACGCGAAATTGAATCATTCCCACTAACCGTTCACTTGAGTATTTATATCTACATGATTGAATAAGTATGCATGGAGACGGATCTTAAAAACTTCCAAGCTCAGAGCCGAAGTTACATGTAACGTCTCCCAAAAATAGATGCCAGAAAGAGCAAACGACTCACGGTAAGCCGCGGTTCGATGGATAGGTATATTAAAGACTGCTCTAGGCCTCCTTGAGGGACGTTCCGAAGCAATACTCGGGGGTCTAAACTATTCAAGAATATACGTTGGAGACTTATTATTAATTACGTTACGCATAGATATGCCAAGAAAATAGAGACGCCTCGATTTTGCAGTGATCCAGCCCAGTTGCCGCCTATACGGTGTAATATGTTCGTCAAGACGAAGATAAAAAAGAAACCGAATACAATTATTAATAAAACGTTCTAGCTTGGTATTCAGCTCATCAGCCAGGTTATGATAGACAAGACAACAGTAATCCACAATCGGGAAAATTAACGAGGTAATTAAAATTGATCGTAATTCCTGTGAGAGAGCATTACGATGGAATTTCAATCTGTAAATGGAAAAATTAATTTTTTGGGAAATCTGTAGAATCTGAGATTTACATGAAAGATTTTGATGAATAATCACTCCTAGGTTTCTTGCTTCTCTCACAAAAGGGATGTTGGTTCCATTGAGTGAGATGGATGGGAGTGTCGTAAAGTCTAGTTGTCTCGTAAAAAAGTTGCTACCCAAAAGAAGGACTTTAGACTTGGAGATGTTGAGTTTTAATCCATTAGCAGTCGCAAAGCTAGCAATGGCATGAACATCTTCCGATATTAATCTGATCCCGTGATCTAATTGGGATGGAGGGCAACTAAAATAGATCTGAGTGTCATCAGCAAAAATTATATGTCGCGAGTGTCTAAGAACAGATCTGATGTCGTTGATATAGAGTGAAAAGAGAAGAGGACCTAAAACGGAACCCTGGGGGACACCGGATGTCGTGGGTAGCCAAGAGGAGCAATTACCATGGTCATCAATTACTGCTTGAGTTCGCCCAGATAAATAAGAAAAAAACCAATCAAGCACGGTGTCAGCAAATCCAATCCTTTTTAGTTTTAAAATAAGCTGCAATTGAGGGACTGTATCGAATGTTTTAGAAAAATCGAATAAAATGAGGATGGTAACGCATTTTTCATCAATGCCGCGCCTAACATCATCACATATTCGAAGAAGCGCTGATTGAGTGCTATGCCCGCTACGATATCCTGATTGGCGTGGGTCAAATATTTCATTTATTTCAACCCAATTTGAGATTTGCTTGTGCACTAGTCGCTCGAGAACTTTTGACAATTCACTAAGATTAGCTATCGGTCTTGTGTCAGAAGGAGACAAAGGAGTCTTGATTTTGGATAACGGTCTCAGATAAGCTTTTTTCCAGCACTCCGGAAACTTCGCTGACTTAAGAGAGAGTTTAAGGATATTTGTTAGTAGTTGTCAAGAAACCTGAAGTGATTTGTTTACTGCAAAAAGAGAAATACCATCAGGACCAGCTGTGAAGGAATTAGAACTGGAATTAGAATCAATGATCGATCGTACCTCGCAAGATGTAATGTCATTAAAGTTGAATATGAATTGACCAGGCTGGACAGTCGAACACAAAGCACGAAAGTCAAGATAAGAGTAAGGCGGCAGCTGGCTAGATAAATTAGCATAGAAGGCATTCAGTTCGTCTGGTTCAAAAAAACGGAGTGGTGATGAAAACGAGCTTTTAGCTAGACCCAGAGTTGTCAGTGCCTTCCACAACTTATAAGGATCTGTAATAGTGGATAATCTTTGCATATAATGTTGATTTTTCCCTCGTTTAAGAAAATTATTAAGCCTATCACGATGCTCTCTAAAAATCACTAGGTCAAGAACATTTCCTGATCTACGCGCTCGAGTATACAAAGTATTTCGTTCTGATATACGATCCTTGAGGGCTTGCGTAAGCCAAGGCGCCGGCGGTCGGCACACTCGAAATGACTTTAGCGGAGCAAAACAATCTAGAGATTTCAGAAAAATAGTGGAAAATGATTCCACTAACAGATTGATATCACCTGGTGGTGCACCAAATTGTAAGCCGTAGTTGCAAAGTGTAGACGACCGGAAACTGTTTGACAATGAGTTACAGAAGCCTAGCTCATCAAGGTTGCGACAAGCTCGGCGTGTCATAACTCGATCGTTTAAGGGGATCCCCTCAAATTTATAATTGAGTTCAAGAAAATCATGGCCAGCTATGAATGGCGCTTCCGATTTAACGAAAGATTGAATTTTCTCCTCATTGTCTATAATGAACACGTCTAACCATGAGTCAGATGTTGCTGTATGATAAGTAGGTGTTGAATCGACAATGTGCAATGATAGAGAGAAGACAAGCTGACGTAAATAAAATGATTCATAATTCCTGCTAGCCAAGTCGCGATTAAGGTCGCCAGAAATGATGATATTTTTGTAAGCATGAGTAAACCGAGACAGCTCTAAAATAAAATGATGAAACATTAGGCCTTTAGGACGTCTATACATGGATACGAAGAGAAGCTTAGCAGAATTTGAACCAGTAATTTCAAGAATTAAGTATTCAGGAGCATTCGAAAACTGACTCGGTGACGACATTAACACTTTCGCTTTCAGAGAATTATGAATAAAGCAGGCTACACCTCCACCCTCTTTGCCTTCCCTGTCATGGCGTATAAGGAAATAGCCATCTATGCGCAGTAAATCATCGGAGACGAACGAATGAAGCCATGTCTCGCACATTGAGACAATATGAAATTTATGTTCGATGACGGTTGACTCGATGATCTCTAAGTGGCCTCGTACAGAGTTGGCGTTGAACTGAGCAATTTTCAAACAAAGTTACTCAGATTGAGGACGAAGACAGACTTGATTAGCCTCGCCTAGTCAGATTAATTTATCAAAATCCTCGTGTGTGTTGACCTTAACCAGCGGATGACCATCAGTTTTCCGAACAAGTATAGATCCAGAGCGTGCCCAAACATATTTATAACCGCGTTCAGAAGCTCTGATCTTAGCGGCGCGCAAGAGCTTATAAAGCTCTGGGGGAAGAAACTCGTTGACGTATATGACCCCGTGCAGGTTGAGTCCGAAGACGTCCTTGATAGATAGATCCTTCTTCAAGCGTTTTTTATTTATGATAAAGTCTCTGATTTGATGAGACTTAAGGGTGACGATATACGATCTCGACACGCTTTGCTTCGCGGTGGAAGTAGACGAAGTGGAGTTACTCTGACCGCCGGATGGGCGGTTGATTTTTTTATCCAGACTACGGATCTCAAGAACATCACATAGTAGATTCGTAACTCCGAGAGCGCTAAAAACTCTTTCAACAATAGCATGTGGCACATCGTCAACTGATAATGGTACTCTAGTTAAGGGTATATCAGCTGAATGTGACAG
Source organism: Rhorus exstirpatorius (assembly GCA_963564615.1). Classification (NCBI taxonomy): domain Eukaryota; kingdom Metazoa; phylum Arthropoda; class Insecta; order Hymenoptera; family Ichneumonidae; genus Rhorus; species Rhorus exstirpatorius. The sequence continues at coordinate 1,752,769 of OY751321.1, read as the reverse complement.
AGAGTTGGTTCTGTCTGAGGAGAGAGGCTCGTGCGACTGACAGCCCATAGTGGAGACACGTCTGGAGATCTCATCAATTTGAGCTTTCAGTGAGAGGTTTTCCATTCGGATATCCTCAGATACTCGTCGAGCGTTCTCAGAATGAGTTTCGAGAGATACTACGCGATCTGTCAGTGCTTCGTGAGAAATCACCAGCTCAGAAACATCGCTACGGAGGTCAGCAATACTTTTTTCAGAGCAGATGAGTGAGTTCTGGATGCGTTCAAGCTTATCATTCGTCGAGGTGCTAGATAATTGAAGCGGGCGCATCACGTCATCGAGGGTAGTCGCGTGTGATCGTGGTGGCGTACGCTGTAAATTAGTTGACCGATGCATTGAGCAAGTATCACAGCAAAATTCAGAGGCACTGTTCGGGCTGGATAGATCGAATGAAAATTTTCCTGTTGCACACGAAGTATGAAATAGTACTCCACAATCACCCGTGAATCTGACATACTCGCTACCTCGCGCTGTTTTGCTGCATATCCCACAACGAGCTGCCATGGTGTGATTGTAATACGACAGACAGAGACGGGAGAGAAAGACGAAAGATCTTAATAAGTGGGCCACTCGTAGGCACAATTACGTGTACCACTAGAATCCACGAAGCTTATGTAGTCATGTATACCACAGGTATACCATTGCGTATACCACTAAGATTCTCGAAGCTTGCGTAAAATCATGGCATTCAAATGAGCACCGAAGGTAAACAATACCATAATGTACATAGGCTCACACATAGACCTTCAAATCAGTACATAGGCTCTCTCATACACCTTTAAATGGAGTATATGAACTTTCTACTTATATCGGTAGAGGGAAACAGATAGTGGAGCAGAGCACAGTAAATACAGAGACCCGCACATATGTGACACAGAAAAGAGCACACTGTCAAAAGTAAGCTGGTGTCAAACAATCCAGAAGACGCAAGGAATGACTCTAAATATAGCTGCTCACACTACTGAACTTGGTTCACGTAGGAACACATGCACAGATGACACAGTGAACACGCTGATGTGACAGTTTAAAATTCGTTCCTAACAGTCAATAATTCGTTTAACGTTCAATAATGTGGGAAACGGCTCAGAACATGGTCACTCACACAGCCCGGCTTGGTTCAGTAACACACGCACACGCACAGTAGACACAGTAAGCGTTCAACTATGACAGTTAATAATTCATTGGTGAGCCATTTAACACATATTTAGCTCTTGTAAAATATGCGCAAAGAATCAACGCGTCGGACACTTTACAACGAGAGTTCAGAGTAACGCGAAAAGAAAACATTCGAAAAAAAAACGATTATAGATAATTAATAAGGCTTTGATAATCCGTCCACTGGCGCACTGCACACTCGGCTATTTACTGACACGAATCAAAAATTTATTGGAGAGAGAGAGAGAGAGAAAGAAAGAAAGAGAAAGGGAGAAAGACGAGGGTCAGTATTGTAACAGTACGCTTTTGTCCTTATGTCATGTATTCACGCTACGCGTGAATTCGCGCTTCGTTGATATACGGAGCAGGTGAAAAGAAACTCAAATATGTTTTTAATTTCTTGATTTTTCTTTCTTTATTCGTTACAGTCGTTTCTCTCGTATTTCTTATGTTTTATTCATAATATATTTTTTTGTATCGCAACAGCTTATGGTGTCCTTGTTATATTCAAATTTCCCTAATGATAGAAGAGGTAGATTTTTAATTAGGAGTGAAGAGCCCAACGGCGGGAAATCCGAGGTCATCCCAAGGGAATCCGTTGCTGGCACTTGAAATTGGATGAGGAAACTTGGATTCTAATACAAACTCTAAATTCTTTAGGTGATTTTAATTTACTAATGGCGTTCTGTCGTCGGGCAGAGTAACTGTCTCGTCGGGACTTCGAGGGTCATTCCGAGCTAGAGCAGAGTCGGCTGGTTAGATCTCCGTCCTCTTCTCCGGTCTCGGAGCAAAGTGCGAAGTACCTTCCAGTGGCCGAAATCCCTCCTTTTATACCCGTCCTGGGCCGTGTCCCAGAATCCCCTGCGCCTCTCCCCTCTCCGTTGTTAAGCCGGATCCTCATGACGCGTCTGTTCGGTGCTCTCGAATTCATCCCCTCTCCGCCATTAAGCCGGATCCTCACGACGCGTTCATTCGGCGCGCTTGTCCTTGTCGCCGAAGCGTCGTAGACAAAAGGGGGGAGGGGGCTTTGCGATATCGTTACAGTATATAGCCAACAGGCCTCGGGACAATGAGAGAGAGAGAGAGAGAGAGAGAGAGAGAGAGAAAAGGAGGGACGGACGGACGGACGGACGGACGGACAGATGGACGGACAGACAGACGGACAGACGGACAGACAGACAGACAGACAGACAGACAGACAGATAGATAGATAGATAATTTTATTATGCCCTAGTGACCACTTTGGGGCAAATGTATGAAATACAAATGAGCATTGCTCAATACATAACAATAACTTAAATCTGAACGAGATACGAATTTGCATATAAGTTTAGTATTCAAATGAACAGCCTCTTGCAACTACCATAAATATATCAAAATATTCACAAACCAATTTTAAACGGTGATGACAGAGGTTGACCATGGTTACATAAATTCAATTAAAATTAATTCGAGTTCTCAACTTCCAGCCTGACAAGGTAATCGGAAAGAAGAGTTTTGAATGTCGTTGACGTAGGTGCCGAAGACGCAGCTGCAGGGAGTGAGTGCCAAAGGTAGCAGGAAGATATGGAAAATGAATTCCGGTGCGCGGCAGTACGATGTACACGTATTTAAAAGACCTGTACCGGAAGTATAGATGACCTGCGCAACTCTGCATCTACACCTTGGAATAAGTCAAGGATGTAGTCTGGAACATAATCATGGAGAGTCCTGTAAACTAGAATTCCTTGAAAATATAAGCGCCTATTTTTTACGGACAACCTTTTCAATCTGTGCCAATGCGTAGTGATGTGCTCGTTTCTCCGCAAGTTAAAAATGAAGCGAATACAAGAATTGATCAACTTCTGTACCTTCGAATCAAGTTTATCAGTAAGATTATGATAGATCAAGCAGCAATTATCCAGATGGGAGAAAATTAGAGTACGAATGAGCTTTATTCGAAGCTCAACAGATAGTGAATTCAGATGAAATTTAAGCTTATGGAAAGACGAGTGCAGTTTACGTGAGATATCAGCAACATGTCTAGTCCACGACAGATTTGACGAAAGATAGACACCAAGACTACGTGCTTTACTTACGTACGGCAGTGGCGTGCTGTTTATAGAGGCAAGCGGCAGTTCGTTAAGTTTAATATGACGCATACGAGCGTTACTTCCAAGGATCAGAATTTTAGACTTAGCAATGCTCAGCTTGAGTCCGTTTGAAGTAGAGAAATCGAATATAGCATTAACACCGTTACTAATCATCGCTAAGGCCTGGTTTAATTAATAAGGCTCACAGCTCATATAAATTTGCGTGTCATCAGCAAAAATCATGTGGTTAGAGTAGCGCAAACCGGAGGCGATATCATTAATAAATGAGGAAAATAGAATTGGACCTAGCACATATTGTACTGTATTTGGATATATCGGGAGTAATAATCTCTCAAGACGTTCGGAAGCCAACTGCTGGCCAAGATAGAGTGAACTCGGTGTGTCGTGTGTAGGTGTAGGAGGGGGTAGTTCCCCACCTCTTATGCCTGTCTAACGCACACCGTAACGTACACCACACTCCTTCCTCCTTAGACTAAAGGAATCTGTATGATATATATATACTAGGGGTGCTTAGGGCGCCCACTTAGGTTGGGTTGGGTTTGGGTTTAGGTTTGGGTTTAGGTTTGGGTTGGTCATTCTTTTTAAATTGGACACCCGGTATAAGCTCCATTCCTGAAACAGCGGTGGTGGCGGCGGCGGCGGAGGCAGCGGCGATATATCTTTATATTTATATATTTTTTTTTTGTTTTCCCGCTCGCCCAGTCTTGGCCGTTTCTTTATTTCTAACATACAATATACTTTTTTTTTAATTTTTTTTATTTTTCCGGATATTCTTAACCTAATTCTAGTAACTCTTAATTTTTTTTTTTTCTTAAACCTAATAAATCGCTTAGAGCGTGTATGTGTGTGTTTTTTTTTTTTTCATTCGCCTTTTCTTTCTCTAATATGACTCGAGCGTCTTAGTGTATCGCCTTTTGCTTCTACGCTTTCCTCCTTCTTGTTCTTTTTGAGCTCTTTATCCTTCAAATTTGAACACTTGGTCCAAGTGTCTTTTATGCACTCCATTCGCTGTGCGTACCGTAAAAATTACCGGTGACAGTTTTTCTACGATCGCCCCTCGTTCCCAGCTTTCTTTATTACCCCTACACTGCTTCATAATTACCCTATCGTTTACCTCCAAGTTAGTACTTCGTGAGCCCTTCCAGCGTTCGCACAATTTTCGATTTTTATCCTCACTGCGCTCGCTTATGTCTGGCCTCACTAAATCTATACGCGAACGTATCTCGTGCTTAAACATTAAGTACGCTGGTGTCACTCCCGTAACCGTATGCGGAGATCTTCGATAATTGAAAAGAAACGCTTGCACTGCCCGTGTCGAATTCATACCGCTTTCAATATTTCTTGTGACGCCGCGCTTGAAGGTTTTAACAATATTTTCTGCGGCTCCGTTACTAGCCGGATGATACGGCGGCAATAGGGTGTGCTGGATGCCTCTCAACTTTAAAAACAACGTAAATTCTTTGCTCGTAAGTTGCGGGCCGTTATCTGTGTGTAAGGCTTTCGGAAAACCGAATCGTGTAAACAATTCAATGAATTTATCGATCGTGTGCTTGGCTTTTGTATGTTCCATCTCAAATGCTCCTACCCACTTGCTGTATGCGTCTATTATTATCAAGTAATTTTTACCGGCCGGAGGACCCAAAAAATTCGCGTGGAGCCGTTCCCACGGGCCGTTTGGTCTCGGCCACAAACAAAGTGGTGATTTTCGTGGATTGTCTTATTTCTGCACAAAGCAAACATTTGTTCGCTAATTTTTCAATATCGTTGTCGAGCCCAGGCCACCAAACATACCCTCTCGCCAAACTTTTCATACGTACAATGCCCATATGGCTGTCGTGTAATTCGTCGAGTATTCGTGCGTTCGTGCTCTTAGACTACTTGGAATTACCACTCAGTATCCCCATAGCAGACACCCTTCGATTACGTGTAGTTCGCTCAGTTTTCGATGGTATATCACTTCGTCATCGGTTATTTCCGTTCCGTTATCTGGCCACTGATTCATAGGATACCATATTATTTTCCTTATAACCTGATCTTTTTTTTTATTCTTTTTGTATTATTTTCCAGTCGATGGGAATATCGGACCCTTGCGCGTAGTTACAATACGTTATAATCTCTGACTCGCCTTCAGGCTCGCTTGCCGATATCATCGGTAATATTGACAACATTGGTAATATTGCATCTGCGTTTCCATTGTCCGCTGATTTAACATACTGAATTTTATATTCAAATGCCAAGAAGAAAAATGACCAACGCTGCAAACGTGATGCTGCCATTACTGGTATGCCTTTATTTGGACCAAAAATGGATATCAGCAGTTGATGGTCTGTTTTCAGCATAAATTCACGTCCATATAAATACATGTGAAATTTTTTAACGCCGAAGATAATCACACCTGCTTCCCTGTCGATTGTAGCCCAAGCCCTTTCGTTTTTTGCAAGTGTTCTTGACTTAAAAGCAATCGGTTTTTTAATGTCCCGCTCTATAATATGCGATAGCACTGCAGCCATTCCTACTGCTGATGCGTCACAAGCCAATATGAGCGGTAACGATGGATCGTACTGCACTAATATGGGTGCTGACGCGATCTCGTTTTTTATCTTTTCAAAAGCTTGTGTACACTGAAGGGCATTAATGCCTGGACCTACAATTTTCACGGGGCTTGGCCCCTTTTTCTACGCCCCTAGAAAAGTGACGATCGTCAGAGCGGTGGTCGCGATCTCGGAAACACGTTCAAGTAATAGATTCAGATGACAGATCGAGAGTAATTTTGATTTTGAGGTTTCGCAATGCGGTTATTTGTCAGAAGCGTATATATACGTGACAGCTGAGATGTATGCGTAATCCATAATATTTGACAGATCGTGATCGAGTTTAATTGTGAGGTTTCGCGATGCGTTTGTTCAGCAGAAGTGAATATAATATGTGACATCTGAGATATATGCGTAATCCGTAATATTTGAATTACAAATGTCATTAAAATGTTGTCAGAAATATATCTTTCGATTATTTTTTTTATTTTTTTATTTTTTGATTGAATAGTAAACAGAAATAATTATTAAAAATAATTATTGTTACGTCCTGGGTGAGAACGATAGGGTATATATATATATATAAGGGTGCCTCTTGTTGGGACCGGAATGCGCCGGTCGGGGATAGAGGCAAGAGTGCGGTGATCGTGTGACGCTACTTACGTGAAACGTAGATTTTTCTTGCTTCCTTTGGTAAAACGTGGTGTTTTACCATGGTTTTTGTTAGGTGATTTTTGTTTGGGCGTAGCGGGTGTTTAGTTGATGAAGACGACGTTGTCGGTTGAGGTGTCGCTCGAATTGTTGTTGCTGTGCTCGTACATTAAACAATTCTTCCCTGGAGCGAGTCGTTATTATTTTCGTATTTACCGCTTCGGCGTTTGCTCGTAAAAGTCTGAATGAAAAAGTTATCCTTCGAGTGTGTCCTATTTTCGGGTGGGACTCCCACACGATAGGGTTGAAACCTCCACCACAGTGCGTACGTCTAGCGCACGGAGTTGTGGTTGGCTGGTTAGAGTACAGAGCGTGCGTCTGGCGCACAGGGCTGTACCCGGAGAGAGGAATAAGTAACTACGTGAGCATGTGCATCTAGCGCACTATGCTGTAGTTAGAGAGAGTGAGAAAAGTAACTACTCAGGCACGTGCATCTAGCGCACAGTGCTGTAGTTAGAGAGAGAGTTAGAAAAGTAACTACGTGAGCATGTGCATCTAGCGCACTATGCTGTAGTTAGAGAGAGTTAGAAAAGTAACTACGTGAGCATGTGCATCTAGCGCACTATGCTGTAGTCAGAGAGAGAGGTAGAAAAGTAACTACCTGAGCATGTGCATCTAGCGCACTATGCTGTAGTCAGAGAGAGAGAGAGGTAGAAAAGTAACTACGTAAGCGCGTGCATCTAGCGCACAGCACTGTAGTTAAAGAGTATGAGAGGAAACTACTAGAGAACGTGCGTCTGGCGCACAGAACTGTAGTTGGGAAGAGGCGTTGGGAACACGTGAGTTTTGGTGGGTGTCCCAATCGAAACTGAACAGCTTGAAGTATGTTCGTACGTTTTATCAATTACCTTCCCGTATTTACCGGCCGAATCTATCCTCGTTGGATGAGCGGATGTAGGCGTAGCGGGTTATTTAAATGAGCTTGTCGAATCACTTTTTAATTTCAACAAGTAAATTTCGGCGTTTATTAAAATAGTCCTTGACCAACCCCGTTGGGGAAATCGGACAAGAAGTTTTCACAATTTTTACAATTTTTAAGTTTTAAGCTGCTTTACACGCGGTCGGGTCCCCGAGGTAGACCCGCCGGTTTTTCCGATGGTTCTTTGTTAACCTGTTCGACTGACTGAGTACTCTGACTCTTAACTGTTGATTACTCTCTACTCCTCACTGACTGACTTATAGACTGCCTGACGGACTTCTTGCTGGTCATTATATAGGCCCTTATTCTATTGTCGCATAAGGTGGGAGATGTCGGCGCGTGAGGGAAGAGTTTCTCTCACACCTCGACATCCTGCTGACGACAATCGCCAGACGGATTTCCAGTTATTATGGCTGGCGATTTTCATGTCAGCTTCGTGTAATCGACATTGTCCAGACTGATTTCTGACTACTGCCAGTGCAGGGATATCGATACTCACGAAGAAGCTTGTTGTTTATGTTGAGGCTCGTCCCTAGGCGATAAGCGCGGCTATCGTGTGCGAGCCAGCAAGGCGTTGATTTTCACTAACTTCCCGCATCTGCGGGAGCTTGGTGATAACGTGCGACATACGCCGGTTCGTCACTCACGCGCCTTCCCCCGTGACGAGCCTCGTTCGTAAAAGATTAAAGTTTTTGTGCGTTAGGCGGTGAACTCCGGCAATGGGGATCACCTCTGGTCGTTCATGTTTTCTTGCAATTTAAGTATTAAAAGAACGTATATGAAAATTTTCAAATTTAGGTGGGTATTTCGACCCAGGACGTTACACCTCCCCCCTTTAGGATTGAAGCAGTGCTGAGGCTCTGCTGAAATTTAGCCAAAGGCTGAGAACGAGTTCTGGGTCGATCAACTAATTCGTGATCGATTATTCTTTCCTAATTAAAAAGTTGAGCCATGTTTGAAAATGTTGCGCTCCTTTGATTACTTCCTCATGAAAGTTCTGTTTTTGATTTTTTTTTTTTTAATGATTTGTCGGAGTTATTTTAATAGAACATTTTGTTTCTTCGTTTTACTTTTATTTGAAACGAAATCGCATCAACTGGTGAGGTACTTTGTTTCGTTTTGTTCCGTTTTGTCTTTTTGTTTCGAGCTTTCCTCCGTGGGTCCGACTAAGGTGGGCTTTCCGTGGCCTTGAAGGATTTCACAGGTCTATTAATAACACGAAATTTAAAGTGCGTTAATTTACGCGTGCTTATCCGCTCGACGTCGCTAAGATCGTCAAGTCGGAGTAAGTCTTTGTTTGGCTTATCCAATGATTTTACCTTTAAAGTTTTCCTCGTTTGCATGATACGATCTGATTTCATATAAAGTTTACATTTGTTTTCCGTACATTCTTGATGCACTAAAATTTTTACTTTAGATTTAGGTTACCAAGTATTTGCCAGTGCTATTTAGTTTATTTCCGATTATTCGCAAATAATTCTTGTTATTGGTAGACGTTTGTCCTTAACATGCATAATTTCGTCGCTCGGTCGACTTGATAAGTCAAGTAACATCTTTTTAACTCGCGATATAAATTTTAGGTACGCCTCACACTAAGCTGTCCCGAGTCCACAAACTTTACGCATGTACTTACTTTGACGGTTATCCGCCTTTTGTTTATTTTATGGCCGTTTGTTTTCGAGCCTTCGAGTTTACAAAAGGTATCTTGGGGATAGATTTATTTTTTCCCTCGATAATTTTTTTTTAAATTTGTTTGCGAGGTATTTATTTATTTATTCGTGTGCAAACGCTTTTCGTATGCCCTAAGGTTCATACGTTATTGCAATTTTACTTTATTTTTTAATGCGAATTGCTCTCGTGACGTATTACAATTTTTAGTATCGAAGAAAAGAAATTTGCTAATGCAGTTATTTAAATTACAACCAACAGCTGTTAATACGATAACACACAAGTTATCGATCAGTGACGTATTTTTATCCTTTTTGCAAAATGAACCATTATGTCCTCTCTGTTCAATTATTTCCCAATAAACAATGGAGACTGATTTGCGAGTGATTTCTGAATTTATCTTTTAATGAAGTCGCAAAGATCTGATGTCGACACCAAATTTTTTCGCCAGTAGCTGAGTCGTATCCGCCTTTCGTATCATTAGTTTTCAGATTTCCTCCGTTGTTTGTCACGATTGGAAATATTTTAACTTATCGTTTAGATGCTTAGTTTCGGTACAGCTTATGCAATTTTATGCTGTATCGTACGTTACTGTCGGCTTGCGTCGACGAGAAGTGATTGCTCGCGCGCGTGGTGATAAGCGGCATATCGAGTATCGTATTTTGCGATTGCCTTTATTTCACTCTAATTTATCCTTTTTTTTCAATATTATTTGATTTCTTTTATAGTTTGAGTACGGCATTCATACGTTTTTGCGCATCGTCTGAAATTGGTTCTTTTCAATATGTGATTTTATTTTTTTTTTCTAAGGCACTGAATGCAACGATTTCCTCTTATTTCTTTCATAGAAATCTGTTTTTAGAGGTATTCTGAATTGAATTTAAGTGAATTTTCTTAAAAAATATTTTTTTCTTATTTTTGACTGATCTCAGAAAAATTATTGAAGTATGTGGCTCGATAATTTTCCAATTCGTTTTGAAATTTGAATTCAGGTTATTCGCAAATTATGTTTGATTGAACTAGTTACACTACGTTGATCTTATCTGTTTTCGCTCTGCTGTTGACTTGAAGCGCATCGTGGTTCTTTCGGGGTGTTGATTTCCGCATGATGCGTTGTCCCTTCGGTCCACGCACTTCGCTGTTTTGGTGCTGGCCCGCCGGAAGTTGGTGGTTAAAGATGCAGTGTTTGGATTTTTTTTTTGTATTTTTGGGCTGATAGAGTCTCGTTGATCGATTTCTTCTGGCTGCCTACCAGTCTTAATCTGAGACCCGAGCAAAACAGCAACTGTTCTGATGATGCATGTAGATCATGAGTGTGAGAGTCGATCCCTGCGGAGGATTCTGGCTCTGCATCGAAGGGCCGCGTTTTGGGAAAGTTTGTACCTCGAGAGGCTCTTCCGTGAAAAGGAGCCGGATTTTGACGAGATTGGGTGCGTCGATTGGAATCTCCAGCGTTTCAGGCATGGACGGCTTTATATTTTAGTCCCATTTCGTCGTGTTTGTTTAGGTCCTTGTTGTTTCGAACCTTTTGTTAAATATATGCGTCCTCTAGATGGATTTTAATTTGGTGGAATCATCTGTTGTCGTGATTCGGTGTTCTATTGCATTCGTGGAGTCAGAGAACTTGCCAGGAATGTGAAAGAGATCGGCATTTTTGTTGATTAATCTGTTTATGCTCTCTCGCTCTTCATTGTTGAGATGGTTGAGTCGTAGTAGAGTCTGAATTTCGGATGCTGTGCCCTGGTTATTTGGATTTATTCTCTCTGCCGATTGTTGTATGATTTTGTGCGTGAAATTCTGAACCAAGAATTGCCTCCTGGCTGATAGGAAACAAGTTTTCTACTATATGAAATTCGGATTCCGTCCCCGTTATGTTTATGTTTGTTGCACCTAGTGTGTGAACTGGTACGTCTGAAATGCTTTTTAGCTTTATCCGATTATTTTCGTCCATTAGTACCTCCCGTTTGAGGGCTCTAAGCTTGATCAAATTAGGGTCTGCACCGGAATCGACGAGAAATTTGGATTTTGAAGCTAGTTGGGGCGACTCGATTTCTATAGTAGGTGTGAACGTGTGTCGTCTTAGTTCGACGTTTGCTGTTCTAACTTCTGTTTCTCATTTTGTGTCACTATACGTACCGGACGCTCCATGGGTTTGTCTGCCCGGCTGGCGCCCTGGTTTGCTGGACGAAGTTTCTCGTTTCCCGCGATGTTCCGTCGATTACATTTGTTTCGTTTTATTGAATCGGGGGTATGTCAGAGGTACCAGGGACGTGTCCGTCTGTCAAATCAGAGGCTTTAGTGTGCGTGTTCGACAGCGGCTCAGAGGTGTGGTTTGAACTTGCACCTTCGATTTCTTTTGAATTGCCCTGTACCGCACGAGGGTCTGTTTCCTTGGCCGGCGAGCATGCTCGTGCTCTCCCGCGCGATAACCGGCTTGGAGTTTCGCACTCCGTACGTATTTTGCGTTTTCACGTAGCAGTATTTCTGCTTTTATTTTATTTTGTTGTCGAATAGTCGACGATGAAATTTTTTTTTTTTTTATTCACGTAGCAGTATTTCCGTTTTTACTTTATTTTGTTGTCGAATTGTCGACGATGAAAAATTTTTTATTCACGTAGTAGTATTGCTGCTTTTATTTTATTTTGTTGTCGAATGGTCGACGATGAATTTTTTTTTTTTTTTTTTTTTTCACGTAGCAGTGTTGCTGCTTTTATTTTATTTTGTTGTCGAATGGTCGATGATGAATTTTTTTATTCACGCAGCAGTATTGCTGCTTTTATTTTATTTTGTTGTCGAATGGTCGACGATGAATTTTTTTTTTTTTTTTTTTTTTTTTTTTTTTTTTTTTTTTTTTCACGTAGCAGTGTTGCTGCTTTTATTTTATTTTGTTGTCGAATGGTCGATGATGAATTTTTTTATTCACGCAGCAGTATTGCTGCTTTTATTTTATTTTGTTGTCGAATTGTCGACGATGAATTTTTTTCACGTAATACCGATCACCTACTCGAATCCCACCGCTGTCACCAAAAATTATATATACTATCCTGTTACGTCCTGGGTGAGAACGATAGGGTATATATATATATATAAGGGTGCCTCTTGTTGGGACCGGAATGCGCCGGTCGGGGATAGAGGCAAGAGTGCGGTGATCGTGTGACGCTACTTACGTGAAACGTAGATTTTTCTTGCTTCCTTTGGTAAAACGTGGTGTTTTACCATGGTTTTTGTTAGGTGATTTTTGTTTGGGCGTAGCGGGTGTTTAGTTGATGAAGACGACGTTGTCGGTTGAGGTGTCGCTCGAATTGTTGTTGCTGTGCTCGTACATTAAACAATTCTTCCCTGGAGCGAGTCGTTATTATTTTCGTATTTACCGCTTCGGCGTTTGCTCGTAAAAGTCTGAATGAAAAAGTTATCCTTCGAGTGTGTCCTATTTTCGGGTGGGACTCCCACACGATAGGGTTGAAACCTCCACCACAGTGCGTACGTCTAGCGCACGGAGTTGTGGTTGGCTGGTTAGAGTACAGAGCGTGCGTCTGGGGCACAGGGCTGTACCCGGAGAGAGGAATAAGTAACTACGTGAGCATGTGCATCTAGCGCACTATGCTGTAGTTAGAGAGAGTGAGAAAAGTAACTACTCAGGCACGTGCATCTAGCGCACAGTGCTGTAGTTAGAGAGAGAGTTAGAAAAGTAACTACGTGAGCATGTGCATCTAGCGCACTATGCTGTAGTTAGAGAGAGTTAGAAAAGTAACTACGTGAGCATGTGCATCTAGCGCACTATGCTGTAGTCAGAGAGAGAGGTAGAAAAGTAACTACCTGAGCATGTGCATCTAGCGCACTATGCTGTAGTCAGAGAGAGAGAGAGGTAGAAAAGTAACTACGTAAGCGCGTGCATCTAGCGCACAGCACTGTAGTTAAAGAGTATGAGAGGAAACTACTAGAGAACGTGCGTCTGGCGCACAGAACTGTAGTTGGGAAGAGGCGTTGGGAACACGTGAGTTTTGGTGGGTGTCCCAATCGAAACTGAACAGCTTGAAGTATGTTCGTACGTTTTATCAATTACCTTCCCGTATTTACCGGCCGAATCTATCCTCGTTGGATGAGCGGATGTAGGCGTAGCGGGTTATTTAAATGAGCTTGTCGAATCACTTTTTAATTTCAACAAGTAAATTTCGGCGTTTATTAAAATAGTCCTTGACCAACCCCGTTGGGGAAATCGGACAAGAAGTTTTCACAATTTTTACAATTTTTAAGTTTTAAGCTGCTTTACACGCGGTCGGGTCCCCGAGGTAGACCCGCCGGTTTTTCCGATGGTTCTTTGTTAACCTGTTCGACTGACTGAGTACTCTGACTCTTAACTGTTGATTACTCTCTACTCCTCACTGACTGACTTATAGACTGCCTGACGGACTTCTTGCTGGTCATTATATAGGCCCTTATTCTATTGTCGCATAAGGTGGGAGATGTCGGCGCGTGAGGGAAGAGTTTCTCTCACACCTCGACATCCTGCTGACGACAATCGCCAGACGGATTTCCAGTTATTATGGCTGGCGATTTTCATGTCAGCTTCGTGTAATCGACATTGTCCAGACTGATTTCTGACTACTGCCAGTGCAGGGATATCGATACTCACGAAGAAGCTTGTTGTTTATGTTGAGGCTCGTCCCTAGGCGATAAGCGCGGCTATCGTGTGCGAGCCAGCAAGGCGTTGATTTTCACTAACTTCCCGCATCTGCGGGAGCTTGGTGATAACGTGCGACATACGCCGGTTCGTCACTCACGCGCCTTCCCCCGTGACGAGCCTCGTTCGTAAAAGATTAAAGTTTTTGTGCGTTAGGCGGTGAACTCCGGCAATGGGGATCACCTCTGGTCGTTCATGTTTTCTTGCAATTTAAGTATTAAAAGAACGTATATGAAAATTTTCAAATTTAGGTGGGTATTTCGACCCAGGACGTTACATTATATATGATTGAAATATATGCATGATGATGAAATTTGCATCAATAGAATGCAACGGAAAAAAGGTATGTATAATGGAAATAATCATTATCTTTATTGCTGAAGATTTTCTGGCATATCTATGCCCCAGGTCGCAAAAAAAAAACCGACAAAAAATATTAAAACGAATTACGTCTTCGAGACAAAACTGGAAAAGATTTTTATGTTTTTTACACCTGCTTTCGTTTAATTCGAACGATGCAAAAATCGAAAACAGAAGTAATCAATGAATAATTTTTAAAATAAGTTAAAGTTTAAATTGCAACTGAAAACTTTTAGAAAAAATCCACCCATTGGTGAAAACTTCCGGCAATTGTAGTTTTGAAATTGTGAGATGCATGAGCATTGGCGAAAAATCACCAGAAATTACTTTCGTGGAAAAACGTTATTCCTCGTTGGGGGAGATAATATTAATATAATAATATTACTAACAATGATATTACTAACAATAATATTACTAACAATTCTACGCAATAGTCGACTAGTTTCGACGCAATATTTGAGGTTGCATTGATCTGCATCTACAACTAGACGTGATGAAAATTACAATCAGATCTCCTCCATTTCTCAGAGCGGCAGGTGAAATCCACATTCCAAAAGGCACGGTTCTGTTTAAATTGATATTTAACTATTGACCATGCCCTTGTCCAATCTGATTTGATAACATGCGATAATAGCGAACATCCATCCATCGCTAACAGCGAAAAAAATGCTGAAGCACCTTATTCATCTTTGGCTGCGAGAGATGAAATCCGTGATCCCGATTGAACACTGCGATTCTACTGAATGTAATACTATTTTAAAAGCCACATTTGACGTGGGTATCATCTCCACGGCTATTGCTGAACGTTATTAAAATTACAATCAGGTCTCTTACATTTCTCAGTGTGGAAGATGAAATTCATATTCCCGATTGCATGATTCTGGTCCACTGAATTTTCCATTATTTTCGAGGACCTTGTCAAGTCTGATTTCATTTTGTGCAGTTGAACCGACCATCCATGGCTAACCGCGATAAAAATACGATAGCACTTCATTTATCATTTGCTGCAAGAGATGAGTCCTCGATCCAGAATGAACTTTTCGATTCTACTGAATATTCTACAATTTTGCAAGCTATGCTTGAGGTGGATTTCATCTCCACGTGAGGTGCTAAACGAAATAAAAATTACAATCAGATCTCCTACATTTCTCAGTCCGCAAGACGAAATTCATATTCCCGATTGCACGATTTTGTTCAAATCAGAATTTGATTATTAACCATGCCCTTGTTCAATCTTACTTAATATCACGCGGTAATAGCGAACATCGATCGCTAACCGCGAGAAAAAATACGAAAGCACCTCATTCATCATTCGCTGCGAGAGATGAAATCCGTGATCCAGAATGAACTATTCGAATCGAATGAAAATTCGACAATTTTTCAAGGCATGTTTGAGGTGGATTTCATCTCTACGTGTATTGCAACACGTTATGAAAATTACAATCCGGTCTCTCACATTGCTCAGTGCGGAAGATGAAATCCACCTCAAACATGGCTTAAAAAATTGTCCATTATTCAGTAGAATCGAATAGTTCATTCTCGATCACGGATTTTATCTCTCGCAGCGAATGATGAATGAGGTGCTTTTTTTTCTCGCGGTGAGCGATCGATGTTCGCTTTTACCGCGTGATATTAAAGTAGATTGAACAAGGGCATGGTGAATAATCAAATAATGATTTGAAAAAAATCGTGCAATCGGGAATATAAATTTCGTCTTGCGGACTGAGAAATGTGGGCAATCTGATTGTAATTTTCATTACGTTTAGTACCACACGTGGAGATAAAATCCACTTCAAACATGGTTTGAAAATTTTTCGAATATTCAGTAGAACCGAATAGTTCATTCTGGATCACGGATTTCATCTCTTGCAGCAAATGATAAGTGAAGTGCTTTCGTATTCTTATCGCGGTAAGCCATGGATGGTCGGTTCAACCGCACAAAATAAAATCAGAAAGCTCCTCGAAAATAATTGAAAATTATTTTAGTCCAGATTACAATGGTCCAGATTCGTGCAATCGGAAATATGGATTTCATCTTCCGCACTGAGAAATGTGAGAGACCGGATTGTAATTTCCATAAGGTGTTGCAATACACGTGGAGATGAAATCCACCTCAAACATGGCTTGAAAAATTGTCGAATTTTCATTCGAGCCGAATAGTTCATTCAGGATCACGGATTTCATCTCTCGCAGCGAATGATGAATGAGGTGCTTTCGTATTTTTTCTCGCAGTTAGCGATCGATGTTCGCTATTACCGCGTGATATTAAGTAAGATTGAACAAGGGCATGGTTAATAATCAAATTCTGATTTGAACAAAATCGTGCAATCGGGAATATGAATTTCGTCTTGCGGACTGAGAAATGTAGGAGATCTGATTGTAATTTTTATTTCGTTTAGCACCACACGTGGAGATGAAATCCACCTCAAGCATAGCTTGCAAAATTGTCGAATATTCAGTAGAATCGAAAAGTTCATTCTGGATCGAGGACTCATCTCTTGCAGCAAATGATAAATGAAGTGCTTTCGTATTTTTATCGCAGTTGGCCATGGATGGTTGGTTCAACTGCACAAAATGAAATCAGACTTGACAAGGTCCTCGAAAATAATGGAAAATTCAGTGGACCAGAATCGTGCAATCGGGAATATGAATTTAATCTTCCACACTGAGAAATGTAAGAGACCTGATTGTAATTTTAATAACTAGACCAGGCAATAGAGCAGATAAAGAGTCATTCTGTGACAAAAGTGGTAGAAGAAAACGGCGAATGTGGGGGTGCGTGGGGTGGTCCGTGGATGATTCGTGATATGCTTTCGACTACCAAATATTATTACTTTTTTTTTAATTTTCAAAAAACACCAAAAAAACGGTGTATTTTTAGTTTTTTGCTTGTAAAATCTGAACCAATGGTGTTATGCTGATACATTCAACATACAAATTGTAGGGAATGAAAAGACAAAGAAAATGAGCGCTGGTGCAACTTAATCGGGTCATTATTACCGGAGAAAAACCGGAAAAACCGGAAAAATCAGCGTTTTTTCAAAAATTCATAACTCCGCTATTTTCAAAGTTGTCGCGCTGGCTTTTCGGGTGAAAGTAGTGGTTGATAGGTACTTCGAGTGTGCACAACCCGGACGTTGCCGGATAAATAGTTTTTGCGTAATTGCGATTTGAATTATTTCGGGCACTATTTTGCGGAAGGGCTGGATGCGTCGGAAGTTGTCCGATTTTAATTTTCAAAACGGATTTTGAAAGAAGAAGTAAAGCACTACAAAACTCCAATCTTGATTTTTCGTTAAAATGTTGCAAAATAGGTGAAAAACACGTGCAAACGTGACCAAAACCGGCCGAGCGCTCGATCGCGGTCGAGTAGTGGGGGGAGCCGGCCGACGCGGGAAGTGCGTATATATAGTAATACAAGCGCGCTGCGGCCGGGCGCGAATCTTTACATTCGATTATCTCAGCAACTACTGGAGCTACCTTTACGTTTTTTTTTTGATGTGTAAACATCTTAGCGCTCGGTCTACGGTAGGGGCTAGCTGGGACTTCGAGCGTCAGATGTAAAACTTCGACCGTCAGCGTAAGATCCGTGTCTGTGTGAGCGCGTGAATGTGTGTGTGAGAGCGCCACACGGTGGGGGCTAACCAACACTTCTATGTATAGGACATCGGCGCCGCGCAGGCGCGAGCAGCGTACAGCGCGCACCGTGGTCCGTGTGAGAGCCCGTGAATGTGTGTGTTTCGACAGCTGATAGCTGATGGTACGGGCTAAGATTTCAACCATCGGACGAGTCACGTGAAAGTAATTTTTTCTTTAATATATCTCGGCTACAAGAATAGTGGGTGATACTTAGTGCGTACTTGACGGGCATTTTCTCCTGCTGGAATATTACACGTGGTGTCTCTGCAGGTAATTACGAACGATGCTTAGAAAACTTTTAGGTTAACACGCTTCTCTCTCTCTCTCTCTCTCTCTCGCTTGGCGCTTCAGGGGACTTGCCACATAGCGCAAAATAAATATCGCTTTCTCTCTCTCTCTTTCTTTCTTGTAATATGCTTGTACTGTACAATTTTACCCAACTCTGGGCGATAACAAATCGCATCTATATTTCTCTCTCTCTCTCTCTCTCTCTCTCACTCACTCTCTCTCAGCGACGCTACACTCTAAGGGCGCGTTCCACTAGCGACCGCGAACGCTCGCGAGCCTATTGTTTTCTTTCTCCAACGAAGGGGATAGAGAGAGAAGAAAATACGTTCGCGGTCGTTAGTGGAACGCGCCCTAACTATCTACTGCTACTCTCCTATTATGCACGCTCACATAGGTTAACCCTCAGAGCGAGGTACATAAATAAAAATAAATAAATAAACAATTAAATAAACCAATAAATAATAATTAAAAAAATAAAAATAAAAAATAAATAAATATAAAATCTAATAAATTTCTCACTCTCTCTAACAAAATCTGACAATAAAATAACAATAAAATAATAATAATCTAATAAAAATAATCTAATAAAAATAATAATCTAATAATTTAATTAAAATAATTAATAAAACCACCAAATCAACGGGTCAATGACATCATAAAATTCCTTCACTTCGTTCTGCTCCCATACACTCCGGTTGGATCTGCTGAGCTTGGTGAAGAATACGACACCATGCCCATGATAATTGGAGGCGACTTTAATATCGACTTCGCTTCAGATGAGGCTGAACCGCTCATTTCATTTTTACAGGACAAACTCAATCTACGCATGAATACAGATAAAAACATTCCAACTACGAATTCAAAGACTACAATCGATGCTGTATTCTCGCGGTATTTGGAAACACTGCAGTCGCAAGTCTATGTGTCTTATTACAGTTACCACAAACCAATCATTTCATGTATAAAAGAAACTGATCAATAAATTTTCAAACTTGATTCTTTATGCTATTTTCGCATTGTTTTATTACAAAATAAATTTTGATCAAAACCAATGCACGACCTCAATTTTCCCACACCAAACTGACGCGAGCTCAAATGTTTACACATCAAATTTCGTGAGTTCCAACGCCAACTCACACGTTTTTTTAATTTGGGGGTAAATTAACCCGTTGAAACTGATACTTCACTCGGTTTGCCTCAATATTCACTAGAAAAGCTGCTTTTGGCTACATATCCGAACATTAATATGAAATTAGTAAAAAGCGGTGGAATACATGCATACTGCCAGGAAACTTATTAATTGAAGTGCAGTGGACTTTTTAGAAATTTTAATATTCTTATTTCATGTTCAAAATTACAATTCTTATATACTAACTGAATAATTATTTGTGAAATTACACGATTCTCGGTCGTTTCGCTGGCCTGGCAAACTCTATTTCATCAATATCTTCATTAGGCGTTTCAATATTTCCGAAAATATCGATTTCTGATACGTCATCGTCTTCTTCATTGTCCGACGCAATCGGATGATAGATATTTTCCAAATTTTGGCACGTATTTTCGTGACAGTGCAAGGTTTTTTCGCTGTTAGCGATGGATGGATGTTCGCTATTATCGCATGTTATCAAATCAGATTGGACAAGGGCATGGTAAATAGTTAAATATCAATTTAAACAGAACCGTGCATTTTGGAATGTGGATTTCACCTGCCGCTCTGAGAAATGTAGGAGATCTGATTGTAATTTTCATCACGTCTAGTTGTAGATGCAGATCAATGCAACCTCAAATATTGCGTCGAAACTAGTCGACTATTGCGTAGAATTGTTAGTAATATTATTGTTAGTCATATCATTGTTAGTAATATTATTAATATTAATATTATCTCCCACAACGAGGAATAACGTTTTTCCACGAAAGTAATTTCTGGTGATTTTTCGACAATGCTCATGCATCTCACAATTTCAAAACTACAGTTGCCGGAAGTTTTCACCAATGGGTGGATTTTTTCTAAAAGTTTTCAGTTGCAATTTAAACTTTAACTTATTTCCAAAATTATTCATTGATTATTTCTGTTTTCGATTTTTGCATCCTTCGAATTAAACGAAAGCAGGTGTAAAAAACATAAAAATCTTTTCCAGTTTCGTCTTGAAGACGTAATTTGTTTTAATATTTTTTATCGGTTTTTTTTGGCGACCTGGGGCTTAGATATGCCAGAAAATCTTCAGCAATAATGAAAATGATCATTTTCATTTAAAAATACCTTTTTGTCGTTGTATTCTAACGATGCAAATTTCATCATCATGCATATATTTCAATCATATATAATTATTTTTAATAATTATTTCTGTTTACTATCCAATCAAAAAATAAAAAAAAATAAAAAATAATCGAAAGATATATTTCTGACAACATTTTAATGACATTTGTAATTCAAATATTACGGATTACGCATATATCTCAGCTGTCACATTATATTCACTTCTGCTGAACGAACGCATCGCGAAACCTCACAATTAAACTCGATCACGATCTGTCAAATATTATGGATTACGCATACATCTTAGCTGTCACATATATATTCGCTTCTGACAAATAACCGCATTTCGAAACCTCAAAATCGAAATCACTCTCGATCTGTCATTTGAATCTATCACTTGAACGTGTTTCCGAAATCGCGACCACCGCTCTGACGATCGTCACTTTTCCAGGGGCGTAAAAAAAGGGACCAAGCCCCGTGAAAATTGTAGGTCCAGGCATTAATCCCCTTCAGTGTACATTCCGTGTTTCATTTCAATTTCGGCAACTTTAACTGTACGTATAATGGGTGCAGTTTTGTCGCGATATCGTATAAGAAACGTGCGTAAAAATTAATCAATCCTAAAAACGCTTTCAATTCCGATATCGTGGTGGGCTGCGGAGCGTCTCGCACCGCCTTGACCTTTTCAGCCGTAGTATGTAATCCTTCTTTATCAATTCTAAATCCTAAGTACTCGATGCTGCTTATCATAACCTCGCATTTTTGTTTCTGAACGGTCAACCCGCAATCCTCTAGTCTTCCGAGTACACTGTCGAGTTTTTGCAAGTGACTCGTTCTTTCATTGCTACGGGAATAGTTCGAGCTTTTTTGAATATTGGTACGGTTCCCTCGCGTATTTTTAACTTAATGTGACCGTGCTTAAACATTCCTAGCGTATCGCTAAATACTGCCTCATGCTTTGTTACTATCTCTCGTAACTGTTCCTCATCTCTGTTTACCTTCGCCATCATTATCGCTAGTAACTTTTCTTCGCGCTTCGCGTATACTGGTGGCAACCGCTCAAACGCTTTTACCCACTGTTTGCCTATAAGCGGGCTGTAGCCTTTCTCGACTACAAATATGTCTAAATAGTGTATGTCTGAACCGATTTTGACACGCATTCCGACCATTTTCCCTAACGGTACGAACGGCGTACCATCATAGAATGTCATTGTCTGCTTCGTTAATTGTAATTTCACATCTGGAAATAACCGTTTTTTATCATTTACCATAATTAAAGTATAAGCCCTCCTGTGTCAACTTCCCAATTATATTATTTCCCGTTGATTTGAATTTCTAAGGTATTATCGTCCGTATTCTCTCGTCTGTTCGTATTACGTAACGTAAACAAGTTCCCGAATCCTGCCCCATCTGTGTCTTTTCCCCGCGAACTTGTTTTGCTCGACCGACACGCTTACTGTAGATGGCCAATTCTCCCGCACGCATTACATTTGTACTTATTGAATCTACATATCCGCGATGAATGTCCCGCCTTGCCACAACAATAACAAACGATCAAACCTGTTGATTGTGTGCTCGATCCTGAACCACGACTTGTTTGCGGCCGGCTTCGTTCGTCTTTCTTCTACAGCTCGGCTTCTCGTTCTTCTGGAATTTTCGTTGTAGTCCCATTTTATGACACGTGGCCTTGTCTCTTTTCTCTGCCACCCCCGCCCATGCTGCTTCCGCTGCTACTGCGATGGATACCACCTCCTCGAAATTCGCAGGTTTCCCTTTGATGACTTCGAATTTGATATTTCTGTCCTTCAGTCCAGAAATAAAATGATATTGTGCCATTTCGTTTGCTTCCGTGTATTTGCACTTGTTTGCAGCACGTTTAACCTTCGTCGTAAAATCGATCACGCTTTGTCCCTTCATTTGCCGTATTTCATGAAATTTACTTCCTCCCACCGTTAAATTGATTGGCGGGGTCACTTTGTTCTTTAATAGATTTGCCACTTCACTGTACGTTAGGGCCCCTGCTTGCTGTCCTGTTTCCAGTTTTGTACGGAATATTGCGTATGTTTCGGCGCCTATTTTCGATAACAGCAAGGCTGCTTTTTCACCGTCTTCTGTTGTTTTGCACACTTTCAGAAAAAAATCAAAACGCTCAAGATACTCCTCTATGTCGTCCGTTCCCCTTTTAAAATCGGCTAATATGTTCATGGTTGCCATGATAGTTTGATTATCTTCCTTGTCTGGGATAACTTTTGAGGTGTGCCCTTCCGCTCCGCTGTCACTCGCGTGCCATGTACTGAACGCTTCTTTTAGTTTTTTCCTTAACTTGTCGATGGGTATCGTCTCGTCGACAAGTTCTCCCGTTAACTCTTGCAAGGCCGCTGATACTTGTTGTTTCGATAACCCGTAAATCCACGACGTTTGCCCTTTTTTTTTATCTGTTCCTTAGCACTCGTTGGTCCCGTAAACATTTATGCTTCATTGCCGTAACAGAATTTTCGTGATCCCATCCTCGTCGCCAATGTACTGTTTTGGGATATATCGGGAGTAATAATCTCTCAAAACGTTCGGAAGCCAACTGCTGGCCAAGATAGAGTGAACTCGGCGTGTCGTGTGTAGGTGTAGGAGGGGGTAGTTCCCCACCTCTTATGCCTGTCTAACGCACACCGTAACGTACACCACACATATCTTTGCGGAACCCCCATAGTAGTTTTTAACCATCATGAACACACTTCCTCATTATCAACAACAGCTTGAGATCTGTCGGTGAGGTAGGAGAAAACCCATAGCAAAGCCGAATCTGAGAAGCTGATTAAATTTAGCTTACGGAGAAGATTTACGTGAGACACAGTATCAAACGCTTTGCTAAAGTCAAAAGTACAAGAATAGTCAATTTTCCTGGGTCGGTAGCCTCCCTTACATCATCACAGATTTTAAAAAGAGCAGACTGGGTACTAAACCCGCGGCGATAGGCCGACTGCTTACCATCGAAGATATTACTCGATTCTACAAACTCAAAAATCTGAGTTTTAATAATTCTCTCGAGTAGTATAGAAGCCTCAGATAAATTAGCAATCGGTCAAGTATCAGATAGCGACATAGGTGTTTTCATTTTAGAAAAGGGACGTGTGAAAGAACGCTTCCATGGCGTAGGAAAGTGACACTTTGTAATAGAAAGATTAAATACAGACGCTAAATATTCGGTAATGATACATAAAGCCTTGCGCAACCCAAAAATAGACACCCCATCCGGACCAGAAATGACAGAGAAGAAATATAAAGAATTGATCATACAGAGCACCTTTGAAGGAGTAGTTGTGTTCAATGAGAATATCAGATTTCCCCGAGGCTGATTAGATAGAAAATCGAATATTTCACGAAAGTTGAGAACGTTACCTGAGCTGGATACAGTAACGTAGTAAGTATTAAGATAGTCGGATGAAAAGAAGTGCAGAGGTGACGTATAATTTGTCTCAACTAGCCCCAGATTTGCTAACTCCTTCCACATTTTAATCACATCATTTATAGAGTTCAGCCTTCACAATTGAAAGTCATTTTTGACTTTCCTAATATCAACAATCAGTTCATCCCTGTGGTGCCTGTACAAAGCGTACCCGAGTAGGCTATTTGCTCGCTTAGATCTTTTGTAAAGTACATTTCGCTGTCATATCCTCTCTTTAAGTTCATCTGAGAGCCACGTGGATGGTGGCCCAGTCACCCTCAACCGACGAAACGGCATGACAAGCGCATCGATACAATCAGTGTCAAAATCAGGTGTATTAGCATCAGATCCTATTTCCAGAAATAAGGATACAACAGTACTGTTAAATAACTTGCCATTGAGAAATCTGGTTTTGGTTTGGGAGGATCGAGGTGAGGAACGCCGAAAGAAAATGTCCAAGTCCGTAGGTTATATTTCCGTCACCCTGGGGTAACGTTTCTCTTCAAAACTGAGTTTATTAATTTAACGTCGGACAGGGGTGTGAGAAAATCTATGTGATATACCGGCGCAATCCCCACGAGCGAGCGTCGATGAAAATGCGCGATGCCGATAAGAGACGCCACGAGGCCACGAGGTGATTCCGTCCGAGATAGAGAGCACGCCGATAACGAGCTGTACCGCGACGTGAGAGTTATATCCGAAAAATATCGATTGATTACCGAAGGGAATAATGAAGTAAACCGAATCACACTGAGAGAAAAGCCGACGGTGATATTATAATGAGAGAATTTCCGGATTACTTAATTGATCAAAACACGTGGTTGTAAGGCACAAGAGCTGAACGAAGAATAGCGAATGCCAGATTCTCTTCGATCGAGTCGCCCGAAAATCCCGCGAGAGAGTGCGCTAGGAGCGCTGACCAAGAGGTGCTGCCGTGGGTGATTTGAGCGCGAGAATTCAAATGATATTTTCCCAACAAGTACTCTCATACTGCTGATCAGTGGATCGAGTTATAGACTGTGACGCAAAATAGTTTGAGGTCTGATGGCTAGGTTCTCTAATTTGTACGAAAGTTCAAGCAGATCATGACCATTGATGAACGGTGCATCCGATTTAGAGAAAGAGAGTATTTTATCGGGATTATCAATCATGATGACGTCCAGCCACGAATCACAAATAGCCGTGTGAAAGGTCGCACATGACTCCACAAGGTGAAATGCAGAGGAGAAAATGAGATCACGGAGATAGCGAGATTCAAAATTAATACATAATAAATTGCAAATTAAGTCTCCGCAAATCATAAAGTTTTTGTAAGCATTTGAGAATTTGTTGAAGGTGGACAAAAAATCGTGCAAAAGGAGACCTTTGGGTCTTCTGTAGTTAGAAGCAAACAGAAGCGAGTCCATCGAGCCATTATGAATATCCAAAAAACAAATTCTGGAGCATTAGAAAACGTACCGGGTGAAGCCGCAAGGAGCCTGACTTTGAGAGATCGATGGTTGTAGCATGCTACACCTCCACCCGCTTTACCCTCGAGATCATTACGTATAAAAAAAGAATTATCAATATTGACTAGTGCATCGTGAATGTGAGAATGTAACCACGTTACAGCGATGGAAATAATATGGAATACATTTTTGGAGAAATACAGTCTGATTAGATCAATATGCGCTAATGAGGATAATAAGAATATGCGCTAATAAGAATATGCGTTGAATTGTGCAATCCTAAAAGGAAGGTGTTGAGAGGTCTGAGAGCTAGCCGAAGGTTGCCGCGATGTATTCATGGTGTAAATAAATAAGGTGCGCTCTAAACGGAGCTGCGCAATAGCAAAGTCACGTGATAGCCCCCGCGTGACATCACGACACAAGTTCCGTTGAAAGCAGTTAAGTACAACATAACCTCTGTAATTAATTTCGAAAGTGCGACAAAACTTTAATATTTCATTACGAAATGCCATCCTGTTACGTAAAAAACTGACGTAATAGGACCAGTGGTAGAAAAGGATCGAAGAGTATTAAATATTTTCGTTTTTCAAGAAGTGATGATTCAAAAAAGGTATGGGCAACGGCCTGCGGAATCACGCCCGACAAAAACTTCAATTACAACTCGGGTAAAAAAATTAATTTATCTCCATAATCAGCGATCGTATTTACTTCAACATAATAGTTTCTCATATTGAAAATTCATTAAATTCCTTTTTTTTTGTGATGATTTATCTGTCCTTCATTGTATACCCAATGATAATAGTCAATCCTAATCCTTCATGTTTCTTCATGATCAGCCTATGACTGAAACTATACTCTTCGAAATAATAAGCAAATTGTACGGAGCAGGTTTCACTGTTGTTTCTGTAACAAGCGATCAAGGCCAAAAAACAATCCCTCTTCATGTTTTCTCAGAATTTCATGATTTTTGAGCTCGTGCAACCCCTTAAAAATAAAAAAAAATATCCAAAAAATTTGAGGTCGTATTTTGGGCCAAACAGAACCCAAAATAAATTGGACATCAAAATCGGAAGGGGTCAGGCCAATGGCCCGACGAATTGACATGGAATGCCCCATATATATATATATATATATTGTGACGAACCGAAGTATCGCTACCTGCGGTCATTGCAACACAACAGAGTCATCAGATTCCAGAGAGTACGCCGACTCTTGCGACAGTCACTCTCTGGAAACTCGAGCAAACCGCGTGTCAGCAGATTCCTCTTTTCGTCCTCGGACTCTTGCTACCTTACCAAATGACCTAGATTATTCGACCCCTTGCATCACTTATAACCTGGATTATTGGATCCCTTGCATCAGATTTCGTAAACCCCTTGCATCACCAGATTTCGTAAATCATCGAGATTTCCATCCATCGATGATTTCTCAACTCATGGTTTTCGAAATCATCGAGACCTACATCGATCGATGATTTCTCAATCCACCCCCACGAGACCCTTGTAGCCGGACGCCCAAAGCTAACGAGGGTTCTCTCGACATATTACCAAATCAGTCTTAATACGACGCTCTTCGCAATCGGTCGAGAGATCCCGTTCCTTAGCGGCAAGTCCGTTCGCGTACTTAGGTTCTCGCGGGCGTGATTGACGTGATCTTCTCAAACCCTTGTTGTAGACAAGTGTATAAGAACTCATTAAGTGAAGGAACACCTTAGCGGCGCTTCACTACCTCTGTGATATAATTGTTCGTGCCAATTACCTTAGTGGCATTGCGCGTCAGTGTATCATAGAGTATAACATTTGTAACAACTTAAACTATTATTGTAAAAGTGACTGATCGATGTGTGTTCTCGAATAAATACATTCGTGCGAAACCAGCTGTACTCCTTCATTGCATCACAGCCCATCCGATCATCACGAACTACAAGCATATACAAGGTGAGGTGCTACCCAGCTTAAATAGGACAGAGAATCCATTCGCCGGGGCATTTGACTTCAGCGAATAAAATAATAATAATAATAAGTTACCACGGGATAAATAACCCGTGTGTAACAATATATACATATAATGTGACGGACGTCACAATGAGATCATAACCAATAATCATAATAAGTTGTTATTCTCGCTAAATATCGGAATTCCTCGAAGGACCGAAATAGAATTTGATCCTTCGGGGAATTGTGATACGTCAAGGGCATACCAGGTGCAAAAGCACCGAAAGCTCGGTGAAATTATCCTACCACGGATCCATCGGCCAATGAAATCGCGGCGCCGATGGATCGTGATAACGTATTTAAGAGCCTCGCGAGCAAGCCTCGCTTTAATTTTTGTTATCAACGTAATGTGAGCATATACCGTGTTAAGCTTTTGCTTAACGTATTTATTACCGGCGATTCTCGCCGTTTCACGAGAGTCGAGGACTTTCAACCATACCGCAGCTCGAAGGTGTGACAGACCGGACGTCTTCTCAACTTCGAGGCCAACCCGACCACGACACGATCTCCATCCAGTCATCACCCACGACTTGTCTTTTTAAAGACAATTAGAGAAATTCACCATCTAATCGCCTTTCTCAAGGCGATTCACTTATAACGTAATTGATTTGTCTTTTTCAAGACAAATCAATAAACAACTCTTGTTTCAATAACGATTCCAGATACTAGGGAGCCAGTCGAGAGTGAAGCCCTGAGCACTGCGCTCAGAAGTTGGATCTCGAGGCGGGTGCTATTCTCAGCATCGTAATAACCCCTAGGTAGGGCCCCTCGAACTGTGGAAAGCCCCGGTCACTGCGACCGGATGTTGAACCACAGCTAGAGGTACCTCTTGGTAGAAACTCTTGTTATTCAAATAACGTAAACGTGCTCTTCGAGTACGCCTATAAAAATTGATTAAATTCAAATCACGTGGCGACGTGTACCGACGCAACTCGGACGAATAGAAAATTCAATCGAGAAGACTTTTCACGAAAAGAACGAGATGATGACGCATACGAAATAACGATGAAACAGAGTCTCCTTCTTCACATTTAACTGTGCGACAAATTTAACACCTTTAACTAACTCATCAATTTCGAATCAATTCCTAAATTAATTACATTATCTATCAACTGCCCGTAACTTCCTTTTTTTCATAAATATCAGTCGTTTTGCTAAACGAAATCTTTCAATCGTAAAATTTGGCTCCTTGAATATTTCGCGTCGCTTCACGACACGAAATAATCATTTTATTTTCGCTTCTTGATTATAAAATCACTTGAACCCAAAATCCATTGTCAATGGCCAATGATGAAGGGTCAAACAACGCGTAGCTTTTATAGCTCACAGTCGTGGTTAGGACTCTGAGGTCATCCGAAAAACAAATAAAATTTCTTAGGCCATCTGCCCGTTCAGAAAAATAATAAAAATCGAGAATCTTATTCCTGGCTTCCTCATCGAGTCCAGTACTCGAACTCTGTCTTCATTTCACCGACAGTCGACATTTAAAAATAAATCTATAATATTGAGTGTGAGAATATCGTGTTGCGTAATTGCGCAGTCAAATATTCTCACGAGAAAAACTCAAACATTTCAATATATTTATAGGGAATTTCAATATATTTCAGGGAATCCCAAATTCTGGAAAGATGACCTCCCACTCAGTCATTTGATGCACCAGCTAGCGCGCGGCTAAGTAGTTACCGATCCAAGTAGTGGCTTCGGCCAATACTGCTTAACTTCGGTCGTCGCCTGAGCCGCACCTATCGGAAACGTATGCCTTAAAAATTTTAATACCCTTATTTCTTATTGTTTCTTCTATTCCATAGAATTAGAACTATCTGAATGGCTTCCCAGTAGCGAAGAAAAGACACTTCTGGAAAACTTCGACAATATCGTAACATCGGAAGTCATTGAAGCAGAGGGTCTCAAATACGTCGCTGGCTACGTTGCTCATCGATTTCGCATTAAATTTCCCTTCTTAGGGAAAGAAACAGGCCATGTGGAGACAACAGTTGTACCAGACTGGATACAGTTTGTGTCGAATGGTCAGTTAATGTACCCCTCCGATGAATGGTTGCACGTATGTAAGATAATGGAACATGCCTTTCAAGAGCATCACAAAAATTCACTGAATAAGGAACCGGGCATGTTTTGTAATATACTTAAACAAAATTAACGAAAAATCGACAAGCAGTAAAAAATTCCCGATGAAGCTTTATTATGTTTTATACGTACAAGAACATATATTGGATTACGCGAATGGAACAGAAAAATAGAAGATGCTTCTTCTAGTAAAAAGCGAAAAATGTGCAAAATAACGAATATTCGTTGTTGATAATAAACGTAACATAATTGAAATTAGTTTTTGTTTTGATGAAAATTTTCAGACCATTCCGTTACATCCTTAATTGTTTCTTTCATATTCTTCAATTTATGTTCTTATCGTTTTCTCTTCGGCTGAATGATAATTGAAAAATGGAGCTTTCGAATATTCGTTTAATAATTCGAATTACGCTTTCTAATTTCTCCTAAAGATAAAGGTATATATATCTAACGTTACACAATTAAGTTCTATTTTCGTTCGAATTATCATCTCATTAAATAGCCGCGTACGTGTACAAAAATCGTGTGTACTCAATGCAAATGATTTGGACAACGTAACTTATTATTTAACATTTTAATTGGCCCCCATCAAATAATATTCGGTGGGCGTAAGAATGAATGATCGTTTTTATAGCTTTTAAAAATACTACCCAAAATGACGTCACATAGGGGCATGTTCTGATTGGCCGAAGCGGCAGCCGTGCGCAAGAACACACCTTTATTCTTTACACCATGGATGTATTGAGGGAGGTCGCAGATCATTCGATGCCATAGGTAGTCATTGCAATTTCAATAGATCTTCCGGAGACTTAATCATAAGGCGTCGTGAGCCATTTTCCTTCCTCACAAAGATGATTCCAATCCTAACCCACACATACTTAAAGGCCATCGCTGCAGCTCTTTGCTTCGTTTGCTTTAGCAAATGATAAGATAAAGCGGATAGCATCACGTTGACAGAGATGTTCAAGTTCTTCGATGCAGCTGAGCATCCTTCAAATACTTCAGACCTTTTTAAATGGCGTTTTTCACGTTTCTTACGCAGCACGATATCCCTCACCGAATTTAACGTAAGCTCAACGATGAACGATGTTGTTAGTTCTGCGATGCGCCGGACGTTGAATTCGCCTTCATAGCAAGTTTACGCACCGATAAAATGTGAGCAGATAATTCGGCGATACCGAGCGCGTCAAAGACCTTCTTGGTAATCTCCTCAGGAGACGTAAGCGCTTTAGAAGGCAGACCAGATAAAATAATCCCACCCGTATTGACGGAAGAGCTTTGAGAATGATACACAAGAGACTTCAGAGTATCAACATCCGATAATAACTGCTGGTTTGCCTGCTGTAGTACTGAAATATGATTTTCGTGTTCTTTAATGATCGTATCAATCACAGGAATGCGTTCCAGAAGGAATCGAAATTCCTCATTCGTTATATCCTGCCGTGGGCTGAATGCAGTAATCTTCGCTTCAGTGCTTTTAAGTTTAGCGAGGATTTTACTTAACATTTGATCAGAATTTGACTTTTGTGATGCTGCTAGAGGTGTTGACTTGAGGCTACTATGATCGTTAGGCATGATTTGGGGGCTTGCTTGCATGCTGGTCAAATTCACAGCGTTTTCAGCAAGGACTGGTAGGTTGCTAACCCCTTGAGTGTCAGTGACACACATGGGCAGAAAAAGTCGTGCCATTTTCGTCTCATGACACATATGTCGGCATTTGAAAAAAAACATGTTTATACTTCATCGATTCGACTGTAATTTGGTAAATTATGGTTAATAAGGTCGCTGAATCCGAATCTGAAATCGGATTTTCAAAATGCAAAATGGCGGATCCAATATGACGGACGCAAATTCGAAAAATGGTTTGATTCTGACGAAAGTTCGCTGCGAAAGGTCGCTGAATCCGAATCTGAAATCGGATTTGCAAAATTCAAAATGGCGTATCCAATATGACTCACGCAAATTTCTCGCTGGATATTTATATTGTTTATATTATTTTTTATATTATGTTAGATATTTTCTCGCATTTAGGGGCTCAAATTGAAATCAACTCAATCAAATAAAAACCGAAATTTTCCGCCATTTTGAATAGTGAATATGCAATTTCAGATTTGGATTCAGCAACCTCGAAAACCACAAGGTACTTACTTTCGTCGGAATCAAACTATTTTTCGAATTTGTGTCCGCCATACTGGATCCGCGATTTTGAATTATGAAAATCTGATTTCAGATTCGGATTCAGCGACCTCAAAAACCGTATTACTGACACTATATGATAAGTCGATGAAAATTTATTTCCAAGACAAAAATAGCACGACAAGCTCATTTTCGCCTGACGGCTAAGGGGTTAATACAACAATCATTAGCCGGTTTCGTGATAAGATGAATTTTGCAGCACCCTGGATGAAACACTCGTCCACAGTCACGATAAGCGAATTGAGAGCCGGCAATTTCCTTCTTGAATTTGAAGAATAAGTTAGACATGCAGAACGAAGGAAAAATGCCGGCAGATATGATGAATGAATAGATGACAATTGACCGACCGATGGTGATGTGCCAATCATGTAGCTCATAGGACCGACGTGATGATCGATGGCGCAATCATGCAACTTAATCAAATTCTTACAGCAAAATAGAGATAGTGGAATTGATAAGCTCACATGAACAGGCATGCGCGAAAGGACAGCAAAGAAAAGCGAATGCGGATCAATGTCTAAGCCAAGCACGGTGGAGTAGTGAAGAAGAGCGCATGTACATCAGAGTCCCACCAGGCATGCGTGATAGGGCAGCCAAGACAAGCGCGTGCGCCTCGAAGTTCAATAAGACATGTGCAACAAGACAGTGAAGACACGACATACGAGTCCACGAGACTTGCGCGATAGGGCAGGGAATAAAAGCGCATGCGCAACAGAGTCCAACGAGGCAAATCTGCTCAATAGATGTGACCAGCCCAGAATGAGGTTAGATAAAGTGTGATGCTTTCCATCTAAAATACGAGCGTTCATTAACAAATTCGGACTAGACACTGCAATTCGTACAGTACACTTTCGCGCTTAGCCACGAGTCGGGACTGGAAAAGAGGCTAACTGGCTAACTACGGGTGCTTTACCGCTGGATCGTGTCTGCTGAGGTGCGTTCAGAAACCCTACTCGAGTTAACTTGGATACCATCGTGTCTCTATCCAAAAATTCAATTAAACAAAGACACAACGATACTCGAGTAATGTAAGTAAGGTTTCTGAAGGGAGCTCTGCTGGCCGGGTGACAGGTGAACATATAAATTCATTTCTCTGTGAATGTGCGAGTATGGGAAGGGGAGGGAGGTAGATTGCCAAGCGCTGCCTTTGAGGCAGTTCGCACTTGCTGATTTGACAGAATTCGAGACGAATACAACCATTGATTTTAGTGCTGCGGAATACCCTATAATTTGGGAGAGTAGAGACAGAGGTAGCACTACCTTTTATAAATTTAATTACTTTTCAAACTATCACCGTTTAACAATGGCGTAAGGCCAAAAATTAAGTGGTGAAAATGGAGCACGATTCGATTTCCGTCAGCAGACTGCGTGGTGATATGTCCGTGTGCCACAAGGATACGACGAGTCAGACGGCATGTCTCGTATGGCCATTTCTCTCGTGCTTATGCTTTTAGGAAATCACACACTCTCGCGCGCTAATGCCACGGCTATGCTTAAGAGAGACTGTACCTTCTCACTTGCACTTATCTGCCTACAATGCATAGGTACAGTAACCATCTCTTACAGCTTCCACGCATGATACTGTAATTGATACAACGGTTGTTTTATAATTGTAGAATTTAAATTAAATAATGCTATAATCGATCGTTAAGCATTCGGTTGGTGTACAAGACAGTGGTGTTACACCTTTTAAACTTTCACTATTCTAATGAGAACTTGCGTCCACGTACATTGAGTTAGTTCACTCCTCAACCCCTTTGCTGGTATGAATGCAGTAGTGCGCGGAATCAAACTGCCCAGCGTGGTGTCGACGCAATAGTGCGCCCATCCTTTTTTTAAAATATATATCCCTTCTCCAAATTAAAAATACAGCGATACTCGGAGGTTTTTTGGGTAGCTAAATCCGAATTTAAAGTCACGATTGGAAAATTCAGAAAAGCTGATGAAATATGGTGGACCGAAAATCCAAAAAATATACAATACATCAACAATATAAAAATGCAGCGGGACTCGGAGGTTTTTGAAGTCACTGAATACGAATTTTAAGTAAAAATTGGAAAATGAAAAATGGTTGTCACAGAATGGTAGACCTGAACTCAATAAATATACTATATTTTGATTTAGTGTGCTTGAAGATATCCTATTCTTAGCGAATCGTTGAAATATTATCTGTTATGACGTACGTCTGACCGTTTTTGAGATACATCGAAAGAATTCCGCCTTGAATTTTGAAAACTTGAGTACTGGGTCTTGAGTTTGATACTGAGTACTTGAGTTTGTGCTTAATAATTTCCACCTTCAGCTAACCCCAAAAATCATGTTAATTTTTGCGAATTTTTAACCGTTCCCGAGATATGTCAAATTATGAATATTTGGAAAACCGAATTACCGTTGTCACGCACGAGTTTATTTATCTTGTGGTAACTTTTTATTATTATTCAATTGTTCGCTGAAGTCAAAGGCCCCGGTAAATTGATTCTCTGTCCTATTTTAAGCTGGAGCACCTCACCTTGTATGTGGTTGTAATTAATGATGATTGAAGCTGTGGTGCAATGCAGAAGTACAGGTGGTTTCACACCATTGTATTTATTCAAGAACACAGATCGAACAGAGTCACTTTCATTATAATGAATGTGGTTGTTACGAAGGTTGAATATTGGAGGTAAACATACACTCTGGGATACACTGATGCGCAATGCCGCTAAGGTAAAATTGGCACGAATCATCATCAACCATTGTTAAGCCCAATTTGTAGGATACAATGACTTCTTTTCCGTTCACAATCCTATGAAAAGGTTGAAGCTGCTCTTCTTGTTCCTTGATGTTTTGAACTTCATTTCGGGTTCCTTCTGCAGTCTCTTTCAAAAACTCGAGTTTTATTGGCCTACAGAATCGAGGGGAGGAGGGTCGCGGATTTTTCCACACGGTTATTCCTTCGTTATCACCCCCGTCAACAAACACGAGCTGCAGTGGCACGAGGGAAGTGAAGAAAATAATGGCGTCTGTTTTATCTCCGTCGTCATTATCAAATTTTTGTTTGAATGTACTTTGCCCAGATGTTCCGTCGCATCCCCATTTGCAGACAAAATTCAATTTAAAAATTTAGCTGGATGGGAGGAGATGCAAAACTTCACTTTGCACTGCTAATATGCGACTCGCTGTATGGTCTAACGGTGCTTGAAGTTTGACCGCAGCTATACCCTCAGTAGTCGTGATGTCATCTTTGGGTGGATAACATTTTTTCTTCGCCTCCAACACAGATTTGTACGATGGGTACATCTTCGAATTTAGTTCCAGTGCTCCAGACCGTATTCCCTGATATACATGTTTAGACATGCGTTATTCAATTATAAGAGATAACGCAGCATCAGGGGAATAACGATTGGTCGTCATATCCGTAACAGTGCGTAAGGCTTCCTTGTATTTAGACGCTTTTGTAGGACTGCCCAGAGCAACCTCTTTCACCACTTGTGCTGCATCTAATTTTCCTGCAGCTCGAAGACTCATGTGGGTGGCAAATGCAAGCTCTTCAGCACTGGACCGCTCACGAATTGCAGCAGTTTTTCTCCGTTTCGACCGCTCACTGGAGTCCTCGAAGCTTTGCGAATGACGACCAGGCCCACGAACTGCATCTGAATCTTTGTTTTCCTTCGAAATTTCCGTATTATTTACAAAGGTGACGATTCTGCTTAGCCAATCCGTATTTTTCTCCATAAACCTCGCCTTCATTCTTCTAGCTGTTTGCCATTTGTCTTTGATATCATATAATAACTTGCGAATTGTTTGTTTTTCATCCGCAGATAATGTGTATGAGCAATGGAATTTTTTAGACAATTCGACCTCCAAGATTTCGTACACGTCATTCGCATTATCATTCAAATGATCTGCGAATAAATCAAACAACTCCTTTCGCGTGAAATTGACCGCCTCACTGCTATCGCGAGAGCCTGGAAAATCAATTCAAAAGTTAGACAATAATAGAAAATTTTTAAGAATCAGTAATGATTTGTTAATGAAAATGATAGTCGAATCCGGTACAATAATAATTATATTTATGAGAAACAAATCACTCAAATTCGCACCCTACTGTGGTGCACTTCGCACAGTATAGTATACATGCCGCGCCAGCACGCGCCGTGCCTGAATTCCCGCGTCCATTTATTAAAAAATTCACCATTAACAGAGGGGCAACTTGGTGCACCTAATTTTTTGGTGAGGTATTACTCAAAAGTGTATACAATAACGTGGCACTTCACCAAAAATAGAATTATTTAGAATTATTAATTTTTACTCAATGTGAACATAACTTTTTTCCGCAGCGAGCACGAGAATTTACGGTAGATGTTCACAATTTTTGTTGCTCGGTGTATGATTAATATAAAAAATCGCAATGATATATTAAGTGTACTTACATCCAGGAAGAGACTTCATTTTGCAGAATTAAAATAACTATATCTTACTTGAAGATATATCACTTTGAATACAACGTTATTTTTCTAGCGTAGCGCACGACCGACTATACCCGTTCGAACGCTCCGTTACGAATGAGATCCTAACGGCTAAATGCAACACCTGCAACCTACCGACCCTTGGAAGGGTTCCCCGAAATACCCCTCTACCTGACCCCACAGGTAGAATTCCTTGAATATAAACTTCATTTTTCGGTTTTTGGCCAGCAATTCGGAATTTGGAACCACTGTGAGACGGCGGCCTGAGCGTGCGAACGAATATGTCGCACGGACAGGACTGCAGACTGGACTGTATTTGTCCCCACTTTCTCACCTGTCGGTCGCGAGATTTCGAGCGGAGGAAGCGCGGATAAAGACAGTCTCTATGAGTACACGATAGCAAAAAGCTTGATCTCAGAGCAACTCCGCCTAACGCTTCACATAGCGGCAATAATCCTCAGATGGTAGTTCACCGATTCCCGTGCAAGGTCGCCGTTGTAAGTCGACCGAAATCGTAAAGAGACCCCTGAGTTGCGCGCACCGTGTATTAGTTGATTTGCGTTTAATTAGTAATCGATAATCAACTTCCACCACGAACAATCCGTCGTGTAGTTTAAGATTTATAGAGTGTGTGAATCCCGCGGTTGCACGGCAATCGGGGACAGAGTGTATCGAGAATAATAAGATTGTTGAACCTGTGTGTCGATGACCTGGCTGCGCCGTCACAAGCAGGCGAGATATCTCGAGGAAAGAGGAGAGCGAGATAGGTCCGAGTCGACAGCGATAATTGTCAGCTGTTCGGCATATACCCTAGCGGTAAAAGCAACCGGTTGTCTCGTGTAAAACAACCCTACAAGCAACCGGGCAGACAACGGTTGCTTTGTGCAAAAAAGCAACCGCAAAAGATGCAGTTGCTTGCAGTTGCTAGTTGCTGGTGGTTGCTCGTGCAGTTGTTAGTGGTTGTCTTAATCGATTGGGTCACACGTTTTTCTCTCGCAAATATTTTTGCATAAAGGTAAGCAATTTGAGGGTTTTCGATGTCGCTGATTACGGATTCGAAGTAAAAAATACAAAATTCAAGATGGCGGATCCAATATGACGGAACCAATTTTTAAAAATTAACGAATTAGCGTGAAATATGTTCTAGGGGGTTTTTGGGGTCGCTGATTACCAATTCGAAGTGAAAAATACCAAATTCGAAATACCGTAACCAATTTTCAAAAATTAACGAATTATCGTAAAACATGTTCTTTAAGGGTTTTTGGGGTCGCCGATATGACCCTGAAGATATCTGCATACCTGCACATTGGAAGTTTGGCAATTTGTAGCTTTTAAGGCGGCCCATCAGTGACAACACTAGTCAAAAATCGTGACGTGAAAAAAAATCATAAACCTATCATAATATTTTCTAAATACTCTGTATAAATAAAATTTATGAATTTCGATGACGTTTCCCGTGATATTTTATTCATAATTTATTATAAATAATATAAATAAAGTCTCAACTGACAAAAGTATTTAACGCTGTCAGAGCGATCAAGTCAAAAACGATAGCTGATATTCATATGTTTCCTCGCGTGCAGAATGACAGACATTTATATTGTATCCGAGATTTGCACACACGATGACTTTCGCGATTAAATTTCTCGGGAAAATCCCTGGCAAGACACAATTTTTTAAATACCATTGGAAAGTTCACGATTTCATCTTTCAATACTCAAAATTTAAATAAGAACTCTCGTCTTTATCAAAAGGTATCATGTCACTTCCGGTGAAAATGGAATCAACTGCCATAAGACCCATGCTAAATTAGGTAATTTTAAATTACTCGTTCGCAATAATTTGCCTGGCAACATACCCTGAAATTTTGAGAGAGCGTTCATTGCATCTTCTTCATTCATCTCCCGAAGTTTCATTCGTATCGCCGGTTTTTTAATTCACTGATGAGCCACCTTAAACTATGACTGAGAGATATCTGTACAGCATCTTTATTGTTATTTTTTCGATTCTCTAAAAACGGATTTTTGAATATTTTTTTTAAGCCGCATATAAAGCGCGTTTGAGTTCAGTTTCATTCTTTGGCACGCGCCCCCACTTCACCTGTTCATCCGAGAGATGACCGTACGGGAACTTTTTTGTCCCTTTTTTGATAATCTAAAATCAGATTTTTTTACTTTTTTAATCCGCATATAAAGCGCGTTTGGGTGCAGTTTTATTCTTTGACACGCGCCCGCGCCTTACCCGTTTATCCAAGAGATTGTTGTACACGAACTTTTTTGTCCCTTTTTTGATTCTCTAAAATCGGATTTTTTTACTTTTTTTTTAAACCGCAATGCCCGTTTGGGATTCTATTTTAGCACACCCGAAAATATAGAGAACCTTACATTATATTCATTTATTAATTTGTTACAGATGTAAAATTTAGGTTCAAAAACATGTTATAAAATTAACTATCTTGGTCGTTAAGGATGTATCGGACGTACCTTCCCAACCAAAAGTGACTTTCGTCGACAATATTGCCTACTTCATGATAAGATAAAAATCGGAAAAAATTCAACTACAATAAAGACGATTTACAACTACAATAAAGACTTTTTAATAATAATAATGCTCAAAAGTTATCAATAATTTGTTTCAACAAAACATTGCTTAACAAATTTTTAGGGAATGTTTTTTTTGTCATGTGAAATGAATTCATTGATTTTTCTGACTACACGTGAATTTCTTTTAAATTTTCTTATCATTTTGAAATTTCAGGTTTCGGAAATTTGTAAAGGTTGTATTTACGAAACTATTCGTTCAATGCCCTGGAAACTTCTAAATTGTAAAATATACAACGTTTTTACGAAAACATATCCAAAATTCATGATTCTTCCTTCATTTTTCAAAATTAAAAAATTTTCGAAAACCGAAATTTCAAAATGATAAGAAAATTTTTAAAAAACTCATGTATAGTCAGAAAAATCAACGAATTCATTTCACGTGTCAAAAAGGAAACTTTCCCTAAAAATTTGGTAAACAATGTTTTGTTTAAACAATTTATTGATAACTTTTTGGCTCTATTATTGTTCAAAATTAATCTTCTATCGTCTTTATTGTGGTTGAATTTTTTCCGATTTTTATCTTATCCCAAAGTATGCAATATTGTCGCGACGAAAGTCAATTTTGGTTGGGAAGGTACGTCCAATACATCCTTAATGGGTTAAATACAAACTCTTGGATATTGTATTTTTTATAAAATTACGGTTTTTCTTATGAAGTATTTAGCAACTTTCTATGTTAACAGAGGAGCACTACGTAATACTACACGTATGATACAATAAATAACGTCTCCGATTACCTTAATCGATCCCAGCATATTCAGCGGACTTTGGAAAATAACAACAACCGCATGATCGGTTGATCGCGATTGTATGAACTTAAAGCAACCATCAACAACTGCATTAGCAACCACCAGCAACTAGCAACCGCAAGCAACCGCATCTTTTGCGGTTGCTTTTTTGCACAAAACAACCGGTTGTCTGCGCGGTTGCTTGGGTGGTTGTTTTTCCCGCTAGGGTACGAGTGAGTACTACATATGTATGTATGAGTGAGTAGGTTGCATCGCGAATATCATATTCGTTCGAGCCTCTAATCTTGTTATATTATCATTGTATTTTAAAGGGGATAATTGGGATAGTCGTATTAAACGGTGCATGAGATAATCCGATACATCAAAGAGTTCTCACTTAAATTGTACCTAACAACAGAAATTCCGCTTCCATAATATCCTAAGGAGCGGGCCCGTATGGGACGTTGTCGAAGAACTTGTCCTAAACAAAATTAAATATAAACCCTTGTGTTTCGCACAAGGGATTTACTTTGTTAGTCGTGCAATAACGCCCTGCACGTCACAAGTAAATTGGTGTCAGAAGTGGGATACTTTTCTGACGAATCCTGGGGATTTACGAAAGAGAAATTTTTTTGAAATTAGAAGAGTGATTAGTAATCTAAAAATTTTGTATATGTACAATTCGAATGACGAACAAAGGCCTTCTGTCAGATTTTCAACCGTTTTTCTTCATAAAAACTTTATCAATCAATCAGTTCGCGTGGTCAAACTTTCCTGCCTTTTCGGCGTCGAATTTTTCATCATGCCTAACGAAACGAATGTGGCGGCTGCGGCCGATGTCTCGGAGCGGCTAGTCGAGAGCTTTACGACAGCGCTCGGGAATATGTCATTGCAAAATAGGCTCATGCAGATTCCTAGATTCGACTGTAAGATCCTGTCTTTGAGAAATTACATTTTAGACGTTAAAAACGGGGCCTCGTTCATTCCCCGCGAGGCCGAGCCAGAATACGTCGAAAGACGTATTATAAAACTGGAGGGGGAAATTCGAGATATTTTCTATGGGGAAACGGTCAATACGGTAGAAGGGCTCATTAAACATCTAAAGAAACGTCTCGCGAAGGGCAAAACTTACGATTACTATAGCAAGGCCATCGCGAACATACGTTTAAAACAGGATGAGTCGGTAGGTGAGTTTTATGATAGAATCCGAATCCTACTCGATGGGGCGCATTCCGCGTATAAAGCAAAATACGGTCGCAACCCCCCGGAGGCTGAACAAGACCCGTTGCATGAAAAGGCACTCACTGCGTTTGTAGATGGGCTGCTCACACGCATGGGGGAAGCGGTAGATTTGCGCGAACCTACCACGCTAAAGGGGGCATTCGAACTCGGAGAAGCATACACGATAAGGGATGCGCGCAGGGAACGAATCGAACCAGACCCCGATGAGGTCCTGTATTTTAGACAAGGGTGGTCACCCAATCGTTACCGTTGGGGGGAAGATCGGTCCCGTTCTTTCGCCGATCGAAGAGAATCGCGGAGCCTATTTTTTGACGAAGACTCGCGTTATCAGAGGCGTGACAGTTGCCCAAGAAACCGCGAGGATTATCGGTATAGGAATTATCGCGAAGAAGAATCGCGTTCTCCTTTTAAAGACGGGGAGCTTCGTCCGCGTTACGGGGAAATCGGATCCCGATCACCATCCCCCACATACCCGCTGGAACGCACGAAATATTCGTCGCGATCGCCAGTTTATTCGGAATCATGGAACCCCACAGGTATTCTGAAGCAACCGTTAGCAATCGCGAACACTCCCCAGGAAGGGTGCAACTATGAGCATTGCTGGTACAAATATAAGGGATGCGCATTTGCCCGCAGGGAAAGCAAGGGGATTCGCCGGTACCCTCACGTCAGCCGATTCAAAACTGGTCAGAGGCTCGTCGAGCCAAGACATCGACGAGCCGAGCCATAGAGACGCCTCCGACGAGTCCGACGCGTGTAGCCGAGAATCAACTGTCGGTGAGATTTCTCGAGAAATCCAATCGGTTTTCTGGACAGCGACGAAAGTAGAGTCCCCGGTGGTAGAAATGTCCACGGCCGAGCTCCGAAACAAAACGGGTAGATTTTTCCTTGATACAGGCTCCGAAGCGAGCATAATCAAACTCCGGGCCCTCGACGATGACGTACGAGTCAATACAGACGAAATTATTCACGTTTCGGGGATCGCGGATAAGGCTATGCCCACTCTCGGGACCGTACTGGTACATCTTACGGACAAACCCACCAAATTTAACGTTATGATCGATATTCCGATCAAGAGCGACGCTTTGCTGGGAAAGCCATATTTTCGCGAAGAGAAAGCGGAAATCTCGTTCAACTACAATGCGATGGTAACCCAAAGTGACC
This sequence comes from Rhorus exstirpatorius, assembly GCA_963564615.1. Classification (NCBI taxonomy): domain Eukaryota; kingdom Metazoa; phylum Arthropoda; class Insecta; order Hymenoptera; family Ichneumonidae; genus Rhorus; species Rhorus exstirpatorius. The sequence goes on along the minus strand of OY751321.1, from coordinate 1,711,081 downwards.
CGTTCAGGCCAAAACCCTTTATCGATACCACACCACACCACCCGGATAATCTACTCTTGGGTAGGTTAAACAAAGAAAAGGAAATTTTTCGTATACGCGCACGCACCCGGCAGCGAATCCCGGTCCCGATTAGTAACCCGGAATTAAAAGAGGGATATCTACCCCGCATCAAGACCACAGAGGGATTATACGCATGTAAAGCGCTAGTATCACATACCGACGGGATTTGTCAAATATTCGCGATCAACACGAGGGATGAGGATATCGATATCGAAGTTAGGCCCCAAGAGTTACAGCCGTTCTCCTATTTCCATGCGAATAGCGAGTCCGAATTGGAAGATACGGACACTACAGAGGAAGAACCATGTTTCCCCGCTGATCGAGTAGCGGAGATCCTTAAGACACTCCGGTTAGACCACCGGAATGAGGAGGAACGTAATCATGTTTGCTCGCTTATCGAAGATTTCCCCGAACGATACAAATTACAGGGAGATAAATTAAAATCGACCGATCGCGTACATCATTGCATTCCGACGCTCGATGATTTGCCCATAAATACAAGACAATATCGATTTCCGGTGGTTCATAAAACCGAAATCGGAGAACAGATAGCTACTAAACTTCGGGACGACATAATAAAACCCTCAAAATCGCCTTACAACTCGCCTGTCTGGATAGTGCCGAAGAAACCCGATTCTCAAGGACGTCCACGCATAAGAATGGTAATTGACTTCCGAAAACTCAACGAGAAAACAATATCCGACGCGTACCCACTACCTAATATACTAGATATATTAGACCAGTTAGGCCGCGACCAATACTTTTCGACATTTGACCTTGCCAGTGGGTTCCAGCAGATCCCCACGGACCCGCGGGACAGTGCGAAAACAGCTTTTTCCACACCCAACGGCCACTACGAATACACTAGAATGCCAGAGGGACTGAAAAATGCACCTGCTACATTTTAAAGATTAATGGATAACGTGCTGAGAGGTCTCCAAGGAACAGAATTGTTCGTTTGCCTAGATGATATTGTTGTCTTCGCGAGTACGCTCTCAGAGCACAAGACGAAAATTCGAAGGCTCATGAGACGATTAGAAGAGGCTAATTTAACACTGCAGCCTAACAAATGTGAATTCCTCCGTCATGAGGTCGCGTACCTCGGGCACATTGTTGGCCGTGATGGCTTGCGTATGGATCCAAAAAAATTAAGGGCCGTGGAAAAATTTTCTACCCCGAAAACGCCTAAAAACGTGCGTCAATTTCTCGGACTGGCAGGCTACTATCGCCGGTTCATAGCTAACTTCTCAGCTCGCGCGAAACCCCTTTCCAACCTCCTCAAAAAGGAATTAAAATTTAACTGGGGGCATGAGCAGAAAAGGAGTTTTAGGGGGCTCCGGAAGGCCCTATGAAACGAACCAATATTGCAGTATCCGGATCTCACGAAGGAATTCATCCTGACCACCGATGCGTCAGATATCGCGATCAGGGCCGTATTATCGCAAGATCACGATGGGCTCGACCTGCCAGTGGCATACTACTCCCGTGTACTATCCAAAGCAGAGAAAAATTTCTTTGCAACAGATAAAGAATGTCTCGCGGTTATGGACTCGATTGATCACTTTAGTACGTATTTATACGGAAAAAAAATTCAAGCTCGTAAGCGATCACGAGCCATTGAAATGGATAGGGGCCATGACTGATCCGGGTAAACGCTTGACGCGATGGAAATTGCGAATGCGTCGTTACGACTATGATTTCGAATATAAACCAGGGAAACTAAATATGAACGCGGACGCACTCTCTCGTAACCCCGTGGTTTCCGAAGACTCCAGCTCCAGCGACGATTCTGAAGATTCCCGTAAAACCGGAATCGGAGGGCACAAGGTACTCCCTATAAGGGGACAAGGGAAGGAATCATCGAGATTAAAACTAGAACCTCCGCGGAAAATACTGCAAAGAGCGTCAACATCAGAATTATACCAAAGTGTCATTGCGTCTCGTACTCGCTCCCGGCTTCGGAGTGTTCCCGCAGTAGTCCCTATACCCGAAACCAATGAGTCGAATACTGAAGCATCCGAACCTCCCATCCAAAGATTACATCGCAGTGCACTGCCTACTCCGTTGCTCCCGTCTAAAAGACCGATAACACAGGGAAAAGTCAAAGTCACTAACAAGAAGGCCCCCTCAGAAGTTGTGAAGGAACCAAGCATTGTAGCCACTTCGAAAACACCATCGACCATAGCAATTGAATTGAGCGCAGACAACGACGATTCGGAGGATAGTGTATTCAAAGACCCGCTAACCGACGAAATTGACGCGCAATCGCAATTGAATCCCAAGGAGCCTCCCCAAGGACCGAAAGAAATCGATGAAATAAAGAGCAAAGTACAGGCGGAGATCCACGAATCGGTAGCGAAATTCGATGAATCCCTACGTCTTTTAGAGGAACGATTTAAATCAAAGGAATTGTCACAAGATCAAGGAGACGAGACTCAAGAAAATTTACGATAGGCAATCTTGGACGGAGAATCTGTCGACGAAGAGACTCGACAGTTACTCCGGGAATTAGATGCGTACGACGATGCTTCGGGTGATGCTGAGCTCTCTCGTCGCATTGAAAAAATGTCCCAATCCATACCAGCTGAGACAGAACAAGAACTCTTGGGACGCATGAGCGGAATAGGAACAAAGAAGAGCTCGCCGAAAATAAAAGACACAGAAGTATCGGAATCGGAAATTTCCTCCGAGACAAATCAGGAACAAATAGGGGAAAAATCAACCACTCACCCAACGACGAAACAAACTTTCACCGAGCAACGTCGCAGCGTCCGATTCTCGCTCCCAAGAAACGAAACACTACCAGCTGCGCGCTCCACCCCGTTCCCGCGCCATGCAGGCTCACGTTACGCATTTACACAGCAGATACAGGACGATTCATCATCGGACGACAGTACCGATGAAAGCGACAATTTCCTATGTGCGGTGGATTCATTGTCTGATTCTGACGACCAGCCCGATAAAAACAAGAAAAACAAAATTTTTCCGGCACAATTCCCGCAGGAAAAAGGGAAACTACAACCACTGAATCGGGTAATGGGATCCCGCGAATGTCTAGCATATAAACCAGACAATTATGTACATTTTATGTCCGCCGACTGTGAAATCGTAATGCCCATAGGAAAAATTTTAGCAGACTTGGGAAAAATTGACCCGAATGAAATAAAACAAAAAAAATTGAAAATTGGCCAAATCGCGGTAACTCCGTATGGAAGTAGCAAAATTTACAGTATCATAATAAAGACTCGCTGTTTTAAGAACACCAAGGTAGAAAATATTATAAACGGCCTGGCAAACCTAAAGGAAATTCTCGGAAACGATAAAGTAGAAACATTTCGAATCTCTCGATCAGGGGATTATACACACATAATGCCAGCCCGTGAGTTGATTAAAACCATTGATGAATTATTCTCGGATACCGGAATTGCCGTAACAATATGCTATGGAAAAATTCAGGTCCCTAGAGAGGAGGAACGTCCCGAAATCTTAAACGAATTCCACGGTAGCCTAGTAGGGGGGCATAGAGGGGTCACCAAGACGTATCGAAAAATTCGGGAAAGATTTTACTGGCCATCACTTCGAAACGAGGTACAAAATTTCGTACGAAGCTGTAAGAGTTGCCAGGAAAAGAAGCTTGTTCGAGTAAAAACTCGCGAGCCCATGATCATCACCGACACGCCCGCGGACGTGTTCGACAAAGTCTCCCTCGATACCGTAGGGCCCTTACCAACGACGCCCCATGGAAACAAACATATTTTAACGATCCAAGATAACTTATCGAAATATTGCATCTCCGAAGCCATCCCCGATTTAAAAGCGACCACGATTGCCGAAGCAATGGCGCGTCGACTCATAAATCAATTTGGGGCACCGCGCGCAATATTAACAGATCAAGGTGTGGCATTTACGAGTGGACTGTTGCGGGAAATAGCAAAAATTTTTTAAATCAAACAGTTAACAACTTCAGGCTATAGGCCTCAGACTAATGGGGCCCTTGAACGAAGTCACATCATGCTAACATAATACATTAAACATTACGCTACTCGTTACGACGACTGGGACAGATTACTGTCATACGCCGAGCTCTCGTATAATACTTGCGTGCACGAGGCAACGAATTTTACCCCGTACGAAATCGTATACGGCAAATTGCCGTGATTACCGAGCCAATTCCCTACCGAACGCAAACTCGCGACGTATAATTCATTCACAGCAGAATTGATTAGGAAGATGTCGGAAATCCGGCAAATTGCTAGCGAAAATGCGAATAAAGCCAAGGAGAGAACGAAACTTTACTATGACAGGAAAATTCACCCATTCAAGGGGAAAGTAGGAGATGAGGCATGGGTAGAGAAAATGGTCCGGGATGGAAAATTCGATGACCAGCGGCATGGACCATACACCATAGTTGAAATTACAAATAGAAACAATATTATCCTGGAAGGTTCGAACGGGTATAGGTTTCGCAAGCATACAGACAATGTCAAGCTCTCATATGATTGAAAACGTGTGCATGTAAAAAGAATTCGTGACGAAAAACAAGAATATCAGTTTGGATCATATGCCAAATTGCGTAAATGTAAAAACGCACACATAGATGCACCTCATGTAAAACCTATATGTAAGAAAAGGCCATGTCAGAGGTATATATATATAAAAATCAAAATTATAAAGCTACTAGTAAAAGTAGCGGAGTAGCTGATAAAGCAGTTAATCCATGAGAACGGAAGTTAGTCTACTCCAATAACAAAAAAAAAAAAAAATCTGCAACTTGGAGACAGTCGAAAGACGAGACAGGGAACGTCGAATATTGGTTTTTTTTTGTCTAGACACATAAAACGCTGACCATCCCTGTGAATCGTGTGAATAATGCGAATCAGTAATTCCCACATTCTAATAGGAACACTTCTACGACTAAAAGCGCAACAGCAAAGCTGACAAGATGGCGGCAGCATCCTGCAGGAAAGCGCTAACTCTTGACAAAACAGAGACAAGACTTCCCGACTGTCGCGAGTAACATTATAAAGTTAGTACAAATCAGGCACTCGCGCGAGACAGTCAAAAACGTGGTTAGGGGTTCGCCAAGCATACTGGACGCTTATTGTGAAAATTAGTAAACATTCCCGCGATGTTTTCAATAAATTTGAAGTTCGAAATAAATATTACTAACAATCGGTACCTTAGATGCGACTTAATATTGGATTCACTACCGACAGAAAGATCGCATTCTGTACCAATACATCATCTCGACGCCGACGCTGGTTTCCATAGAGCCTCTTAAAACAACACTAATCCCTTCGCAGGACGAAAATTATTCGATCCGCCTATCCTCGTATTATAAACAATTCACCAGAAAGCGAATCGGTCCTAACCAGTCACCATCTTGAACACGCACGCTTAAAAAAAAACAAAAAAATAAAAAATTAATAACAAAAACACCCTCACAAACCATCAACCCCTCGGTGCGGGATGTTGCACGAGCACATGAAATAAAAGAAATTTTATTTCAGTGATTGGTGCGAGTAGCTGCACGAGAGTCCGAACCATCAAACCCTTGGTGCAGGATGTTGCACGAGCACATGGGGTAAAAGAAATTTTATTCCAGTACTTGGTGCGAGTAGCTGCACAGGGGAGCCCATTCCGTCAATCCTAATTACCCGACCGTAAATTAAAAGAAAGAATGCAGAAGACAAGATAGTGACAAGGATAAATAAACCGAATAAAAAACAAAAACAAAAAAAAAGGGGGGGAGGGATAAGCGACCCATTGGTAACCAGCGTCCTTGACAGATGATATAAGAGTATAAAGAGACATTCCTAGTTAAGATACAATAACAACAACCCATGGGGAAACGCAGAGCAGGAACAAAATATCAGCAACGAAAAAAATTCGCAAGTACAGATAACGAAAAACCAAAAGGCCAGCCGGTAGTATTATATCATCAAATTGAAGCAATATCCGACGAAGACTCACGAGAGACCGCAGTAAATCCCAGTGATACGATAATAAAAATAAGACCGGTAGCTATAATAAAAGGAACCCGCGTAGAAAAGCTGTACATCATCCTGGAACTACCACCAACCCGACGCATCAGGAACATCCAACACCAGGAAAAATACCAAGAACCAGCACGAGCAGAAGAGAGAGCGGTGCACCAAGCAGAGGCAGAGATCATAACGTTGGAGTAATACCATTACGAACTCATCATGGCCACTCCCAAGATTGGTATGTTACTAACGTACAATATCCTGCACCTTGTCGCGTCAACTAACAAAGTATCGCACACTAAAAACTTATATCAAGATATCGCGATTAACGATAGACCAGGACTGTACTATGAAAAAGTAGCCTCACAAAAGCTACAGCACGCAGATTGGAGAGTCACAATATTCTTGGAAATAAAAAAATTTGTTGACACTTTTCCTATACTGAAAAATCAAATGTACAGTATCATCGATAACCGCAAGAAAGTATATTCAAAAGGGAGGTGTCGAGGGTTGTTGCGACCAGATTATATAGGGGATCGGCTCTCACAAGCTAAAGAAACGATGCAAGAACTGAAGAAAATCGCTACTGCAAGCGAGCTAAGACCGCATACCAGTAACGACCAGCTTCTCGTATGTCCTTGGTGAATTTCCGTTGGAGCGGCTTAATACCGTCCAAACTGTTGTAAAAAGTTTTTTTTTTTTTTTATTCCACGTAGTTTCTTCCCACGTATTCAAAAATGCGCATAAAAATCAATATTCTCTTAGCCTCGCGCGGCTTAATTATATTTTCATATCATCCTTATCAGTCGTCGTAAAAAGTTTTTTTTTTTGTTTAATTTCTTTTTTTTCCCCACGAATTCAAAAATGCCCATAAAAATCAATATTCTCCAAGTTTGCGCGACTTAATTAACTATTTCCATATCTTCCATATAAATTGTCATAAATTTTTTTTTTTTAATTTCACGTAGTTTTTTCACATGAATTCATAAATGTTCGTGAAAATCAATATTGTTTAATATGTACCCCAAAAACAATGTTTTTAAATGGATGTTCATGTTGGGAGGCCTATAAATAATCTTATATTTAAAAGGTGAGGATAACAAAAGTAAATTCGAATTTGTCTGTATTTTTTTTTTTTTTTAGTTACCTAAATAAGTTTTTACAAACTACCTTCACAGTAGGAAATACATTTTTTTACTCGGTTTCATAGCTATCATCGTTATCATCTCCATCGTTATTATATTGACTTGTTGCAAAACTGCCTGAAATGGTCGGCTGGGGCCTTGAGTCATAGGAGTTAGGATTTCCCAGTACATTAGGGCACAATGGCCTTGTAACGACCGAATGTCCTTAAAATTTCGGCTTTTAACAGCGGCATATCAATTCATCATAATGATTTACGGACTATTATAAATGATATTGAAAATTGTACACGAACCACACCTTAAGAGTATGAATTAGCAACAATAATTTGCCGAAATGATTAATATAAAATCGTACCGCCAAATTACTTATTATATTTAGCCACTTTCAATAAAAAGTTCGAGTAATAAAATAGTTACTGGGGTAGATATTCATTTTCACGAAAATTTCTGAATTCGTGGGAAAAAACTACGTGAAATAAAAAAAAAAAAAAAATTACGACAATTTATGAGGAAGATATGGAAATAGTTAATTAAGCCGCGCGAGGGTTGGATAATATTGATTTTTATGGGCATTTTTTAATTCGTGAGAAAAAAATACATAAAATTAAAAAAAATGTACGACAATTTATAAGGAAGATATGAAAATAGTTAATTAAGCCGCGAAGGCTTGGAGAATATTGATTTTTATGGGCATTTTTGAATTCGTGGGGAAAAAACTGCATGAAATTAAACAAAAAAAAAACTTTTTACGACAATTTATAAGGATGATATGAAAATAGTTCATTTAGCCGCGCGAGGCTTAGAGAATATTGATTTTCATGGGAATTTTTGAATATGTGAGAAAAAAATTACGTGAATTTAACAAAAAAAATATACGACCATTTATAAGGGAGATATGGAAATAGCTAACTAAGCTGCGCGAAAGGAGCCGCGGGGCGAGAAGCAGGCCCCCACCACGCCGCCCAGCTGCACCGATGCTGCCATCCGCTATTCCGTGTGCGAGCGACCGAATGCAATCACGATCTGCCATGAGATTAATGCTCAGAACGGTTTGTATGATATCGAATGTTATGCCTAACACTATTACGAATCTTCACGAGCTTGAATTGCGTGAAAATTTTGATTTTAACAGTAATAAATTAAACAAGCGTAAAAATGATTGTATCTCGGCTTGTAATAAAGATATTGAGACTTTTTTTAAAATTAAGCGTCTTGCTAAGACCTGTGAGAATCTTGGAGAATATTTTACATAACACAAATATTTAAGTAGTAACTTCTGTTTGTTTATAAGCTAAAATTTTATATCCTCGAAAAACATAGTTTTTTAAAAATAAAACGATTCTTTCGAGGTAAATCCCGAATGTACATGGTGAAAATAACCACCCTAATCTTTGTGCACCTTGTGGGCCCTGTGGACCAGATGCTATATCGAAACGCCGGATTTACGAAAATCGGTTATTATTGCTAAATTATACAACATGGCTGGATAAAACGTACCGATATCTCTTCGGCATAGTTTCTTTGAGGTGATGGATGAGTTTCAGAAGAGTACTTCATAAATAATCCACGTAAATACAATAAATAAAAATACATTTTTTTTTGTTTAACAGTGAGTTACCGCTAAACTAATAATTCTACGTGATTTTTGTATAAGACTTATTTTTTAGATTTTATTACGACGCACATTTTTCGTAGGAAACTTTTTTCGATAAATCTCATTCCAAAAATAATAACGTCAAAATAGTGACTTTTTGTTTTTAAAATAATTTTCGCGGCCAAAAAACAACACCTACGATCTTACACTTTTCACAGTATATTCTTTAAGGTCCAAACTACCTACAAAAAAATCGACGATTTGGTGGGGTTGTTGAATGAAATCGTTCAATTTGATGTACTTTCCGACTGGACTAACTCACGAGAGAGGGAGCAGGTGGTAACCACATTTTATCACTTAGAAAAAAGACATTAAGCTCAATATTCTGAATGGGCTATCTGAATAATGATAATATATAATATCTAATGACGGACTATCTGAAAGCGATACTTATGATTTCTATAAATCATCGATAGGGCTTTTTAAAAAGAATCGAATACTCAAAGTTGTTCCAGTAGCGAGAACTCTCAAGAATCAGGAGACCTCATTGATAACATGCTGTACGCATAGAACATTTTGGAGTTCGCTGAGCTTGTTAACGATCTGATTTAAAAAAAATGCAAATGATGTTTCGTGTCGTGGTTGCTAGATTAGGACCTTTGAAGTTGTGAAATAATGAAACCATTCCATAACTGTACAAAACTATTTGGTAAAAAAATGTATCGTGTCGAAAATTGTTTAATTCTACCCTGAGCATAACAATCTCCATCCGAAGCTTTCACATAGAAAGTACACCCTAAATATGTATCAACCAGTATAATGTTTTGCAAACAGAAGCCAAAACGCCCCATAAAATACCATAAATCATGTACAACCACTCTACACATGAACATTTCTTCGCGTTGTTTTGTCTATATCCTTACAAAAAGTTGTCAAACCTAAAAATTTGTGAAATAAATCCTTATAAAAATATGTCAAAACACAAAAAGTTGTCAAATTCATTCAATTAAAAAAAAATGTGAAGCAAAAAAATTGTCGAATAAATCTTTACGAAAAGATGGCAATGTTTCGTGCAGAAGGCACTACAAACTATAATTTTGTTTGTATTTATTTTCTATTTAATAATTATTACTGGGCGCCTCTACTCCGTCCCATACGGGCGCGGTCACGCTCTGAAATGGGGAAGAGGTGATCTTATGGATTAAATGATACATTCATGGAAGATAATACAGGTTGATAATATTTTCTTTTATTTATATATATGTGGACGAGTAAAATGAGATAGGGGAAATGTATTACAATAACTGGGTGTCCCACGACGGAAAGAGGAAGAAGTAAGGTGAGGGTGGCTGCACTACGTTAGCCGCGCTCGCCCGCGTTCTCACTCGATGACGCTTTATTTAAGTAGGATGACAGAGATATTTATGTGGGATTTTGGACGAAATGAAATAAAACGTAGTTGGTGAATAATAAATGTAATGAAAAAATTAGTGGTAACGGTTGTACAGCGTCTCACACGCGCCGGCCATCATCATCTGCCTCTTTCTTCCTCATCCCCCCCCCCCTACGTCGCTCCCAGCGCCAGCTTTTCGAGCTTTCCTCGCGGTGCTCGAGCAAGCTTTTCGAGTCGCCTCGATACCTACGCTATCTGCCGACCCTTTCTCGAGAGACAATCACTCGGCCCCGTCAGCTGACGGCCCTACATTTATATATATTAATACAATACCGCAGAGCGGGAACTTACTTTTTACGAAGGCCAGAAGAAACAGTATAAAATCCCTTTAATTTGTGTTAATGATGCTTATGGCACTTATTGTCACTAATCACTTACAGTCACTAAACTTATAGTTACTAGCTGAAGTTAAGGCCGGGATTTAGTATTTAGGGAGGTGAAACTCTAATGGAAGTAGCAATCAAAGAAGGGGTAACAGCACAGTGAGGATATCGATTATAGACTGATGATCTATGCGAGCCACCGCGAGGTCTTCGCGGGTTTAGGGCCGCTACGACAAGCTAAGAGCCGGAGTATTTGTCTGAGCGTGCTTTCGCAACTTGGTACAACTCAGTACTGACGCGACGCAACGGGGAACTCTAGCTCACGGCTGGGTCCCACCAGGACAATTTTCGCAAATGTGGCGATTTTGATCAGCCCGTGTATACCCTTGAGTTCGCCTTGAGCTCGCGGGGACTCGCATTTGCTTACCAAAAGAATGTGCTGATAAGTCTGTCGATCCGTGAGATCGTGAAGTCACATCCGTTCCCGTGAACGTTTCGTTCCAAAGTCGAAACGTATTTATAGAGTTTAATTGTAATATTATATCATAAAATTTTGAAGCGGATGTGACAGCAAACTAAATAAGTTGTCAAACAACTCAAACCACACAAAAAGATGTGAAACACAAGAAGTTGTCAAATACATTCAAATCATCTAACTCTCAGTTTCCAAGTACATCTAGCATTTCTATTGCTGACATTACTTAATCACCGTTTATTTGAAGGCGTGAAATCAGCCCCAGAAGTTAGGGGTTGCAGCTGGGAATTATGCGATTCCACATAAAAGCAGTGCTCCGATCGACATGAAACCAATTGCAAAATGTTTCCTGTATTAAACTGGATTCCTGAAGATCTCATGTCCAACTTTTCAGGCACTCCTTTTGCAAGGGGATGAACCACCTCTTATAACGCTTATTTTATACGCTTTTGATGTAACAAATTGGATTATTGACCGATTTTCATTAAATAAAAACTGAATTGAGTGCCACAAAAAATTAAAGTTTGCGTGTTTTTGCTTCATTTTGAGTTACCAAAATAAAAGGGTAAACTACCCCTCAGAAAGAATTTCTTTTGCACTGTTGCACAATATGTTTCTCCGATTGCAAAATGTTTCTGATACTAAATGATAAAATGTCCTTGTCCGACTTTCCATGCACCCTTTTCGGAAGGGATGGACCATTTCTTGAAACGTTCTTTTTTATACGTTATTTATGTTTAAAATTGGTTTATCAACCGATTTTAATGAAACAAACACTTGCTGTCACAGCACAAAACATAAAGTTTACGCGTTATTGCTTGTTTTGATAAACCAAAATAAAGGGGTGAACTACCTATTGAAAACATTGCCATGTTTCCCCCCCTTTTGATTTTAATGAGCTTTCTATACGTTGTAGTCATTGATGTAATACGAGACCCGTATTTTTCATACGTGCCCTTAAGCCCACTTAAGGGGCGAAATCAACCCCCATAATTAGAGGTTGCTGCTGGTAATTTCGCTGTTCTACATAGAAGCACTGTTCCGATTGACATAAAACCAATGGCAGAACGTTTCTTGTGTCAAATAATAAAGTTTACACGTCTGAATTTTCACGCATCCTTGTTGCAAGAGGGTGAACCATCTCTTATAACTTTTATTTATTTACGTTTTCTCATGTAACAAATTGGATTATTGACTGATTTTATTGTCGGTCAAGAAAGTTTTCTTTTAATATATTCATGGAGTGGACATTGCCTCGTAGTGAGTAGCCAAGATACACCTGCTAATAAAGTAATTATGGCAATGATTATATCGAAGAGTACATGAAACATTTTTCGAACAGTGTTTCATTAATGGATTATGATATGAATTCGCACTCGAGAAATAATATCCTACAGAATAAAAGATAACGTTACAAACGGGTTTATTTATCCCGTGGTAACTTTTTATTATTATTATTTTATTCGCTGAAGTTATAGGCTCCGGCAAATGGATTCTCTGTCCTATTTTAAGCTAGGTAGCACTTTACCTTGTATGTAGTTGTAATTAGTGATGTTCGGAGCTGTCATGCAATGGAAAAGTACAGGTGGGTTCAAACTTGTATTGTATTTATTCAAGAACACAGATCGATCAGAATCACTGTCGCAATTATAGACACAGATGTTACAGGGGTTGAATATTATCCCCCACGGAAATAAAGTATATTAAAAATATATTTATCAATGTATGGAATATGTATGTGAGATATATAATGGATGTATTTTTTTTTTTTAATATTTCGTGCCAGTGCCCGGAGGGTTTCCCCTTTTAGCAAACCGTTCCTCCTCCTTCCTCTACCGAAATATTCCTTCTCCTCCTCTCTTATTTTTCTCTCATACTCAATGTAGCTACCGTCGCCACTACTGATAACTAGATGCATTCCGAGATTCTCCCCTTTCCCCCAATGCTCCACGGCTGCAGCCGCTTCGCCTTGACTCCTTGACCGTGTATCGCATTTGCCATGGACGGAGGGAAACTGCAAAAAACCTACCGTCGATACAGGTCGGAAACTACCTAGTCGCCCCCTGGTAGCCGCGCGAGTAAACTCAAGCACCGTTACCTGAGGTGGCCTAGGCAGGTCCCTGCTTTTGCTGTGATTCAGTGGGTCAGTCAGTGAACGGATAAGAGGCCACCTTCCGAGCGATAAGAACCGCTGCGGGAGTCCTCCAAAGCCGCCCTCCGACCACCCACCCATCACAGAAAGGTATTTTAGGCATTTTTTTTCTTAAGGTGGAGTCCGAACCAACCAGGATTGCAGGAAAAACACGTAGAAAAACTTTTTCCATTGGTGTCGACAGTGGGGATCGAACCCGGGTCCGCGGCGTGCGAACCCAGAGCCTCACCCACTGAGCCACTGAGCCACTGCGCTCCTTTATATAATGGATGTATGAATTATATATCCAAAATATATGAGAGATATCGAACTTTCTGCCGCTTAATATATGTACACATATATGATAGATATATAAAATAATATATTTCTGATATAAACTGGTTCAAAAGAATTATGCATTTTTTATATATTCAATATATATCTGAGATATATATTAAATATTTGTATTTTGTATTTATCATAAATTATTTATATGTGCCACATACATTTGAAGTATCTATTAAATATATGTACTTTATATTTAATATAAATCATTTATATATTGCATATAAATCTGGCACCGCATTTCCATCAATGTCACTGCAAATCCAAGTGTGTTATTTTTACACACTTTAAGCGCGTTATTGTCATATGCATTTAATTCTGGCCCGAGATTGCCCCCATAATAAATATAGTTTATTTATAATTTATAAATTAGCAATTAGGAATGATTGATGAACGAGTTTAAAACTGTTATTCCATTATTTTTGAAAATCCTGTAAGCAAAAAAAAAATCATTGACCGGGATTTGAACCCACGATCCTCCGCAGTCAACGAATTCAGCACTTTCGATACTTAAATTAATCATTTAAAAAAAATTAAAGATTTCAAGATTATTTTTTTATACGAGTGTTTCCGGCTTCGTAGTCCGGACGTTTTTTCGTCGAAATTAATTTTGAGCCTTCCTGAGATTTTACCTGAGACCTACCTAAGACCTCCCTAACCAACCGACACTCTACCACTACGCTATTGATTTCTTATGAATTTCTTGTACTTAAATGATATTACTGCACGAGTTCTAAAAAGCACTGTCTCACCAGGCTCGATAGGACAGCGTGATAGTTAGTAAAAAGGTGATATACTACAGTGAACAAATTTATTTAATTTTAAATTAACAAGTGGGTTTCATAAGAACTAGGAGCATTGAATTTGTAAAATTCATGTGTGGAATGTTGACAGTGTGAACAGGACAGGATGATGTAGGAAATTATAATATTCGTGTTATCAATTAGTTCAGTGGACCTTAGTTAACAATTACATTTCTCAAGATCATTTGTATAGTTAAAAAATGAAAATTGTCATATGGGCTTGTGAGACTATGTGCAAGTGAAAATGTTAGTCAACTGTTAATGAAAAATTGAGTTCAAAATAACTATAGACAATTAAATTTCGAAAATTGATAGCTGAAATCTTCATATTCTGAATATGACAGGATGATGCATACAAAAATATTTAATATTCATATAATTAATTTACCCGTTTCACGTTAGTTAACAAATATATTTCTCGAGAACCACGTGTGGTTTCAATATCAAATTTTTTATATAGGTTTGTAAGACTGAACGAGGCGATACTGGACACAAAACTTTCATTTACCTGTTAATTAATAATTGATTTTCATAACAATTACGTGGGCAGTTTAAATAGGAGAAGTACATGCGGTATCTTCAATCTAGAGAGTGTTAACAGGACTGGATGATAGATAACAAATTTAACATTCATATAATTAATTCACTCTTTGTACCCTAATTAACAATTATATGTTTTCCAGAACCACGTCTAGATTTATCATGGAAATTATTATACAGGCTTGTAAGACGGTCAACAAGGCGATACTAAGTGAAAATTTAATTTCACTTTTAATAAGAAATTTACTTTAACAATAAGTAAATAACAGCAAGCTTACAATTCTAACTATGAAAGTCAATTGTTAATTAACGATTGAGTTACAATTAATCGAAAAATCACTTTTTTGTCGGTAAAAATCGATTTTTTTTGCTTGGTACGTTAATTGATTATTGAGCTGAATCGATTTATTCAGTAGTAGTTCAATTATCTGAAATTTGAATTTACAAACCCGGTGATTATTTTAAAAAATGAATAAATAAAATTCTAATAAATATAGAATAACCAATATATATATTTTAATATCCGAAGAATGATAAGTAACCGATTATGAATTAATAGAGCACGAGCGATTTTATTATGTGGGATGACATATGTCGGAATGACAGGAGGTCTTGAACAAGACTGTTGATCTGTTGTTAGGCTAGTTGCTACCTTATCCCGAGTCATGGTAATCGTTGTCAAGCGTCACAGTCATCGTAGTTATCTATATGTTTTGAGTATATTGGGAGTTATACCTTTATTTATTCCTTTCAGTCCAATGAAAATATTGTAATTACATAAAAATATGACGCCATGGACACATAATAAATGTTACATATATTCCTATTACATTACAATATATTAAAATATATACACATATGATCGTACGCATTATACTACCGATATATGTAAAATATAATACGGATATATATTTTTTGTAATACTGAAGAGTATTGCTTTTAGTAGAAATGCAAAATAAATATTTTATATATGTTTAATATTTGCATATATAATGGATATCGAACTTATTGCCGCTTTATATGCAATATATTAATTATATATTTTTAATATATCTCGAATATACTTTATTTCCGTGAGGGATACTCCGGGATACTCTGACGGGTAATGCCGCTAAGGTAATTTGGCCCGAACAATTATATCACGGAGGATGTATAGCGCCGCTTCGATGTACCTTCACGTACTGAGCTCTTACATGACACCTATTCAAAAACAAGGATTCGAAAAGATCACGCCAACGAGAACCTAAGTACGCAAACGGACTTGTCACTGAAGAACAAGACCGTTCGACCGATTGCCGAGAGCGTCGTATTAAGACTGATTTGACAATCTGTCGAGGAAAACCTCGTTAGATTATGGTGTCCAGCTGTGTGGGTCTCCTTCGGGTGTATTGGTATATCATCGATGGATAGCAATTTTGATGACTTAAAAAACTCGGTGGTGCAAGAGATCGAAAACCCGGAGGGAATCTGCTCGATGACCTATTACAAGGTAGCTTCCTACATCTGAAGTAAGAGTCAGAGACGTGAAGTGAATCTGCTGACGCACAATTCGCGCGAGTTTCCAGAGTGACCGCCATGAAAATCAGTGTACTCTCTAGAATCTGACGACCCTGTTGTATTGCAATAAGCGGAGTATCGATAGCACTGTTCGTCATACTTGGTTTAGAAGTTGATTCATGAAAGAGCAACTGGAGTACTTTGAAAATTCGGTGAGTAGAGAAACAGGGCTGGTTCTAGCCCAAGATCCCTACTACTAGCATTTACCGATATTTTTAGCTCAGACACGAACCACTTAGCCGAAACACGAACCGGGGAGGGGGGGGGGGGCTATCTCGAAGACCCGGAATACATTTAGACGATAGACCGGCGGGGGGGGGGGCTAGCTTTGAGGGTTGTATTAAAATGCCGCTATTTCTGACAGCTGCAGTGCACCTTTTCTTTCATGATGGCATTGGAATATCGCTATCTCTAACAGGTAAATAGCGGGCCGGAGCATTAGATCTTTCAACCACACACACGACACTACCCTCCTGGACAGGCGCGTCTCTTTGTCGCAACCTTATCGCTAGTCATAAAACATATCTGGTCGTGTTCTAAGGGTCAGACCGCAGGCTGGAAAAGGCAGAACATGAGGTCATAAAATCTTAGAGGCGCCTATGATAGTGTCCGGCTGGTCCTCGGCACCCGAAAGAAAAGCGTTAAAAATATCCCTAACAGGTATTCTTCTGACCGCATTTATATAAGGGTTTCCCTATCACTGACTGGTGCGTGAGCAGATGTAGCGCAGGGTGTTGCGACAGATCTTTTTTCAAACTGCGATGAAATTGGGACGAAGAGCAGATTGAAAATATGGAAAAGCACGTTCGATTCAATACTCGAGTACAAATTCATGTGATATATGCATGGAATTATGCGTACAGAGCCGCTCGCCGAGGCCAGTGGGAAGAAGTTGCACGTGATCGTGAGCGATTTAGATTGAGAATTAAAAATTGCGGCAAACTGATTCAATCTGTATTAATGGAGAAAACATCTAACGGAAAATGCAATACACGCTTGCGCCTGCGCAATGTTTAAAAAGAAGCAGTGAGCTAGCACCAAGATAGGAAGAAGTTGCACGTGATCGTGAGCGATTTAGATTAAGAATTTGAAAATGCGACAAGCTGATTGAATCTGTATTGATAGAGAAAAAAATGAAACGGAAAATGATATACTAATATGCGTCATCGCGACGTGTTTCAACGTGTTTCAAATCCTCGAGCCTTCGAGAGCGGATGATGCCGTATTGCATGTTTGAACACGCTTGAGCCTGCACAGTGTTTAGATACTTTGACAAACCGCCGGAAAATGAGGCTTTGATGTTCATGGAATGCCGCTATGACGCGCTTAGTCGCTTTTTTTGCTATCGGCATGGATGGAGAAAGAAAAGCGTTCAAGTGTCCCTAACGGGTATTCTTCTGGCCGATATATATATAAGCGTTTCCTCATCACTAGCTCACATTTTCTCCCGTGCATTCAAACAAATATTATCGTTCGGAAAAAAAATGGATCTGAAAATGTGTAAGATGCTTATGCGCTTATGGAGGTGGCATTTTTCATAACTAGAAAAAAATCTAGACCAGCTTCAGTGCAAAAGTGGATTAAGTTCAGTGATAAAAGATTTTCAAAGTTTTGTAAGTCTTTCGAAGTCTTCGGAAGTCTTCGGAAGTCTTTAAAATTCGTCAGAAGTCTGTGGAAGTCCTTGGAATTCTTCGGAAGTCTCTGGAAGTCTTTTGAAGGCTCTGGGAGTCTCTGGAAGTCTTCGAAGAATTCCTTATAATACGCAAATGATAGTTTTTGGAAGTCTTTGGAATTTTTTGGAAATCTTTGGAAGTTTTTGGAGGTCTTTGGAAGTCTTCGAAAGTCTTTAGAAGTCTTTAAGAATTATTGAAAGTTTTCAGAACTCGGTGGAAGTCTTTGGAAGTTTTTGAAATTCTTCGGAAGTCTTTGGAAGTCTTTTGGAGGCTCTGAGAGTCTCTGGAAGTCTTCGAAGAATTCCTTATAATACGCAATTGATAGACTTTAGAAGTCATTGGAAGTCTTTGAAAATCTTTGGAAGTTATTGGAAGTCTTTGGAAGTCTTTGGAAATCTTTGAAAGTTTTCGGAAGTCTGTGGAAGTCCTTGGAAGTTTTTTGAAGTCTTTGGAAGTTAGAAGCCACCTGTACACCCAAAATCCAAGTGAATACCCCCTCGATCCCAACTATTGACATAGTCATGCGGGAAAACATTTTTTCGTGTCAATAGCCTGCAAACTCTCATGAAAAAGTATAATATGTATAGGCACTCGACATACAGTAATTCAAAAGCATCAATTTGCGAGCGTTTGAATCGTACCTTGAAATGTAAAATGTGGATGCAATGTAGTTCCCGTGGAAGCTACAAGTGGACCGATATTCTCAATAATTTTATTTCCGAATATAACAATAGTGTACAGCGCACAATCAAAATGAAGCCGAAAGATGTGAACTCGGAGAATGAGAAGCAGCTATTACAACGAGTTTTCACGACTCGAGAACCATTAAAAAAAAAGTGGACGAAATTTCGATGCGGTGACAAAGCGAGGATAAGCAAATTCAAAAATATATTTGTCAAGGGTTATACTCCAAACTGGACAATGGAAATATTTACAATACATCAAGTGAAAAATACGAACCCTGTGACGTACAGTCTGAAAGACTATCAAGATGAACCGATCGCCGGTGGTTTTTATGAGCAAGAGCTACTTTGAGTTGAAAATCCCGATATTTATCTGATTGAACGAATATTGAAAACGTGCGTGGATAAAATGTTTGTAAAATGGTTGGGTTTCGACAATGCCCACAATAGTTGGATAAGGAAATCTGATGTGTAATAAACTATTTCAACAAATGAACATTATTGGTCTTTTCAATCGCCACCTTCTATCCCATCTGTCACAGGATTATTTTGTTGGACAGGATATTAACTAAGAAAAAGTCGGTTTCAATATAAACATTTTTTTTCAATAGATTTTTTCCTCCAGCGTATCAATTTTATTAGTTCATATACAATGTATTCACAGTTTTTATACCATTCACAACCCAAATCTCGTGAAAAGTTGAGAGGTTTCGCCGACTCTCACTGCTCGAAGATTTATGCTTCCATGTACATGTCTTTACTCGTCATGTTTACCCTTCTATGTGAAACAACGAAATTACCAGCTGCAACCCTTAACTTTGAAGGCTGATTTCACCTCTTAAGTCGACTTAAGGGCACGTATAAAAAAATACTCGTGTCTTTTTTTTTTTATCAAGAACTACAACATATCCAAAGCTCATCAAAATCGGAGGGAGACACCTGGGGATGTTTCCTTGTAAGCGGATAATACATCCCTATTCAAGACGTTCCTATTGGTCGACGCAAATTACGCGTACACAAGTTACGCTCTGTGGGGAGGCACCCTCATATACATAAACGCGCTCGGTACTGACTCAGTTTTTGGTACAGCTGACAATTTTGGCTGTTGACCTTTTGTTTTCTTGCCCTCTTGCTTTTAATTTCGCTCTCGCTCGTAGATCTGGTGGCTCGCATAGTACCTACAGGCGTCGTTTCACGTTATATAGTATGTCCCCGATTTCTTCAGTCACTTTAATAAAGTATCACTTATATCTACACGACAGGACTGGTTGTTGCGGATTTGGTATTCAATACTTGAACAAGCACAAATAGACTTGTACCTCTATGCGCGCAACTCGTTGGCTTCCATATGATTGTTGTTGACTTACAAATGACAAAATTTTGTGTTAATCGTGGAACTACACCATGATAAATTTTGCCACGGTGCGCCGCAAATTTGCGGATTTACTCCGGAATCAAGATTTACAATATCGTGTACATTGGGAGACTTATTTGCCCTCACTTGCTCAACTGACGATGTCCCGCTCGCCAGGCGAAAGAGCGGGAGAAAGTTTTTTCAATTCAATAATCCTGACTCGCACGTTCAGGGCATTGCTCCAAAATTCTTGACATGATATGTGCAAATATTGTAACTGCATATACACAATATAGAGGCAGTTTCTTTCAATTTACAAGCGTCGTCACCCCGTGTTGCTGAGTCGGCAAAACGGTTACTCGTGAACATGACACGTGAGACCTGCACATGTGCCAAAAAATTTAGTAAACTTGGCAGAAAAAATTATGTGTTTTTTACTGAAGGAAAACAAATATGCTTAATATTTTTTAGGGAAAAATTGAGTTTAGAAGACCAATAAAAATATGACCGAATTTTTATTGTAATATTCAAAGAAAATTACAACATTTTCTTGTTATAATTTTTCTTTGCAAACTATGTTTTCCGACATATTTTCACTTGAAAAAGTACAGTATTTTGGAGTTGGTTAAATTTGAATATTCGCACTGATTCACAAAAAGTACCTTTAACTGGTACTACAACGTGGGAAAGGTTTTAAAATTCTCAAAGGTTCACGAAAACAAGTGACTGTTTTAGTGGAAAATGCTTCATATGGAGAAAACTCTCCCGTTTAAAAATCTTCGAAGGGGTAATGGCAAAGCAGATTTCCCCCTCTATTGGTATGCCCTATGGTATGCTCCATTTGTAACGACTCATATACTGCGTTCTGTAGTGTATTTGAGGAGAATCTGACGCCCTCGTAGCGTACGGGTGGACGCATAACTGTAGCCATGACGTCATGACATCTCCCTTAACACACCATTTTTCTACTCCGGCAATCGGAAGTTGTACCTTATGCTCGATAAATACGTGATGCAGTCGTAAAAGTTGCACGTTCCTGTATACTAGCAGTCGCTCAAGAAAAACTGAAAGTGGTAGCAGGAAACAAGAGCGTCGAAGAACGTGCTGGCATCGCAGAATTTGGTGCTGGTACTTGGAGAAGACGAGGTTTTTGTTCACTCCAAGGTGTAGCAACGCTTATCAGAATTTCATGTGGCAAAGATGTCTATATTATTGTCAAATCATCGTTTTGTAAGGCGGGCCAAGTTTGGAATAACAAAGAGGGAACGGGAATGTACGATAAATAATATGAATTCCATTTTCCCAAATGCACAAATAATCACGCAGTAAACTGGGGAGCATTAAAAGTAGATGGAGTTGTTGGAATAGTCTAAAGATCTGAAGATCTAAGCGTTAAGAATTAATCGATTAAACGAACTTACTTGTAAGTGAAGTTCGATCGTAATTGTATGAAGCGCCTCTTCCGAAGAGATAAACAGTGTAGTACCCCTGTTCCACGCCAGTGATGCCACAAGTTTAAAGCAAAAAACTTTTTGCCTGCTTCCGTCGTCATGACAACGCGTACTACGATATTTCTCATTCTTCAAAGCACTGCCGCAACAATCCTAGGGTAATCTCTGAAGGGAGATGGGTAATGAATTAAGGGAGGGAGCTATCTCTTCGGAAGAGGCGCTTCATACAATTACGATCGAACTTCACTTACAAGTAAGTTCGTTTAATCGATTAATTATATTTCGCGCCTCTTTCTCGAGATAAACAGTGTAGATGTTTAAAGTATGTTGCGGTAGATAATGAGCATGCATGACCCATAAGTTGTGCGTATGCTAATCTCCGTAATTTCTTATAATTACGTAGGTGTATATAATTTAGTATAAATATTATAATATATTATGATATCAGATATTACATTGCAGAGACTTTGCAGCAAAATTGTAGTGCTGCAATTCAAATTAGATTTCAACAATGTTTCTGAGACCTTGTTGCAACGTTGCTGGAAAAAACGCTGCAATGCTACATGCTGTATGGGTATTTATTGGTATAAAAATCTTTACGCCATGTGCAGAGCAGTCGCCTCTGCATTATTCATTAATATTAATATTCTATTGAGATTTGAAGCGAATTTATGAGATGTCTTTTGATCCCTTTTTTGAAAAAAAATGACCCATACGAAGCTCAGTTAACACTGATAGAGTATTCTCTGACCCATCAGTGACTTGTCTCATACAATTTGCTTCATCATTTTTAACTCATCATTTTCATGATTTTTAACTTAATATTTTTTTTTATTTTTTTTATTGTCAGACGATGTGATCTTTTTTTTTTTTTTTTTTTTTTTAATTTTATTTATTTATTTATTTATTTTTATTTTTATTTATTCATTTATTTATTTATTTTTTTTTTTATTTTTTGATCACGCTATGAAATATCTAAAATTCTTGACTTGAGATATTTTCAAAAATTGTTAGTTCAAGGTAACTCTAATTATGCCAGACTCATAGCGTCTTTGATGCATTATTTATTTGTAATCCTTTCGAGTCTGAAGTCCTTAAATTATCAAGAATTTAAGGCAATAGTAATAATAACCGTTCCAAAAGAGAGAGCAGTGGTATAGTGGTAGCATGCTCGGCCCACACGCAGAGAGCCCTGGTTCATTTTTCACCACGGGTACCATTGGGAAAAAATTGCCTATGTGCTTTTTCTGCGACCTCGATGGTTAAAAAAAAACCCATCCGAAAAATGCAGTTCTAAAAGCAAGGTGCAGCGCTTTTGTGTGGTAGCCGAAAGACTGCGAGATACCTCAGGTTCGATTCCCGAGAGTTTGTAACCTCAAGGAGCCAACCTTTGTCTCTGTCGGGTGCAACCCAATCCAATTTATCTTTCCGAATATATAAATTAAAATAAAGCCCCGAATGACGATACAATTCCTTCTCCGTTGTGGGAGAATTTCCCGATTCAAAAGTCAGTGGCTAGCTTACAATTAAGATTATTAATATAGATTTGCAACGATATTAGACCTGTTGCTATAAGTTGTCTAGGCAACCGTGACATAGTTAGACTGCCCGATTCTTGAATCGATTAAATTTTGAATCTTTGAAAACATCGTAACAGGTATCGATTCTCAAAGTCAATATGACAATCGGAGATTATTTACCTTTTTTCTCGATGGTGTCATCAACTTATTGTTACAGAAAAGTGTTCGCCCCATTTCCAAACAGAATCTCAGCTCGACTCGTGACTATAAGTCACGGTGATACAACTCTGGCAGGCTATTTTTACCCACCTGTGAACTTGCGAAAGCGCCAACTACCTTTCCTTGCTATAAGTATGATTCCTTGATATGAGTATCAGGACATAAAAATGTCCATATCGGAGATGCCAAGGAAACGAAGTCTTTGGTGCTCTTGCATCTCTAATATCAAGAAACTGAAAACTGAATTGACTTTTGTCAAAATGCATTAATTGTAATAAAGCGATCAGTCACTTTAGTCTCAGAATTCATGATTGCGGGTAGTGGTTGCTACGTGATGACTCGTAAAACCTTTGCAGGTAAATGAATTAGTTCTTTCCTCTTGTCTCTTGTATTTCATTATCTTGTATTCGTCTTTTCCTTTTCCTGCACCAAGTTGATGAAACTTAATACAAGATTCAGCCTTGACAAGAAACGTTTCACTAAGGAAGATTTTAATGAGTAGGTAATTATTTCATAATGTACCCGATACCCGCATTGCTCTTTTTTTTTTTTAATTTTTAATTTTTAATTTATCATGATTATTATTATAATTTTTTTCTTTTAAATATATATATAACTATTCACTCGTTAAAACCAAAAAATTAATTTTCAAAAAACATTTGCATTTCTGAGACAGCAATCTTTCTTGGCTGGCTCATCGTGCTACCATAGTAGCCGAATGTTCTTAACGATTAATTCTTTGATTGAATACGGCCCGTTTGGCCAGTTTCATAGTTGTTAAGCTGATGACCATTTTACAAGTGAAAATGTTAATGAAAATATTTATAAAACTTTGACTTCTACTATGAGCAATATCCTTCATGGTATACGGGTAGCCAAATTTTTGCAAAGAAAATCTGTATGTCTCGAGTATCGGCTTGTTTGCAGAGTCACATTGAATATCTCGGGCAAAGAATGGCGAAATTATCAAATTAATTTTTCACCTACTAACCGGGTGGCTTTTTGCGTATGTAAAAAGTTAAAAAACATCTGGTCAGCTTACAATCTTTCATTCAGGCATAGCGCCTGTGAGATTCACATTCAGTTTTTATCGTATCCATCTCGCGAATCATTTTTTCTTCGAGAAGAAAATTTGAGATTTCGGCCAGTAAAAAAAAAATCGCCTACCTCATATGATTCTTGGTTGTTGAAGGAATATACCCCCTGAAAGGTAGCTTCTTAGCAAAATAATATAAGATTCCATTGTTGTTGAGAAGGATATTCTTTGAAAATTGGTCCTGCTGGCTGAGATAGTCAGTTTTCCTTTGCTGTGAAGGAATATTCATGATTATGTTGTTTCACTGACTGATCTAGTAAGTTTTTTCACCCCTGTGGAGGAATATACGCTGCAATTGGCTTTGCTGACTTGCAAAGTAAGGTTTTCCTTTCCTATGGAGGAATATTAGCTAAAGAGCATATTTGCTGACTGATCAAGTCAGTATGAAACTGCTTATGAAAGAATATTTACTGTCTTCAACAGCCTGTGGCTGATACATAGCCAAATAGAACCAATCGGTACTACTATTTGAAGGAACTTTCGCTGCCAGAGGCAGTAACCTGCTTATACCTGTTTATATAGGCTATTGAGATAAATCATTGAGAATATTCGCTGTCTGTAGCAGCCTGTGACTAATAAATATATAACCGAATAGAACCAATTGGTATTCCCATTTGGAGGAATATTCGCTGCCAGAGGCAGTAATCCGTTCGGCCTTTGAGATGGTTCATTTGCTGTCTTTAGCAGCCTGTAGCTGATGCATAGCCGAATAGAACCAATTGGTATTCCTATTTGAAGGAATATTCGCTGCCAGAGGCAGTAACCTGTTTGGCCTTTGAGATGGTTCATTTGCTGTCTTTATCAGCATGTGGCTAATACATAGCCGAATAGTACCAATTGGTATTCCTATGTGAAGAAATATTCACTGCCAGAGGCAGTAATCTGTTTATATAGGCCGCTGGGATGGTCCAATGAGAAAAATACTGACCTTTTCTCCGTCATAGCGCCTTGACAACCATCTCTTTGAGTACGCAGCGGCCACACGTCTTGCAAAGACGGCGTTCTATACAGAACTAACAAAAAGAGACCCTAATTTTGCAGAGATTAAGGTCTCGACCACTGGTGTAATGCCAGCGTTCAGCATACAGGAACTGCCCGCATCGGTTTCAACCTACGCTGGCTCTGCGTTTTTCCATCCCGCGTTGTCGAGTTCGGATTTCGTGTCTACAGACAACGATGTGCAATTCAGTTAGAGCCGAATGCACAAGGCATATTCAGCCACACAGTATAACTATGGGCTGATGCAATCCCACGTTAGAACTCGAATCCCGTGTACATAGACACCAGTGTGCGATTTGGTTAGAGCCGAATGCACAAGGCATATTCAGCCACACAGTATAACACTATGGCCTGATGCAATTTCACGCTGAAACTCGAATCTCGTGTCTCTAGACACAGGTGTGGGTTTCGGTAAGAGCCGAATGCACAAAGCATATTGAATCACGCACAGGACACAGGATATCACCCTGCAGGAAGATGCAATCCCACGCTACAGCTCGAATCCCGTGTCAATAGACACGAATGTGCGTTTTGGTAAGAGCCGAAAGCACGAAACACATAAGCGCCATGGATTCATATGTGTTGAACGCATTTGGTCACGGATCTTCTGATTATCGCTCAAGAATCGTCCAATTCTTTTTGGCTCATCTAAAAAACACTAATTTGACACTCTTCTAGGTTGTACTTACTGCGAGTGTCCTCTATGTTCAATTTGTTCTCGGGGTCTCTCCGTAAGGGTCCCCGATCTCCGCGATTACCCTTGATATCACTTCCATGATAAATTGTCGATTCTTCGTCTAATATTACATTACTTATTCTATTATTTGCACTATCGTGCAAAGAAGCTTGTGTTTACACCGGCACGAAACGAAGGAATGAGAAATATCGTAGTACGCGTTGTCATGACGACGGACGCAGGCAAAAAGTTTTTTGCTTTAAACTTGTGGCATCACTGGCGTGGAACAGGGGTACTACACTGTTTATCTCGAGGAAGAGGCGTGAAATACAATCTGTGTTCTAGTGGAGATGGCAATAAAAAAAAACTTTTAAGTCTGTAATAGGGGCCCAACCAAATACAGAGAGCGTTACCCAAACAAAAAAAAAGAATGCATTGAACATGTAAAAAAACGCATGTACACTAGATGCAATACGGCCGTAGCGTGTCATAAATTGGACAGCTTACGCTTATTCGTCACACCGTCAAACGAAAGATGCGACAAAAGTGGCTACCATTTTAGCCAGAAATAAGGCAACAGGTGTTGGAGACAACATGGATCATGAGGAAGGTCCTTTGTATGTTGCCGGCTTGTATTGAATCAGATATATTAAAATGCATTCCAGAATCGCATGGCAACTAGAAGAGCTAACTGTAAAGGAATTTTCCTGACAATCTAGTTTTTTCAGCTTGCGCACACGATAATTCAGAAGCCCTAGTTCAGAAAGCTTTCATATTTTGACAGCGTATTCCAGTAATAATTACTTACGAAGTGCGCATTATAAGTGAAAAATTAATGACCAGTTGTTGCTTGATAAATAATTTGGTATTCGAAATTTAAGTAAAATTTCGAAACTGTTCCCATTTTGACATTTATTACTTTTTAATACTATTGATGGTGCACGTTGAAGGTACACGTATCATTTGATACCAGAATTTTATCGGATTCTTAATTTGATTAAAGCGACGGACGCAGCGAACCAGCACAATTTGACAAACGGGCTTACAAGTCCGTCATTTTGGGAATTTTTGTCTTTTTTTTTTTTGTAATGATGCTGAAACTGGAACAACTGAAGAAAAAACTAAATACATCCTTTATTTTTCCTGTGACCTCTCCTGAAAATGTACATCACAAAAGGTACTAGCTAAAAGAGTGATGCTTCGCTGTTTTACAAAACAAATGGGAATCCTCGGTGTCAACATCATAATACAGATAACAAATGAATGTAGCAATAAAACTGTATCTATGCCCGACGTTACACTTTGGTTCTAACCGTATGATTTATGAGTTTCAGGATTTCCGGAAATTGTTGCAATAAATGGAATCAGAGGCATAAGCAATCCCGTCCGTACAAAAACTAATACTTTTTCAACTAATCATCGTGAAATTTCATATGTGACGCCATTCAAAATAAGCGAAAACCAGTATGAAGATCCACGTGAGTATAGAACTTATTATTATAGTTATCAACTAGATTACCCGCCATGATAGCTCTTAAATAATAAAATCACCAATCATTTGATTAAATATAAAAATGAACGAAAAATTATTATGATTGTCTGATGAAAAATCGTTTTCTTTTAAAACCAGAGAATGTACCCTATAGAAAAGAACTGATGGAAACTGATAAAAAAAATTAATTGCATCAGAAAAATGTAGGTTTTCCAACTCCCAACAGATTTCGAAAAACATACGGTTAACAGATTTTATGCATATACACGTAACATGAAATCCGATAGAATAAGAAAGTACCTACGTGTGATTCTATCTATGATTGATTTTAACCTCCATGAATACTTCAACTTCTATCTAATTTTATCCGGGAACGTCACTAGGGAAAAAATAGTTATTGGTCCGTACAGGAATCAATTTTTATTTGCAGGGTACTTATTATTACTACTCGAAGGGTATTTGTGCCTATCGTACTCTGCCAGCATAGTTAGCTATCTGTGACAAGTGGTATTAACATCTAAAACATAAATTATAGCTACTTTGAGGTGAGAATAAGAGTTACATTCAGATTTATTTGAGTAGTGATACTTTCGCTTGATGCCCATTCGTACCCTCCGATTCGAATAGAATCCGACGATCCTGTGAAAATGTATGCAAACTTCGAGACCCTCAAGTGGTAGCTGTCACTGAGCTTCAAGTATTTGGTGCGACCGAAGTCGTAATGTACAGATATGAGTGCTCGCCGCTCGTTCATAATATTACTCGGGTGCTAGTTCGCATGCGAGAAAGATCTCCAGGACGTGCAACGCGTTGAGGCCGTTGGCTGCGGTTGCAATGAGAGTCAATGGGTCGGAATTGGTCGGTCTATTCAGACAAATTGGAAGACATTGAATCTAATTAAGTCTCATCAGAACCCATGCAAACAGAGAACAAGCCATTGATTCTCATTACGACAGCATATTTCAGCCAAAGGCTGCTACGGGTCGCACACCTTAAAGATCTTTCCTGTAAGCAAACTGCATGGTACCGGAGCGGTATTTCATCAAATCGGCTAACATGCCTCATTTGTACATCATGACTTCGGTTGTAGAATGAACTTTGAAGTCCAGTGATTGATGATAGCTAGCTTCAATGAATCAACATGTTCCATTTTATTGCATCTGCTTTCAAGAGATTGCGGAATCACAGTTGCTTCCTCATAATGGAATCTATCGGTATTTCCGACAAAATAGTGCCCAATATATGACTGCGGTTTTTATATGTAAATGCTTCTATTGGTTCTAAATTGAGTTGTTCTCCTAGGCTGCTTCTGGGTACCGGCACTGTTGCTTCCACATAGGGGGAGCTTTGTTTTCGTGAAAAAATTCGAAATTTTTATGCCAACATGTTCAAAATGTCCTCAAACGTTGAGAAAAAAAACATTTAAAAAATATTCAGATCTGTGCGTGTGCATGCGTTCGTGTGTGTATGCACGCACGTAGGTGCAAGCGTGCGTGCGTGCGTGCGTGTGTGCGTGCGTGTGTGCGTATGCATGTGCGTATGTTGACGCATGCGTGTGTTCGTGCGTGTGTGTGATAAAATAAGTGCCTACGCTCTAGGTTCATAATTTTGGAGCTCCAAGCTAAATCTTTTTACACAAATAGTTTACGGGACATCGATGATTGATATTAAATCTGGTGAGTCTTCCTTAAGGGGCTGAAATTCAATAAAATTTAGAAATTTTTGAAAAACGTATGTGCCCATGTGCAACGTCCTAGCATAACCGGAAAATAAAATTTTAGCATTTCCCGAACGGAAAGTCACGAGGTAATAAATTCAAAATGCTCAAATGTACATTGGCTATTAACTATCTTGGTCAAACAAGGGTATTGAGAAACTCTTTCGGTAACGCAACCATATGAATTCTTTATTCGGATTATTGCTCAATTATTAGTAACACGTTCGGGTGTTCAGACTTTATATTCTTAAAAATCATCGAACCCGAGCGTTGTTCAAAAATTGAGAAATCACATCGTACACAGAAAACATGTCAAAAACCCGTTAGAGCATCCCGGCAATCCGTATTTTGATCATAAAAGCCATGACATTTTTACGACCCCGAAGCAAGCAGCTGGGGCTGGGAGACTCCAGTTTCTAGCAAGTTCAAAAATAAAAAGACCTCTAGAGAACAAGCCTTGAGCTTCAACACAACGAAAACACTTCACTGGCCCAAGACTTACCCAACAAATCACCTGACACTTATAAAATCAATAATTAATAGCGTGGGAAATGTTCGAGTTGCTAGTGAAATAAATACGAGGGTTGTAGAGAAGCAGTAGCGCAGTGGGTAGCGTGCCTGGCTCGCACGCAGTGGCGCGCGATGTGGCCGGGTTCAATTCCCACTGTCGGCACCAATGGAAAAATTTTCTGAGTGATTTTTCTGTGACCCCGGGGGTTCGGAACCCATCTAAAAAAGTAGGTCCAAAGAAAACCAGCGCCTTGGTGCGGTGACCGAAAGGCTGGGGAGATGTCTTGGGTTCGATTCCCGATGCCGTAGTACGGCTGATGAAAGCGCAACGGGCTCGGACGTAGCTCCAGAAACAGGACGTATGAACTACGACTGCCTCTCTCCCAAAGTGCTGACATCTAGCGTGTGCGAGACGAGCTTTGGCAGCAAGAAGCATTGCCGTAGCACAGCAGGTGGTAAAAGCACAAAAACGAGCTCGGACGTAGCTCCAGAGGCAGGGCGTACGAACTACGACTGTTTCTGTCCCAGGTGCTGACATCTAGTGGGTGCGCGACAAGCTCCGACAGCGGGAATCGAACCGGGGACAAACGGATACGAGAGGAGACCAAGGGTAGATAGTGTTGGGAGCGCGCAATCCTCAGGGGAGTCGGTGTAAGAACTATCATACCATACCATACCAAATACGAAGGTTGTATCTAACAAAGTCAACGAATTGGATTATGACGTTAGATGTTGGTGTGGCTAATGAAAAAATAATCCCTTATATTAATAGTTCTGGAGCAAACCATACTCCAAAGAAAATTTTTATTCAGGCGAACTTCTTGATGAGAATGATACCCAATAATACGCACGGAAAACTTATAAGACTATAAAATAACGTTTCTATAATTATAATTTCAGCAACGCAAATAAAATCTCCTTGAGGCGAATAACTCTGATAATAATAATAATATCCAAACTATGATGATAAAATTAATTAGGTATCGGTTAAAAAGAATCTCTCAATAGCAATAAACTCGAACGACTACCGAACCAAATTAGTAAAGTATATTACCCAGATAAATCACTCTACAAAGGTGAACCTCATATTACGATCACACGAAGTGATTCGTGCACCAAAGAACTTCTTGAATAAATCCGTGATTGCCCTGATCACAAGTACATAAAGTCAATCATGCGCTGAGGGAACATTAACAGTGAAAACGTTTAATGAATTATCCGTTTGTTCACCAACAGATTTCAACAAAAAA